>VZSZ01011712.1:0-63455 GCA_013398815.1 Ibidorhyncha struthersii
CTGACTATTCTGTGATTCTGTGATTCTGTGATTCTGTGAACCTGTCACCTGTATGGGCGCAGTCTTTGATGATGTTATAATTTATTCATTTGTTGGCTCACAGTTTGAGTCACTTAAAGTGTCATTGATGGAACTTCTGCCTTTTGCCCTTCATCCTGTTTGCTGTGGGCTCTTGTGTGGGGTGATATCAGCAGAGATGTTCCCTTGGCACAGGTGCAAAGGTTTTTCAAGAATGCTCTTGGTCACCAACGTTTTATCTTGTTCCTTTACGCTGCAGTAATTTTACTTTCACTATAGGATAATAGTACAGCCTTCCAAGCACACTGGGAGGTGCAGCTAGCACTGCATGATCCTTTGTTTACCCCACTATCAGAATATATAGTGTTGGTCCTGCTAAATTGTACAGAGTGTTCTGGTCCCTTAGACATACTGGAAAACCCCAGTGACATAAAAGTGCTTTTCTTTTATGTGCTTAGTGATCTCTAATTTGAGAAATACATGGAAGTCTTTGAATTTTGTTTGATTGATCTTTTCATTAACCCTAATTTTCTTTCCATTACATCGATCAAGAGAATTGATCTTCATTCATGAAATGTTTCCATAATAATGTTTCTTTGTATGAATATGCAGTAGTGCATGTTCATGGAGTGCTATACAATCTCTGCATTCTATATATGGATTATAAATAATTATACTGTTGTTCTGTGCACTCATAGAGGTTTAAATGGCTAGAATTATGAATTGCATATTTTTAAAATGTGCATTTAAAAAAACCCAAACCTTCAGTGAAGGAAACTTTGTATATCCGTAGGAAAATCTGCCTTTTGTCCCTTATTTTTGAAAGGACAGTAGGGGTCATATTATAAAGCACATGTAACATCCACTGACTCAGTCTGGAACTGCAGGTGCTCAGCACTTTGTAGGAATCAGCCCTGTGTCTCCTGATAATTATGCCCTTGAGGCTTTCTCATCTCCATTTTTTCAGAACTAATATAATCCAAACTATATTATCCTATTAGGAGACTCATTTTTTTCCTTCAACAAGCAGCATGTGCCTGTCTGCTTACCATGAAGAAAGCAGTGACAGTGCTCTCCCTTTATTGTTTCTGTGTTAAAGGAGATAGTCCAGGCTGTAAATAGAGAAGATCGAGTTTGTTGAGTTAAAATGAGCGCATTAATTCTTGAATGGAGCCCTGCTTTATGCTTTTTTTCCCTTCATTATTCATTTTACGTATTTTGGCTGTCTCTGTAGCGGATGAGGAGAGAGACTGCTTCAGAGTACAATTTAGAGCACCAATCTCAGGTCCCTATTTGGAATAAGCGTGCTGTTTCTTTTTACCAGCTAGGGGACTCAGCCCTGGAGCTCAGTAATGTGCACATCTCCACTTAGGCACGTAAGCTAGTTGGCATGCTCAGGGTAGAGGGGAGAGATAACATTAAAGAGGAACTGCTATGATTTAAAAAGTGCTTCTACATTATAATAAGGAAGTAGTGAATTACCAGTCAGGCATAATGCCGGGTCTGAGCTGATGGGAACTCTCATCACAAGTAGATATAAAAGCAGCTGTGTTGTCAAAACTTTGAGCTGTCACACAGTCTTTTGAACAAGGAGGAATGTGTTACAACAAAGCACTTCTTTTCCCCTCCTTTGCCACCTCCAAGATCAAGTTTTCTCTCTTCCTGCAGCGCCAGGCAGCTTGAAGCATTCTGCATTATTTCCATCTACATCATCATACCAAGTTAAGCTTGCAAAGAGAAGTGATGCTTCGGAAGTCAGAATTCAGCCAATCGAAAAATTTGAAAGGCGGAAGTCTTGTTTTTTTTTATCTGTAGAAGCTCTGTAACACGATTTTGCAGCACAGAGCAAATGGTGTTCAGCTTTTCAGAGAAAGACTGTGAAAAACAGGTCTTTTGCAGATATGTGAATAGCCAGAGAAGCCATTGGAAGTACTTTCCTTCCTGATGGGAAGTACTCCTCAGATGAACCTTCTTTTTTTCCTTCTCTCCCCCCCCCCCCCCCCCCACCCCAATATGAATCTCTGTTTATGCAGCTGAAGCTTTTGGTATATTTTTGTGTGCCACCCACACAATGGCATGTACATGCTGCTTGTGTGTTGCATTCGCGGAGACATTCAGTTTTCTGAATGGAGACTGTCATTTTGGGGGAAAATGGCTCAGCTTTCTAGCTCAAAATTTCCCCTTCCCTTCTTTTTTATTATCCCTTTTCCACCTTCCTTATTGTTTAAGCTTAATAGAACTGCAGATTGATGGACAGGAAGAAAAGGCAAGTATAACAATCATGAATGTCTTTGAAAAACATTATTGCTATGAACCCACGGTAGATGGCAGATCCCCCTAAGCAGAGGACAGTTTATTTATTTACTCTGCCTGGTATTCTTCAGTGCTAGGGAAAACAGATTACAGCTGAGGTCCCCTGTGTTCCTGTCTATCACCATGACAGGGATGGCAGCCAACTCGTGATAAACTACCTCTTGCATAATGAAACGTTTACGGTGAGTCTCCCTTCACTATAGCCTTGCCTAGACTGGCAGCTTTCCGAAATTATTCCTCTGTTCAACGACTCCCAGTGCAATAGCACAGATGTGAATGCTGAAAGTTACTATGAAAGTGCTTCCACTTCATCTCTCACTCGCTGTCTGTGCTAACACAGCTTTAGCTAGAGCAACTGCGTAACTCAAGATGAAGAGGGAAATCACTGTGCTGGTTTAAAGAGCCCTTGGTGGTAGTAGCCTTTTGGCGATGAAACATATCACAAACTGCCTGGTTGCTGCCACACAGTCTACACTGTGATGGGAAGGGGCCAGTGAGCAGTTTGAAAGTACATGCTAAAAGTTTAAATACTTTGGGTTTATTCCATGGAGAACTAAACCCAAAAGTCCTCCTGCTGTCATTTAGATCCAGCAGCTGACGTCCGCTTTTTGTGCTGCTCTTCAGCAGGCATCCCAGTGGCAGGTCGACAGATGACTTTTGCCAAGTAACAGCATAATTCAATGAACTCCTATATTGTCTGTGTTTTTTCCTCATCTTTTATGTGAAATAGTTAAGCAATCCTGATCTTTGGTCTTAGGACATTTTGGTAAAACGAGGAATGGCACGTGCTCCTCAGATAACCCAATGACTGAGATACTCCTGCTGGAAACTGCCTGCAGTGCCCATCTGCACTCTCGCTCTCTGTATGGGGGTATGAAAATGCAATGTAGAGACAGAGCTGGTGCCTGAGTCAAAGAACTTTTGAAACAGAACTTTTCACTTTGCAAGTTGTTCACAGAAATCTTTAAATACCTTCTTGAAAGCCCTTTGAAGCATGGATGGCATTTCAGTTTTTTCTGTGTATAATTTAAACACGCATTTCAGCTGCAGAATTTAGCCAACATTACACAGTTTATTTCTTTAGTCATCAAGGACCAGGTTTTTAAAAAATTTCAGCCCTCACAAGCAGGACTAAGATTTAAAAGAACACAAACACTGTTTTTCCTGCTTGCTGAGGTGCTAAAGTCACAACCAGGCCATTATGTTGTGAACCGGGCACCTGGTGTTGAGGATTAATACCTTAAAAATCTGCTTCTCTGAACACTCTCAAGTCTTGAATTCTCTCTTTTTTCTCTTTCTCACAGGTCATTGTCCCAACGCTGTAGAAAGCTACCCTGGATTTTGCCTGTTGGCCAAGTCTGTTGCCTGGACTAGATTTTACAAACTGGAGTCGTGTGTGTTTGTGACATACTTCACATGACGTTCCAGGTGAGTGTACCTTGGCGTTTGAGAAGTTGAGTCACCAAATGAGAGTTAAAATAAAAAAAAAAAAAAAAACAAAACCTCAGTGGATGAGTGGTTTTGTAGTTTGCTTTTTAATAAACCTCATCTGACTCAAATTTACCTCTACATAGCGTCTAGCAAAAGCATGTGCACCACTGAAAGTTTCAAGCTAAGGCTAATGAGAGCTTCAGAAAAGCTTATGCATCGGCTCCTGAACAGAAAATTTCACCTGCAGAGTCCAGGATCAAAAGTGCCATAGAAATCACTGCTCTGATGTCTCTATTGAAAAGACAGTATCATTAGTACATTTTTCTAAGTGCTATTTCTCTCCAGTGTGCATTACCATTAAATCTTCCAGTACAAAAATCTATATCACTTTCCTTTGGAAATGAGGTTTTATTCAGCGCCTTCCCTGGCTGCTTGAACTATGAATGACTGGCTCTGCATGAAGCATTTTGTAACCCTCCTCATGGAGGGAGCTGTATAAAAATAAATGTTACCATCAGGTATATTTTGCATACTGTAGCTGTGTGTAATTACCGAGCCTGGGAGTCACCGTTCTTCTGACCCTGACTTCCCCAATGTGCTTTGGGCAGGTTTTGTGACAGAGTTTAAACTAATGTAGTTTCAAAGGATTACAGAGCTTGCAGTTGTTATTTCTGTTACACAAGACAGAAGAATAGGCAACTAGTATATAATATATCCAATGTTATTAAAGTATGTCCTCCTTTGAAGGGCAGTCACTTAAGGGTCTGTCCTTACAAGGTTATTAACTCATCATTTTCAGATTATGCTCTATGGATCCCTGAAGGTCCATTAGCTGCTTCTAAGAGATCTGAGAAAGGTAATTAAGAAAGGCAAGGATATTACTAGTATGCTGACACTGAGGGATCCAAAGGGAAATGCTTAAGGGTCTGCAAATCAGAGAGGAAAAAAAAAAAAGCTAAAACCCACTGAATGAGAATTTATAGGGAATACATGGGCATACCCTGCATTTTTCAGGTCATTCTAACAGGAAATGTTTAATCTGCCTCAGCAAATTTCATATTCTGTAATTGTAGTTTGGAGGCATCTTAAGGGTAGATGCTGTAAAAGGTCATATTAACCAGTGTATTCTTTGCAGAAAATAACACTAGATAACTGAAAGACTAGCCTAGTAACTTATGTAGGCTTCTGTGAATAGTGAAGACTACCTTTTTTTATTTAATGTCCTTTATAAGTGTTATGCAAAACAAGTTTCTTAAAGGTGTTTGGTGCATCTGTGGTAAGGATGCATAAAGGGAAGAAAGAAATAGTGTCATATGCTCATCTGATGTAAATCTGTTTAGCTTTAATGGAGCTTTTTAATGACGTGTGCAGATATACACTGGCAAGATTTAACCTCGAGGACATAAATAGCAACTTGAAAATTTTTCTTTCTGGTTGTGTCTTGAGAATGTCTGGAAAGGACAGGTTTTATAAAAACTTCGGTTTCTTTTGTGTACTGGAGTAGGACTCAGGAAATTATCATGACATTGGTGACCTTGGTCATGATCCACGGTGTTGCCTGGGTCCAAAACAGTTTTCACTGTGAAGGTTGTATAACACTGGCAGTGTGATTCCTAGTGATTCCTGAGAATGGCCTTGTTATTTCTATAGATGATATAAAAGCTTCTGTATTCTGTGTGTTGTGTGCATTCCCTGTGTACAGAGGTGAAAACAGTACAGCTGTGGCTGCTACCCTGTTCAGCCCTCTTTGTGTTAATGAATGGCAGAATGGGTCTGGACTTCTCCAAATTAGCGTCTGTCTGGGCTCCTTTGTGGCTTGGGAAAATCATAGATGAAACTACGGTACACATAGGAACCATCGGTTCCCAGATTTAGAAAAGTCACCCTCCCTCCCTAAATTTAAACTCTCTTTGTTCAAGTGAGGAGTTTGAGTAGCTCCAGAGTGTGTTTTACTGCTGCAGCTAAACACTTCTCAGCTTTGCCCCTCTTGTATTTGCTGTTCTGCATAGGACAAATTTACCAAGAAGTTCAGCTGAGGCTGAGACAAGTTACTTCGACTTGGAAAATGCCTCTGAATAAATTATCCACTGTGGAAGAATGATATCTATTCTACCTAAAAGCCAGAAAAGTGAAACAATAAAGGATGTTCTTAGAATAAGTTCCTAAGAACCTGGGCTCCCTGAAGGAAAATGAAGCTTCTGGAGGGCGATTCAGAGAACTGGTTTAAGGAACCCGCTTCTCTTCAGCAACCATATATTGAGATTGGGTATCCAAATGGAATACCTAAAGTTGAATGGTGTGAAGGCCCCTCAGTCAGCGGCTTTCAGGGTGTTGGGCAGCACAGGTAGAGCATGGCTTTGTGGCTGAGCAGGTGGCTGCACCAAGGCTGCAGCCAGGAGTTGCACAAGGGCGGAGAGGGCCTGGATGCACAGATGTGGCTGCATGCAAATCCAGGCAGGAGCTGGTGCTTCCCATTGTAGGCTTTCTAGCCAGCAGTTAAATGGATAGTTATTTACATTCTTTAATTTTGAATAATTTTTTGGGTGATTATAGTCCCATCCCATTCCTTGTCTTTCAGTTTATAGTTCCTGCAAACAAGAGCACGCTCATAAACTCAACGCTTTCCACTGCATGAGCAATGTGAAAGTGCTATGACATCTCATGCATTTCCCTCTGTCATCATTAAAACATATATGTAGTTGGGTTCACACTTGTTTCCATGCTGAACATGTGCTTGCATTTCTGTTCAGAAATCAATAAATGTTCTGAGGAACACAAGCACTTGTGGACACTTGGTGAAATTCATAACATATCTTTAGGCCTCGTAGCCCACAAATTCATAGGATTTTCAACATGTCCCTGCAAATGAACAGTTAACTTCTGGAGAAAAAGCAAAACCCATTGATACTGACAGCTGTAAACCTGAAAATAAGGTCTTTCTTTTGGGCTGATTTAGAAGGCTGTCTCACAGAAAGCTGGCTATTGCCAAATGTCATGGGAATGAGGGACTTAAACGTGTCACTGAAATATGTACTGCAAGTTCCTTCATGATGAAGTCTCAGATAAATAGGAGACACCTCAAACTTGTATCTTGGGAAAGCCAAACAAATTTCAGATGGAAATGAATGGAAATTAATTCAGGGTGTAGACTTAAACCCAGCCTCTGGGGACCCAGTAATTGTGCCTTTTAGAAAATGGTCTCTTGCTCTTTGCATTTTAACTGTCTGTAATTACTTTTGTGGTTTGTTGGTTGTTGAGGAGCTTGACAAGCTGGGAATTGGCAGATTCAGTGTTGCCTTTATTTACAGTGCTTTTGCCAAGTCATTAAGTCAGCAATAGGAGGCTTGGTTCTGACAAAACTAATCCCTCAGTGTGGCCAGACACCACATTTTCCTTTTAACTTTGTGCTACCATTTAAAACTATTTTGGCCAATATTTAGGTTGGCGTGAATTGTCAGAACACCACCAAAATCGGTATAGATAAGCCAAGTGTTTTTTCCTCCATCCCTGTTGTGCTTTGTTTGGGTTTTTTTCATGCAATGAGCTGCGCAAAGCTGATTACGGCGGGGGGCATTCTCTAGACCTAGCTGGCTTGTGTTCCTCCAGCAGGGGTATTCCTGTGCTGCCAAAGGGACAAGGGGATAGGAAGTCGCTCCTGCAGGTGGCATGGAGAATGCCAGATTACCCCAGGAGCTTTCAGAGGCTGTTGGATTTGCTTGCTTCATAACTGCAGCGATATTGCTTGCTGCTCACTTAGTCTTATTTGCTTGGCTCTGCCGGGGCCGTCCGGCTCTGGCAGTAGCTGCCTTTGAGCGGGGATGAAGGGCCGGTGCACAGTAATAATGCAGTTGTGCTGCTGACCTCAAGAATTGCTGAATAACCATCGTGGGGTACAGCCCAGAGATGCGCTTTGTAAAGTGCTCAGGGATACTTTGACACTAAATGTGATACAAATGGTAATCGTTGTTGTTATTCTTTCTTAAGAAACCAGGGCATGTTTTTATCATTATTCTGCGGGTCTCAGCGTCCTTGTACAATTAGGCCATGACCTCATCAGAATAACATTTGAATTGGAAACGAGCGAATACCTAACATCTTCACACTGAATTTCCTCAATTCCATTAACCCTGGATGTATTAAAACCTCCTGTTAACAGTGACTCTCTGTCATCAGCAGAGTCTTAAAGTGCATTATGCTTTCTGCAAAGTGTCTTGTAAACTCTGGGATAAAACCTGCGCTGGCTGCTGCAACTCTGCCTCTTGTCCATAGATCACAGAATCATTTCGGTTGGGGAAGACTCTTAAGATGGTGTCCAAGATGAGTTAGGGAGAGGAGGAACTTGCTGAAGAACTTTCCTGTCTTCAGGAATAAGGAATCTTCTCCGGTACTTAGTTTAGGGCCCCTGTAAACAAGCTCAAAACCTGTACTCGGCAGCGCTGACTGGGGTCTTCTGAACATATATCACTGTTAGCCCCATCTGTTCATGTTCACTGTTAATGGGAGAACTTGGCTTTGTGGTTGCTGCAGTGGTGAGGACGATGGAGATGCTTACTCCCCTGTCAGTGTACTAACAAAATACTTGTCAATGTTTTAGTGTTCAGCTGAAACTCGAGCAGGGTGTTGTAGACAGAATCAAAGGAAGGTGTTTAAGAAGCTGCAAGAACATTAGAGTATGTAAATTGCTAAGACCTGGGCACATTTGAAAGTAAATGCCTCCAGCCTTCTGTAGTAGCCAAAGGGAGCAGGCTTGTATCCTCAGGTACATCTTGGTGATTTCCCTTAATGTTCAGATTTTCTCTTGGATTCTCTTTTGGACATATGGTTCTGAGGCATTAGCAGCCTTTTATTTATGTTTTCCTTTTTGGCCTAGGAGGACCCTTTCAGAGATTTAGATGTCTTTCTACTTTGGCCATCTCAGGTGGTGCTGTTCAGTGGGAACCTTTTGCCTGCACAACAACTGGAGTATTGCTTGGAATCTCTGACGCTTGCTAATATTGCTGAAAGGACAGAATTCTTGTTGAAGGAAGCAGAACATGAATGCATAACAAAAGACACAATTTTAGTAGAAAGCATGTAGTAAAAAAGTTGTACTGTTAAACTTAATGCTGTAAAATCAGTCAATTTGTAAGTTACCACGGAATACAAATTCTTTGGACTTCACTATTTCACAGAGAAAATAAACAATTGATAAATCTAACTTCAGGTGTAGGTCTTCCAAAGGGAGTTGAATTCTGTGTGGAATAAGTTTGACTTGGATTGTCATGACTGTTGTTGATCTTCAGTCATTTGTTCCCTACAGAAATAAGAATCAGGTTTAATCTAGAGCTGGCACATAGGGAAAGCTAAATGCTGTGAGAGAAAGTGTGAAGTTCCAATAGCATGCTTTCATGGGGTGGAAGGGAAGCTGATTTTCTCTTAAAAAAAATGAGCGGATAAGGGTAAATGATCAGGTCCTTAAACAGAGCATTAACTCATCTGCAAGCTGCCTTTTAACAAAGAAACGTTGTTTTGATATCTAAGATGCAATAGAAAATGTGTGTCCTGGTTCTTTTCCAATCTTATTTTTGCTTATACTCACTGAGATTTTCCTTTATCAATTTTAACAGGGAACAGCCTACAAAGCACTAGAGATAGAGAAGATTCCCAAAGGAAAATATTCAGTGAACCTGATGTTTTCTAAGGTATAGTTCTTATTATAAGTTAATGCCTTCAAGACACTACAGACAATGAAAGAAACACTGGAGTCCTAAACTGACTTTGTAAGGCAAGAGGAGAGGGTTGTTTTGAGAAATATTTTTCTTTTTTGATTTTGTGAAACAGGGTGCTAGCCATTGTATAACACTATGAAGAAAATAACAGTGAGTGAAAAATTAAAAGTTTAGAGTTGGTAGTGTTGGTAGTAAAGGCGTTTTATAATTTTAAAGAAAATGCTCCAATTTCCTTCTCAACTGCAACGTTTTCTGCTTTTATTTCTTTGAATTATTTCATTGAATAAGAAAAAAACACATTTGTTTGAAGTGAAAACAAACAGCAATCTTAATTTAAGCAAAAAAACCTTACTTGTAATTTGTCTTTTGCACACATATGGCATTATTTCTGCAAGGTTCTTGTAAATTAATCTTTTTAATTGCAAGATTATGTTGCTATTATTGCCAGGGCTCAACTTCCTGACATTTAATTTTTCTGTTGGAAAATAGGGACTATTGTAAATGGTAAACGGAAAGTTTTTTGTCATATTTCTATTAAGCATAGTGCAAAAGAGTAACTAATGTGACAGAGCTACCTGTGATATTAGTGGAAAAAAGAAAAGGTTGGACTTGTCCAAGATAACAAATGGGAATAAATGATTAGGATAAGCTGCCAGTTTGCAAGGGATCCAGAGCGAACGGTTCAGAGTAGTGGATAGAACTGGGCTGGAAACGAGATACAGTCTTAGAATCAGTATGTGAGAACAGAAACCAGGGTACAAACCAAAGGCCTGGGGCTGGGCACGGAGCAGAATTAATTATAGAAAACCACTATCATGGTGCAGCCATACCCAGTGTCACCAGGGCCCAGCTGAAAGGACTGTTCATCCAGCACATGCTAGCAGGGCTCAGCTGGTCAAAACTGGGACCCAGACTGATCAATACCGATGCACTGAATTTTGAGGGGAGACAGTTGGTGGTACGTGGGTGGGGAGATGTGCTAAATATGATGGGATCTAGAAATGTAGAAAATTCCGGAGTTGTATGGTGTGTTTAGCAGTGTGGTTCTAGGTAAAAATGACCAACTTAATACTGCTGACTTTAGTGCAGCTGTTTTTCACCTGTTCCAGGGGTAGAATGAGAGCAGTTGATGCAGACTGTAAGAGATGTGTCTTCCAAGGAACCCTCAAATGGAGCAACACGCAATAAAAATAGAAGCCCAAAGCAGGTAAGTGGAGGATAAGGATGAAGCAGCTCATTACTTGTAAATGAAATATGTCTCCTGGCATGTCAGGTGACCAGAAACAATGTTGGTATTTATGTATTTAAAAAGAGGTGGGTACACACCCCTACCGCACATCATGGGTTTGCATGCATTGAACATTAGATTGTCCGTTGCTAAACAATAGTGATTTTGACAGCACTCTGAGTGAATCAGTTAAGAGGTAAATTTATCTCATTGGGCTATGACAAATTAGTATACCTTGATTTCTTTTACTTGAAATCTACCTGAATGGTAAAAAAAAAAAAAAAAAAAAAAAACCAACAGGATTTAAAATTCACCTTCAGTGAGTAGATGTTCTTTTATTACTGCTATTGTGTTGTTATATGAATCAAATCCTGCCTGTACTGATTTTAAATCAACAGAAAGATTTCCATGTTGCAGCTACGGCTAGCCTGGCTAAAATTTCAATGGAAAACAAGTGTTTAAGAACAAATTTAATTTGATTGGTATTTAAATAACCCACAATTTCATCTGTGACTCAGGGATCTTACACTGTAGGGTAGATTACTTCTGTGAATATTTGATCTACATTTTCTCAGTGAAATAAAACTTTGTTCACGCAGCTATGAAGCATTATTAGGTTGCAATCACACACAGAGTGGTCTTCATTATAGAGCACTGTTAATTACAAATGCCGTGCAGTTTGCAGGCCATCTATTCTGACTGTAATTATGATGTCACTTGCACACCTGTGTCTGAGAGTATTTTCCTCTCTAACTAGGGCTCATTCTTTGGACTCAGCAAGGAGCTTCTCTTGATGGTAGAAATAGCTTGTTTGTTGTCTCCACGGGTATAGAATAAGACAGAAGGGAGTGAAAACTTGGGCAACAGCCAGCAACTGAAGCAGGCAGTAAGCCCTAAGTGACTGTGTGGGCCTACACAACAGAGGGAGCATGTCTTGAATGTAATATGATTAAAAAATAGGCTCAAAACAGGCCTGTTTGCTGGTGTGCTTTTTGCTCGGTGCAATACATATTAATTAGAGCTTTAGCACAGCTTCTCAGCAAACACCATTTTCCCTCAAAGAGAGAGAAGCAAGGAAAGGGAGAGTTCTGATGCTGGGAATAAGGTACTATGAATAAGAATGAGCAACAATGGATTTAGTTTAAGCTGGACTGGAAATTGTTGCAGCTTTATTTTATGTTTTCATAAAGGAAACCTGTGTGTCGGCTTCTAGTAGCGGCAGAGATGCTGAGAATTGGCATGTGAGGATAATGTGATAATATAGAGACACCAGGGAGTATGTGTACACAAAAATGCATCTCGGTCAGCCAGAAGGCCGTGCTGTGATTTCAGTAAAAAGCTATGACAGAAAATCAATAGCTTTGAGAAGGGCCCACAGCAAGGCAACAGCATTATCTGCACTTTCTTCATTTTGCTTCTCTCTTCCCCTCCTTCCCTCCCTTCATAAGACACAGTGCTGCATGATCTCTGAGTTTTGTTAACTCTGTGCCTCTGAGTAGCTCAAGCAGTGAGGCAATTCAGGGAATACAAAGTGTCTCCAAACCAGACTGTAGGGATGGAGAATAGGGATGAGTCACGCAGGGTACTGGGTTTATTGACAGGCTCTGATTACCTTGTAGGCAGTCTGTGTAGACTGCAGTCTCCTGCACAGTGCTTCCATCACAACTGTGTTCTGATCTTTAGAAAAACTTCTCCATGTATCTTAGTGCAGCCTTCATTCAGCTGTGTGTTTTCTGACGTGTGGATCAACAGTGAGTCCCTCTTCCAGGCTTCCACGTAGGGCAGGATGTCCTGGCAGGATGATCTAGCCGTGTGGTCCCAGATTATAGCGTTTACATTAGGCACCAACTTTGCAGAGCTTCAAAGACTTAAGGTGAGGTTTTCCAGGATGCCTTTTTTTCTTCTCCAATTTCTTTTTGTCGAAAAAGTTAGAGTAGGAATTGTTAATGAAAAGTAGAGCAAAGGGTGGACTGCTTAGCACTAGCTGACCCGTAGTTTGTAATCATGTTATTGTATTTCAGTTTGTGATACTACCTCCCTATTTTATACATAGGCATGCAGTAGATTCAGAAGTGATATTGCATCTGCGTGGTTATGCATTTTACTATTTCCTGACATTTGAAAGATTAATCATTCTGTGCTAATATGCATGTCAGCTTACAGACCCTGAAACGTGGTGGCAGGGGGAAGACTGTAAGACTGTTCCTTGAATACCCTATCCTGTTGAGGAGGATATGAAGTCAATGAGGGTCCTGTGAAGTTGCGTTACATTACACAAAACACTTGCATTGAACACTGGACAGTGAAATGGGGAAAAGGGAGGATTGCAGAGAGGTAAAACCTTTCCTTCCTCATTAATCTGTACTTTGTGTCTGTATACATATACTTATATGTGTATATGGCTTTAGTTCTGTGAGAAAGAAGTTAAAGCCATTGGAAAGTAATACAGTTTTAGGTCAGATGTACTCTTTTCTTTTCTTTATTGAAGGTGATACTATGTCTTACTCACAGATGATGTTATAAAGCCAGGAACTCTCTCAGGCTTCATTGTTCTTAAATATAACCATGCGCTTGGGTGCATAAGCATTTTAGAATTAGGAGACCTTTTCCATGTTGGCATAGAGAGGTAATGTCAGTAATCCAGTGACATTAAGTAATAATCCCTGTGGTTTCTTTTGCTAACTGATAGCACTGAGAAATGTATGATTTTCTAGCACAGAATTTGACTGACACAACAACTAGGAGAAAGGGTGTGCTTTCTGCTGACACTTCTGATTGCTCCTAACCTTATCCAGGAACTCGGTTCTTTCTCTATGGAAAACTACAAGAAACAGCCATAGACTTGGCTTGTTAAAGACAAATGATTCTAATTTGATTTTTTTCCATTAAGTCTTCTTTTCGTCAGAGCTCAATATTTCAACACACCGGTGTATAAAAGATTGTTCAAAAGTTATTCAATGAAAAACTCGGAGGAAGGAGAGGTCATTCTCTAGCATATAGGAAAATCTTCCACAAACAAATCCAATTTAATGACTGCTTTTTCTAGGCTGCAAACATTTAAGTTCAGGCAAGGTTGGTTAGGTGGAAAACATGCTTATAAGGGAAAGTCTGTTAGAGTTTTGTCCTTAGCGGCAGCTGAGCTGCATAAAATACATGAAGCACATAAAAGTAAGAACATACTATCTATCTAATCGTTAAACCTTCACGGGTGCTGGAGCTAGCCGGTTTCTTAATTGCCCTCCAGTCATAGCTATGCCATACCATGGGTCACAAATAATTGGAGACTTTTTTGAAATACAGAAGCGCCTTGACCACAGCAAAGGTGCTTAATCATCTTTACAGTACCTACAGGGTAGGGCTGGGCCTTGGTTACTATAAAGTAGTGATCAAGATCACATTCAGGTTTGCTCGTGCTCTAACTGAACAACTTTTCCAGCCTTCCAAATGCACTGAAGTGCCACTGCATCATAAATGGAAGACTGGAACCTGCTAGATCAACTGACCATTTCCTTCCTTAGCCTCTAAGCATCATAACTTTGCTCTTGAGCTCTAGTGATGCGAGGAAAATTAAAACTTGGGAATTATTGTAGTGGGGGAGAACCACTGCGTGAAAAGTTTTCCTTGGAGATCCCCTCATCACAGGGTGAATCACAGTTCAGGTCAATTCTAGCCATAACAGCCATGAGACTTTCCTTTGGGAAGTGGAGAGCTGAGGATTAAATGCATGGAGAAGCAGCATGTAAATCTTTGACTTAACTGGTATGAAAGCCTGAGGGCATCATATGATGGTGTGCCAGGCAGGATTTTGAGGTCAGGAGGTACTGTGATGGGACATTGCTCCCTGAGGATGCCCACGGTCCCCTTGAAGATCTCTTGGGTTTGTTTCCCTTGCACATACACACTGTTGAAAATATTTGAAAAGTGTTTCTTTATCTTAGAGAGACACTTATTGTGTTCAAAAGTGGGAATGTTTCATCCTTTCATCCAAGTATCTGTCATCTGGTCTGTGCTTGTTTAATCACGTTAATGGCTGAAAGCATGGACTACTTATACTGCTTACAATCAATTTTATCTTCTGAAAGCTGTTCTAAAACTTAATCTTTTAGTTCTCTTCTAATTTCTCCTCTTTCTGGATTCCTAAAAATTCTACAATTCTTATAATTGTCCCAGGTTCAGGCTTAAAGTATCCTGCTGTTGGTGTATGATGTATATGTATACTTGGGTTGTGTTATGCTGTTGTTCACTTAAATTATATATACTTGTACATTTCAAGGCAAATAATTTCAAAACAAGAAATGTCAAGCTGAAATCTGATACTGGTGCTTTAAGAAAAAAAAACAACCCAAAACCATTAGGAGTCAGTGACAGTTCTGAAACACTTGCTTTTTTTTTTTTTTTTTCAAAATAGAAAATGCATCAATGTGAATTATGCCCTTGGGGAGAATTATTTTTGGCAATTTGGTTTTTGCCAGCTCACCAGAAAGCTTTCAAACAAATATAATCTGTTTTAAAAGAAGAAAGCTTGAGAGGCAGAAATCAGGGGCATCAGAGAGCATTTCTTAGAACAGCACTAAACAGTGTTGGTAGGAGTTGCAAAATCTTGTACTAATTGGCTTGCCAAGGCCCCAGCTAACTCAGCAGCAAAAACTTACTTTCATTAGGTGGGCGTAGCACTTCATTAATACTTAAAAGGAAAGTATGTCTGTTCATAAACTGTAGGTTGGAACAGAAAGGCTGTCATTTCTGTAGCTGCAGAAACCATGAAACCATCTGTGCCTTATGAGGTAATGTACACACTGGCTGAACACCAACATTGTCTAAGCTGCCAATGTGCTTCCTTTGTAACAGTTACATTGACAGAAGGAGCAACTGAAATTCACCGTAGTTTGTATTTTCTTAAACCATATTATGAATGTGGAGGCAGAGCTACAACACCGCCATCCTTGCTGATTGCTGATGTTTAAAAGTAGAAGTCAAGAGGTGCATGGGCATTTCTAACACCTTCTCTTGAAGCGCCACCCCATTTGACTCGACCCCAAGAGCAGGCCAAGCACAACTGGATGGATCTGCCCCACCATTGCCTCACATCAGTGAGCAGAGTCATGTGTGGGAAACACTCTTTTCTTACAGACATGAAGGTTTCTTAGGAGGTGAAACCTTCAGGCCACTTATGCCAAGTTCATTACTTGCTTAAGTTAACTGCTGAGCTGTAGTTTTCTAGAACTGGCCTGTCTTTGCTAATTTGGTACTCTGCCTCTTAGGGGAGACATAGATTTCCTGTCAAAGTCGGTGTAACATATTCAGCAGAACTCACCTTTCTTCTGGGTGATACACAAATTCTTCTGTGCAAAACAATCTCTTCAAGGATGCCATCATTTGATACTATAACTGGCATGTTTTGGATGAAATACATTTTAGGAAGAAAAAAAAATTACAGGCTGTCCCATGCTTTATCAGCTTGAGGAAGGGGAAGATCCCAACCAGAAATGTACAGCCAACAGAAAATGGGTCTGTGCTGTTGCCAGTATGCCTACAAAGTTTTGATTGTACTTACAGTCACTATCTGATCTCAGGCGTACAGGTGTGCTGCTCAAGTGGAGGACTTTTAGCCACAGCAAAATAATTGAGTAAACATCCTATAACTGAGAACATCCCGAAATGTTCACCTTCACACTGAATCTGCATACTGATGGTGAAAAATATTGCTTAGAAATCTACAATGCGAAGGCAAATCTTTTAACTGTATGCGATATACCAAAGGTCATTTCACTGTCTGACCGCAGGAAACATCAGCCACTTCCGCACAATCAAGAGCAGACTTATTAAAGCCTAAAAATCCAACGGTCTACGGCAAATCTCTCTCCCTCAGACTTCATTGATGCAGGTTTTAATCCATCCTTTGCAAAAGTTGTTGATTTTAATTGCAATATAATCTGCTTGTAATGAGCTTTAAGTCAAGCAGTCAAAAAATAATAAACAGAGTAGTTTATTTTAGAAAAATCCTGTTGAGTTAAAAGGACCTGCCAGGAGCTGTCTGCTTTCAAAGAAATTGAATTTTTCAAACAAATTAGTTGGAATACTAACTGAACTAATGATGGCTTTCTCGTTTCTCTGATTTCTTCCTTTTTTTGTTCTGAAATATTTACTTTTGATTCATTATATTGTACCATAAAATGAAAATTGGGACGGTCGATTTTCATATACGGTGTGGTTTTAATTACAAAGAGCAGGAATAAGCAGAAGTAAGTAAGTGCTTCAAGAAGTTTATGCTGATATTTCTGACTCATGGACTTTTCATTCTCAGGCATTTTTAAGACCTGGAAGTTGAAGACAAATTTTTAAATCCTAGAATTCCTCCCAAATAAAACCTCTGTCTTTCACACTGGTTTAATCACAAGCTTTTGCTACAGCATGGAAATATTGGAAAAACTTACTCCCTATCCTACTAAAGCAGGATCTGTTTTAGTCAAATCGTTTCCTGTACGTACTGTTTTCAGCTCTGCATGCAGTAACTGAGGCCAGACTTAGCATCAGCCAAGACCGCTGGAGGTTGTAGCCCCATCTATTTGTATTTTCTAGTAGGCTACCTGGAATGTAACGGAGGAAACTATATCAAACCACAGCCTGTCTTCCCTGACCTCATGATCCAGTCTGAATATAACAATCCCGTCTGGATGAAGCACGTACCTTTTTTACAGTGGTCGCTACTTTTGTCTAAGACGTTAAGATCCCCTGAACCAATATAAAGAAAGGTGGCAATATGAATGGCAAATCCAGTCATGATTCAGCAAAACAAAGATTTCAAACATCTCCTTTCTATTTCAGTGGACTTTTGAGAACTGTCATGGGGCTTATAGGTATATATTTTTTTAATTAAAGTTAACTTTTATAGTAGCATATTCTCACTCTTGTCAAGAATCAGGGATGTATGCATTAGATTCTTTGCATGTACAACAAAAAGTTTCTCTGTATCCTTGCTAGTCCCATCGGATGTGTATGCTCATGCATTGCTTTTTTTATACCGTGATTTCAGTCGGTCTGTCTTTAGCTGTGTCTCCTTCCACTTCTCCCTAAATAGCAAAGATCATCTTATTTGTTTTTATATATAAAAATTCAGAACCTGTGGCTTTTAGATGAAAATACTTTGTTTCTAATAAGAGTTTCCTAAACAAATTTTAGATCCTGTCCATGCTGCCATAAACCAATGCACAAATACCTAGATTTGCTCACTGATAGTATCAAGGACTTTGGCGTAGTTTGCATTGATTTTATGTGTGATGGATAGTGTCGTCTTGACTTGTTTGCTCTGTAATTGGACTGTGAGATACACCCCGTTGGAGAGGAGGTGACCAGGCAGCAGAGAAAATGTTTGCCCGTTTGTTCAGCTGCTGCACTTTCAGCTCACTGGGGCTTCTGAAAGGAGGAGTTTGCTCTTCCCTCAAGAGCAGCCTTTGGTCGCTGGTGGGAGAAGCTTGTGGTGTAGAGGGTAGGTAAGGGAGACTCAGCCTGCCAGGGACTGAGATCATGGTGTGGAAAGCGAAGAGCAAAGCCTTCTTGGAAGAAATGGAAAAGGGTGCTTTCTCCTTGGGAACTCATGACGAAGTATTAATCATCGCCCAGCTAAAGGCTGGGCTGGATCAAGCCTGACTGCAAGGATGTTGTGGACAGGGGAAGAGACTTGTTTCCATGTCCCTTTTATTTCTTACTGTAACTTATTTTGCATTTTGCCTCTTAAAATAGCTTTAGTTATTCCTAACTCCTCTGAAGTTTTATAAGCTGTTTTAGAGTCTCAGGGAGTGCTTATGGTTAAGGAGAGATACGTGGGCAGATCCACTTAAGAGCTCTTACCTAATTCTGCCATTGTGCTGTGGTTTGGTGGCTGGACTGCAGCAGTGTCTGATGTGAAAGAAGGGGCCAAGTACCATTCAAAAATCCATCCACTGGTGTGTGCTGCAGGGCTTGCGCCATGTGAGACAGCGTCAGCCCTGAGAGGACGTGCCACCTACCACCCTCTCCCAATCCCACAGCCTTGTCAGTACTGTTCCCTGTGCCTAACCTAGTTTTTTTTTTTTTTCTGACTGAAACAAGAACTGCTCTTCCAAACAGCTCTGCCAGAAAAGTGGGGCCTTCCCAATTTCATAACAGCTGTCAGAGAGATGGTGGCAAGCAGCTGAGAGCCCAAGGTGAAATATCATCTCTCATGATAGCTGAAGCTGGAAGAGGACTGTTGCCAGTAATGCACCGTAAAGCAGATACATCAAGGTAGAAGCCTCCTGAATATTTACAGAACACCTGCAAATAAAATAATGGTAGGAAACAAAAGCATGTCTGGATGACAGAGTTGTCACATTTTGACTGTTCCTGCAAGGACGATGACCAGGACTAGTGTGAATGTGGATCACTTGTAGGTGAAACAGGTTCAGAACGAGACGCAACCTCCCATGATTTTGCAAGTCTGGTTTGAAGCAAAATGTTCTGCTTTTGCACTATGACTGACTCCTTTGTTTATTGGCAGGCCCTGCACTTCCATGCACAATCAACTCGCTCAGACTTAAATAAAATATTAAAATGAGTGGTTAATAAGTCATTCAAGTGTTGACTTAACAGAATCTTTTAACTTGCCCATTTTAACAAACTGTCGTACTGATGTTCCTGGGTTTGACACCTTAATGACAAGCAATTCCAGAAGATAGATGTCTGAGTCCAGGGACCTGAGAGTGCTTACGTTTCTGCCGGTGTGTTATAAATACAGAAATTCCCAGTACTAAATAGCTCTAATGTGATATGCTGCAGAAGTGAATCCACCCCACCACACACAGCTCTAGTTCACTGATGTCAGGGGATCTGCGTGAACGTAGCTGCAGGGTAAGCTTTAGACGGAGGCGAAGTCTAGAGTTGCCCAGGGCAGCGGGCTGTGTCCCTGCCTTAGCTGGGGCATGGAGGACAGCTGTGAGAGCAGCGTGCAGGCAAGAACCGCTCACCCCTGCCCACCACTGCTCAGGAAGGGCTTGGCATGGTGCGTGGGCTAGGTCGTGCCTGCAGTGCCAATTCCTCCTCCCCTTGCACACAGCTGGTGATGGCAGAGTCTAATTTCCCCCTCTCACGCTGCGGGAGAGGGACTCTGTGTTAACCTGGGGGCAGGGGGAGGATTCAATGTCTGGAAAGGGCCAGGGGAGGAAAGAGGGGTCTGTAGAAGAAGCTGGGCTATGGGAAACCCAAAAGATCCTTTTATCCTGCTTTTGAAATCTTTATCTTCTGTGAGAGTTTATGGAGTTCAGTCTGTTCAGAGTATCAAAAAGACAACAACAAGGTGTCTTTCATCAAGTATGTGTGCAGCATGGAGGGAAACCCACTGAAAATTAAAGAGCTTTTGTATTCATTAGAGAAAGACCTCTCTGCACCACAGAATGAAGGTATGATGTCAGTGTGTGTTGAGGCTCCTGGACTAGAGTTAACCTAGGCAGGGCAGGTAATGGTTATGATTAAAGACACGCTGGCTCAAGTTGGGACACGTGCTAGCAACTACAACACAAACCTTCCAGATACCAGCCGCTAGCATAAATTGGAGTATGAGTAACGCTTGTGCCGCCTTTTTTATTGTGTAGATGTATCAGGCAGTGTACCAGAAAGGTTGCCTCCAGTTTCTATCAATTTGTCTAGAAAAAAATTACTGCCAGACCTTACAAACTTTGCCTGGATGTATTGTTAGATAAAACAAAATCTGCTCTCTAGAAGTTGGATGCCAAAGAAAACTGAACATAAGGGACACATTTTAATTAACTGCTACAGTAATTTATTGAGGAAAGTGATGTGTTGATCACTATTTTCAGTCTTTAAAGCAGAATTTGTTTTCTAAGAGGGGTGCTTTTAATCCAGCTGCATTTTATTGCTTTTACTATAGAAATTGCTGGGGAGTGCTCCATGTACTCTCAAGCAGTTCTGGGTAGGTGACTGCCAGAGTTCTTAATGCCCTTAAAAATCTTCGGATGTTTCTGTGTGTCCTGTATGCCTCTGAATTTCCTGCTTTTGCTTGGGATAAGAATTGTTAACACCTCCTGCTCATGTATTTTTGGCTAAAATTAAAAGATAAAGGATGACATGCGTAACGAGGTGCTGTATTTCATACTAAGTCTCTTTGTTCACTTTCCGTTGCAGAGGCACGTAAGGCATCTCCTAGTTTAAGTAATGACTTGAGCATCTCAGTTAAAACTAGAACTTTTTGATCTTTCTGCTTCAAGAATAAAAACTGGTACGACCAGTTTTTACATCTCTGACCTCTTTGGTTCCCCAACACTGAACTTGTATTTCCAAAATCTCTTTCTAATGCAGCTAGGGTGGTGGAAATGGATGTGGATGTCTAGAAGGAATGATGCTAATAACTGGCTGATGATGTCATCCAGACTTACCTAGAGCGATCTCTGGTGTTCATGTTGTTAAAACAATTGAGATGACCTCACTAGTATTTTTTTTTCTTGTTCTGTCTCCTGCAGAGTGATGCCAATTGTAGGTTAAGTGGCTAGAATAGATGACATATTAATAGGTTATTGAACAAGGATTGTTGTTACTCAGACCATTTATTTCATATGGTCTGATTCAATTACGTTATCACTGTAAGCTTTCTTATTGATTAGCTTAGAAGCAGTAATTTCCCAATAGATTATAAGAGACAGTATGCAATGAATGTTTCTGAAACTAAAAAAACTTATTAATGGGAAGTATCTACATTAGATATTATCTAGACTAAAATACAGGTATTGGGTATTACATATATTTCTGTTGGTCAGCTTGTAATAAATAATAAAAAAAATATTTTTTTCACAGCCAGGCACTCTTATCTGCATAAGTTAGCTTAAAATCGTATAAAAGTTTGTTTCCATATGCTCTAAACGAACTTGACTTGAAGTGGACCATTTTTTGCTAAGCCAAGACAAAAAAAAAGACTTTTCTTCAATTTGTTCTTATGAGAAATAGGATTTCAAATTATTTTTATATTATTCTGTGAAAAGATCTGGATTTGGATGTATATGAGCAAAGAGAAGCCTGCTGTATATTAGTTAAACTCTGTGCAAGCTGGTGGTGCTATTGCATATGGATTTTCCTAATAAGTAGGTTTGATTTTTTGGGTCACGTGGATTGCCTTTTCATGAATTCTGTTTTGAATTCTTGGGTTGAGTGAGCCTGCAGAGGTTTTCAAATCTGTGACTGGAAGCTTTTCCAAACAGTTTTCTTCTCAGCTGGAGAAAATTGTGCAACGTTATTACAAAGTCTTACTGGCAAGGCACTTTGGTCAGTACAGCATGATTTTCTTCTACTTTTAAAGATCATTTTTCACCAGACGGGAGCATACTTGTCATTTGAATCTTTCTAGCTTTTTTTGAAATTCCAGTGCAGTTAATATACAAACTCAGGGATGCACAGCTCACGTGAATTTTGTTAGCTATTAGAGACTTCCATTTTTAGCCTTCTCCCACTGGTGTCTATCAGTATCTCCAGGTTATCTCTGTACACGACTAGGGGGCATCTTCACGCCGTTTGGCTGCCTGCGTGTCTGGCACAAGCAGGTGGCCTGGGAAGCAGTTTGGCTGCCCACACATGTACAGGAGGTGAAGGCTGATGTGCAGTGGACTGTGACCTGAAGTAGCGAATACATCTAACAAAGTGAAAACAGGTGATAATGGAAATGTAATTTAACAGCCATTGCCTCATATGACCAATGGATGCTGCTATATCTCCATTGCATGACTAGAGCCCAAAATATTGGGAAGTGTCATGTCCATTGCGGTTTTACACTGCTAAAGTTCTGAACAATGAGAGGATTTGGCATAAGGAGGTGGAACAGAGATGTTGTGTGTGTCACAAGCAGCTGTATTACAGAACATTACGCGTCATGTTGTGGTTGCACTGGCATCAGCAGTGGCTGTGGTTTAGCAACTGTATATCTACTGTTGCCATCCTTGTTCGGCTATCATTTTACTTTCTGTGCCCACATAAGTCCCTAGACAGACACTATGGCACAATCCTCAGGATCCCTTCAGTGTGGTCATTTGCACAGTTCCTTGAAGCAGAGTTTTGAGAGAAATTTTGGAGAGGGCTTCTGAGACAGGACAGAAAGTGCAGATCTTCTAGTTTACCTGTGAAGCACAACTGTTTTGCTATGTATTTTCAAAATGAAGGTGAGGCTGAATGGGTTGGCGTTATACTTAATACATTGACAGCTTCACTTGAAAGCTTGCAAATGCACTCTGCCGCACCTCTCCTACTGCTCAGTCTCTCTCATCTCCCTTACTGCTTATCAACTATTCTGTTAGTGCATTACCAGACAAATAGGGTTCAGGGTACTGTGATCTTAACCATGTGAGGAAACTGATTTTAGGTCTTTTAGGTATCAAAAATATCTCAGTGGATTTTCTTATAATAGTCGCTATTTAGCAGAGATTAGAATTAGAAGTTGTCATCTAAAAAAAAATCTGCCTTCTCCCTGAATCATTTGGAATAATCAGTATAGTAGAAGCCCTTTTGTAGTTACAGTTTCATAAACAAGACCATATTTATAATCTAATAGTTCCTGATGTAGGCTTGCATTTGTTTTTGTGGGGAAAAAAAAAAGCGTTGACAACTAATCAGAAAGTCCTGTGCTGATAGTATGGATGAGTGATTATAGTTAACCATCTCAATCTAATTTGGCAGATCTGTTTGTGTATACTACCTACTTTATGAATCTGTTAATGAGCCAAGATAGCTTCAGATACAGCAACATAAGTTTTACTTATATTTACATACTACGTATTTTTTATAGCTATTGCTGTGACTTTGTTTATTTAGCTGACATTTGTGTATATAATAAATGCCAAACGTGCTCTCAGGTCATTGAGTGTTACAGGTTGTGTGTATGTCAAATATTGCATAATCTTTGTAGTCAGCTAGAGGATGTGTAAGTGTAGTCTGTTAGTATGCTTTGGACTCCGCTGGAAAGAGAGCATCTGTGATTTATTGTTTGGCCACTGAAATGTCAGTGTTGTAGTGCTTTGCTGCTGACCTGTTCTGGTATTATGCTGTATTTGTTACAGTGACCTGGAGATGTCACTGGCTTGGGAGAGGCAGGGGCTAGAAGAAATGCTAACACTTAGAAAGCAGCTGGTGCTTTTGGGGAGAAATTAATAAGGTAAAAATGGGAATTTGGATTATGTCAGTGAATATGTATTTGGGATTACTACAAAACCTCATATTGATTCCATGAAGCAGAAGCGCTGTGTCTTGCCAGTATATGCTTTCTGGCGTCTGGCTTGAAATAGATGGGCTGCTTTCTGTGTTACTCCATCCCAGTGGTGTTAGCAGAGGCATAGATTATACTTCTATGTAATCACTGCAGGAGGAAGGTCTGTGTTTATGGCTTATGCTTCCTGAAGTGAATGTGTTAAAGTGTGCTTAGCTTGAGTTTGCATTGTCTGTGTAAAAGACTAATGTGTGCAAAAGTAAATGTGAACTTAAGGAAATGTATTTTTTAATATTCTGGCATTCTAGTGACTTTCATATTAATTACAAGCAACTCATAAATGCAGTGATGATCTTCCTACATGTTGACCTGTAAACGTATGGTATCCGAGAAGCAAGATGTGTTCATTTGAACCTGTCAAGAGTTGTAAAGGTTGTGAAGGCCAAATTCTGCCTTCATCTATTTGTGAGCAAGAGGCTTGCCAAAAATGCATTGGCTAAAATCATAACCAAGATCCGAGTCTGGCCTTGCAGTGAGAGTCACTTCACAATGCTGCTGCTGATTCTGACAGCTGTGTTGACTCTTCAAGCAAATAAAAGTATTCTTAGTAGTGGTGTTAAGTTACAAAGTAATTTTGCCCTCACAAGGAAAGATTGGAGAAGTTTGTACATAAAAAGGAGGAACCATTTTAAATTCTTTTTTTAGGTAAGCTAGACATTAAGCAGGTGTTTCCCATGTTGATTATTGCAGAATATTGTCATCTCTTTGGACTTTAACGCTACGAGTATGTGCTGGCTGGCTATATGAAAAGATAACGTGGAAGAGAGAGCATTAGTGATTTTGGTCATCCTAAAGGGCATTTCTGCATCTGTTGCACACTGAGACTTAGGCGTGTATAAGTAGGCAGCCTCTAGAATATGAGAGGGAAGAACCAGAATAACGGAACATGATGCTCCCGCATCGTAAAAGTCAGTGAGACTTTCCCTTCGTTCCCTCCTCACTGTGAAGAAGGGTGTCTCCACTCTCACTGCCTTTGTCTTGAGGTTTTCTTTCCCTGAAATGGCCTGGATGAAGAGGGGACTTTACCTAAAAAGTCACACATTCACATGACTGATCTTTCAGTAAACCCAAACTATTGAAACGCAGAGGGAAAGGTGTGACACTAAACCATACCTCTGCAGCAACCCATCCAGACTGATCCGAAGTGAAAGTTGAGGTTTTTGATGCCCTCTGCGATTCTGTAACCCCCTATTATAAATCTCTCAGTTGCCTAGAAGCCCATCTATGTTGCAAGAGGGAACCAGAGCACAGTCCTGAGACTCCCCTGTTTGCAGGTCTCTCTCCCTGTCTTTTTAGCAAGTTTTTTTAGCATTTGTCTTGGTCCTTTTTTTTTTATCAGATCTTGAGAAATTGTTGTTCTCCCCTATGATATCCAAGCTATTTCACCTAAATATGGAGAACGGTGGTTTAGGTGAGGGCAACACTATTATGCGATAACGGAAACTGGGGGAGGTGCTGTTTTTCCTTAATTTCATCTGAGAGGTGTATCTGTCCAGAGACATCACTGACTCCTCCTAGTAACAGTGAATGATGCATGCAACAGAAACTGGGTCTCATGTATTTTTACAAAGGTATAGGGATTTGTATACACCCCATTTTGCCAGGCATGTGGTGAAGAGTGGGCTCGTTGCTGTGCTTTGTGAACACTCTCATTATATACTTCATAACCTTCACACCTAGTTCACGGGATCTGCTTTCTCCCTGCGTTAGAAAGATGGGACAGTTTCCTGGAGTTGTGGATTAATTACAAAACAACCCTTAAAACAATAAATCTAACATCAGCCAAGAATAAATAACGTCTTTGGGCAACTCGCTCAAGGATCGTGTGCTACTTCAGGCGTACTTGTAGCTGTTATTAATGATAATCATTGTATCACGGCTGTCAGTGGTTCCAGCAGTACCCACAACCTGGAACTTTTCATTCTTGTGACAAGGTGTTGAATATAGTTGGAGCTTTTTTGTTTTGTTTATATTTATATATTGTGAAAAGAGGTGGGGGAATGAAAAGCCGCGTGAATCCATGTGATCTTGGCATGGCAAACAGGAACTCTTCCCCTCTGGACATTCCAGTGGCTTTATTTTGATCTTTGGAGAGCAGCCTCGTGAGACAGGTAGGGACCGGTAAAGCTGTCTCCTGTGTTAGTTAAAGTCCGGTTTTGTTATGTGGCCAAAATCCAGCTGGTTGTTAGAAGCAGCTGCAGTATAAAGTTTCCCAAAATTGCCTTTTAGCGATTTCAGACTCTGTATTTAGTGTAAAACAGGAGCTGGGGGGTGGGGAGGGGTGGTGTTTATTCATACCCGCTTTCGCTGGTTTTCCACCACTAAGCATACTTGAGGCTTAAACTAAGCAAATCTGTATGCAGTCCTACACCGTAACATCGACAAAATTCTTTAGGCCTTTCTGTTAATACAGTTCTCATCAACCATCACCACTGTTCTTGAGGATGTTCAAACAGCCTATTCACATGTGGGGCCTTCAGCTGGGAAAACAACAACAATGAAGTAGGTTAAAAAATGTTTCTTCATTTTTAGTTGGGAAGAAGGTGGAAAGGATGAGAGAGGCTGAAGTATTATGGGTTGGCAGAAACTCAGCAGGAACCTCTGGAAGTAGGAGAGGAGAATGTGGATTTAAGAAACTGGAGCCCTGAGGGCAATCCTCTAAAAATATATTAGAACAGCACTGTCAGTAATAGTCTCAAGACACGCAAGTCCCGCACTCTTAATTGAAAAGTGCCAGGGGTAAGGTGCTCACCTTGAAACTCATTATCTACTTAAAATAATTTCTTTCATTTGCAAGTGCTGAGGATTTGTTTTAAACTGAAGTAAGAGTTAGAGCCTGAAATACCATTGTCTTGTTGTTTTGAGAGATATTTCTCTCCAGGGAATGGTAGAGTCCGTCTAATAAGGCCTGTTTTATTTAGGATACATACTTATAATTTAGTGAGTATTTAGTGCCTCTGAGTTTGATAGTATTCCTCCTCTCACCCTAAAATACAGCAATATGGGAGGTTTAATCATAGCTCTATTTTGAAGTACCTGTCTATATGATATGCACATATGTATGTATTTATCATTACATGTATCTTTGGGCACTGCTGTGGTTCAGGGGGGTGCGTTACAGACCTTGTCCTAAAGTGGATGAGGTCTAACTAAACAAAAGAAGCAGAAAGAAAAAAGAACTATCATTTCACAGAACAGATTGGGAACAGAAGCATAATACCTTCAGTGACTTATGTAAAGTCACGTGCAGAATCTTACACACACACAAGGTTTATTGAATGCAGTTATTGACTACTACATTCTTTCCTGATTATTATAAAATGAAAGGAGAATTTGTGCTATAATTAGGAATCTGATATCCTCTCCTTAAAGTTCAGCTCAAAGAGTTGAAAAACTAGAAAAAAGAAACAGGACAATTTACTAACAGGACAGAAAAAAAGCTTTTCTCTGTCAGTTGAAAGCTTAAGCTCAGGGAAGATAGTGATTATTCCTGAGTAATTCATATCAGTCTGTTGCAGAGGAGGAGGAAAAGTGCAATTGAAGGCTGGGAGGGGCAGTAAGGTGTTACAGCTTTAAGGGATACTTTACTTATGTCCAGGGCTCACATCTAATTCAGAGTTCAGTGCTGCAGTTTGCAAAACTGATGTCTGTTCCTGATTCACCTTCAGACCTCAGAGGTACGTCTTCATTAATCCCGTGATTCGGGAATAAGGCAGCCATGGGTGTCTGGAGACCCCCACCATATCACAAACAGAGTATTGTTATAATTTATTCTGGGATCTATTTGCATAGTTATCTTAGGGATACAAAACAAGAGCTGAGCGAGCAATGACCTAAGTGACCCATCTCCCTCTTCCTTACACTGCCAGGAGTAACAGCACCCATCTAACAGGTTGCTATCGAGAGCGGCAAAGTAACTGGCTCACTCAAACTGATAAGTACTTCATGCTTCCTGAGCTGTGCAGTCGCAACAGGAATTAGCCTCGCCTTTTCTTGCCTTCCCTTCAGACTTGCCAGAATGGGGAAAGGTAAGCGCCGCAGCAAAAGTGGTGGTTGGTGAGGCAGGCTGCTCTGTGCTCGGCGGGGGGACCACAGCCTGACAGCATCCAGCCATGAGCTCATCAAGGATGAGGGCTGTGGCAAACCAGTGAGCACTGAGCACCTTTTGGTGTTTTTTTTTTTTGGTTGTTTTTTTTGTTTTTTTTTTTTTTTGCACCTCTGTTGATTATGCAGGGAGATTAGCAGCAACACTCAAAAGTTGAAATGAATGGAGTGTCTTGCTGTTCCATCAAGCTTTCCCCATGTTTCGTTTTAGTATTTGTTGCAAATCCAAAGTATGATTCGCTGTTTTTTGTTTGTTTGTTTTTTTTTTTCTAGCTCTTCTTTCTCTTGGTGGTGTTAAGTGGTGTGGCAGTGTCTGACTTATGCAAAACAAAAAAAAAAATCCTGACTCATTCTGGGAGGAGGGGGGATGATGGCTGCTTGATTTCACCAGAGGGAGCTCCGCTCCAGACTTCATCAGTCCTTAGTTTTGTCAGCCTGAGACAGAAGGGACCACGCAGCTCTTTTAGGAACAGGAAAGTCATGTAATCCATCATCTGAATATCAGACGCTGGGCTGCTGAAAAGGGTTGATTATTGGTCCAGAACTTACTAAATTCAACGGCAGTGTTTCTTTCACCTCAGCAATCCCTGGGTCATGGTCCTCGCTGTATCAGCACTTGTAGGAGCAAAGCCTGTCCCCGACACTGAATTACAGGTCTCAGTCCAATACATTTCTGGAATTCTAAGGTTCATTTCTCCCCCACTCACTACACTTCTTCGTTGTCCTTGTGACTTGTTCATGGCAGGATGAAGTTATTCTTTAAAGGTCACTTTCGTGAGCGACTTCAAGCTATGCTCACTAAAAGTTACCATTCAAGTCTGCATTCTGTGGCTGCTTTATACTTCAAAATCAGTCCTCAGTGTGTCCTTTGAAATCTGTCTTTATGCAGAAATTTCTAATATCCTTGAAAGCTGGCAAGCAGCCCCGGAAAGACCTGATTTTGTGGGATATAGAGCTGCATCAGGCGAGTACTGAAGAAAGTTTCAGGCACTTTCTGTATTCCTTCTTGGAACAAGTGCTCCTTGTGGTCTGACTCTTCTATATTCAGGTTATGCGTTTCTTTAGCTTATATTCTCATCAAAATATTTTGTGTAGTTTGTGTACTATTCTGAAAAACAAAACAATTTAATTTACTTAAAATATTTAAATGAGCTTCTATGTGCCTTCTTCCAAGGGCTTGAAGGTAAATAACTTCGCAGCACTTTTGGCAAAGGGTGGCTGTAGGAAGGACTGTCTTTGGTTCTTGCTGGGCTGCGCAGAGAGCCAGGGCTTGTCCGTAGGGGGTGACAAGGCTTTAGCATGAAGATACACACAGTGGCACAGCAGATTACTGCCTTATCCCCTACTGGGATAAGAAACCCAGTCCAAAATGAGCTGCAGACAAGCTACCTCCATGCCACTTCTCAGCTAGTAGGTTTTATCTTTTAGATTATGCTACATATGTAAGGGATGTGCCAGTGGTCAGGCACTTAAGAGGACTAAACAGGACTAAGCCTGTTGCCAAAACACCTCAGGAACACTTACCCCGATATGCTTAGGTATTGCTGTGGAGGTATATAAAAGGTTGCCTGAGTTAAATCTGCCCTCTGCATCTAGTTTGTTAAAAACAAAAAAGAACAAAAGGAAAGAAAGAAGATACAAAAGACGAATTTAGGGGCATGAAGAAAGCAAGAACAGTGCTATATCCTGTATCGTTGCAACTTTAAACAAGCTAATTTCAGACACTATACAGTGAAAATAATGACAGAATCATCAATTTACATTTCAAATTGGAGTAATGATTTTCTTATTTTGTTAAAGAGAAAGGTTAAGGTTTGAATAGAGGTTTTTATAGGGAACTCACACGTCTTTAGTGGAGTGATGGGAATGTGACTGACATAATTTTCAAATTATATAGTTCACCTTGGGGCAAGCGGTGCAAGAAAGAGAGCAGCAGGGAACTGGCACAGTGAAACTTACCAATACTCGTCTCCTGAGATGGAGAACAAAACGTTCATTTAGTCCTGCATGTTTTTGACTGCTCTTCCCAGGTTCTGGAGGCTGGTGGGCTGGGGCACATCCTATTTGCAGCCTCATGATAAGCAGCTGTTTCCTTGGCGAATTCATTTCTGAAAGTGAGATAATCCGATTTGAATGGAGCTGCAGGCACCCACTCGTTCTGCCAAGAGAGGGAAAAAAGGAGGGGAAAGAAAGATTTTTTTTTTTTTTTTTTTTTTTTTTTGGTTTTTTTTTTTTTTTTTTTTTTTTCTCTGCTGCTTCTTTTGCACTCTGCCACGATTCAAGGACAGATAAAAATCTTGTCCTTGTTTCTCTCCTCCTTGTTTGTGGCCCTTGATAGCTCCGTAAGCTTGGTTATTTTTGCTGGAAATTACAAACTCACTTCATTCTCCTTGGCATAGTTCTTGAATCTGTAGAACTGAGGCTGTGCCAACACACGGGATTTTGATTCTGATTCGGCAAGGAATGTAAGCAAGTGTTTGATTTAAAGCATATTTTAAACACACCTGTATTCAGCAGAGCTCTCAAGCTGTTTGTACTGAGGACTTGCAGTGCCCAAAAGCATGCAAAACTCCCCATAATATTGAGGATGTATGGGCATCTGTGTGCCATACACCTCCAGGAGTCCGTCTCTTATTTATCAGATGCCACAGTTGTTCAGCAATTTCACAGTAAAGTTTTTCACCTTCACTTCAGAAGAAAAAATGCTTTTGTATTTCACTGCAAGTTTCCTCCTAGACCCCTTCTCTGCTTTTACATCTTCTCAAATTGTTGCAATATGCTAGAACCTGGATGAATCTTTCTCTGGGCGCGGATATCTCTTCCGAACTGCCTGAACAGTACGGTGTGCAAACCGCATTGCTCTCTCATCAGCTCCCCTCGGGCCCTGACCCATCAGAGACTAATCAACAGTCACTGAATTGCCATGTTTTCTCCTCTGCATTTCCACACAGTGCCGCACGTGATTGTGAGCTGAGGTACGAGTGAGTCTAAGCCTTGCACAATGTGAACTTGGAAATATCCAGTGAAGTGAGGAACGAGCGTGGACATAGTGCTAAAGAATGGGACAGAGGCAGCGGAGCTTTCTGGAAGGCAGACAGAAGAAATTCCTTTTATTTATTTATTTTTTTAATTTTCTATGGCAGAGCTTGTACCTAATGGCTCAGAAGGTTGTTTGGTTTCCCAGACTTGCTGCATAGTAGAGAAGAGCAGGAGGCAGGGTTGGCAGCTGCGTTACACTGAGAACAGAAGGAGCACAGGATCGAGGAGGAGCACTGACAAAATATTGAGGCCCAGTCTGGCGAATGCGTATCCTGATAAAGGAAAGTGTTTGAAAAAGTTCCTATCTGACACCTGGTTTACTGTGTGATAACGTGCTGAAGAGGGATGGTAACCACAGTAAGACCCATCTGAGACAGGCTCTGCCAAGTGACCTGCAGAGATTTGCTCCTCCAGAGACCCATTTTGTGGGGCGATAGTCTCAGTCGTCATGAGGGAACTGTGCTTATGGATGCTTCCTCTCTGTGCTGGTAGCCTTGTTAGAGCCTTTGTGGCTGTCATTCCCAAATAACTTTTATCTCTCTGATTTTAATGTTATAAGCTCTAGTCTGTCACAGCCACTTCTTTTTTTAGTTTAATAAAAGCAACATTTCACCCTCCCTGCAGCTGTATACAGTATATTTACTGTATATTTAGATAAGAACATCCTTAAGGCAGGATTCACCCAAGCCTGTATGTCTGTAAAGTTATATCCCAACCTCCCCAAAACATGTCTCCACTATGAAAAAGAAGTTACCTCAGTAATATGAACCCAAGTCAGGAGCAGTGAGTGTCTCTACAATAGAAAAATACATTTGTACTGCCTGCTTAGATGAGGAACTGTCTGCCTTATAGAGTTATCATTTCCATAGTTAGACATATACTTGGTTTTTGTATCTATATAGCATTTATTGGCTGTAATTGATGAATCCTCTGTCTGGGGACTCCTTTTGGCACTGTGAGCAGGCCAGACTTCATGGCAGTAGAATAGGTCTCTCCCAACTCTAACTTCTATCGTATAAAGGCTTCACATGGATGCTTTTGTAAGTTGTGTAGCAGTGGCAGTCCAAAGGTTAAATGGCTGCCTTTGAGCTTCTGCTCAGCAGTTATATGGGATTAGGTTTTTTCAGTGGGTCTTTAGGTACTCATAAATCAGAGAGTTCCCTTGCTATGATTTCTTCCTTTTTCTGTAATCTTTCCAGGGAAGCAAGTGACCTCTTCTCACTGGGATAGTGCAGATGATGATATTTTTCCCTGTAGCAAGCCACAAAATTTTTTTGTTCTGTTCTTAGAAGGTTATTGTTGAGGGGGGAAAAAAAATCCAAATGCCAGTTCATGAGAGAAAAAAGTGATAACTCACTGCTAATAGATTTATGACAAGGTCTTTGTTGCTCTCCATGTTCTGGTGGCTCACATGCCCCTTTGATTCATTTGGCTGAACCCCTCATCCCAGCACGATTTCATCATTTAATTCTTGAATTTCCTTCTGGAAATCCCAGAATTTCTTTTTGCATAATGTAAAAGACTTGGGAGTTTATGTGCATATGAGAAGGAAGATAGCAAAAGGGCACTGAATAAAATGTCTGCCTTCAGCCAGCAGTTGGTGTGACTCTGCATGCTGGGTGGTCTGGCAGCACTTCATTTATTATGCTCTATGTAAATATTAGCACATTTAATACTTAGTAGTTCATAGTTATGCTTCTTACAAGGTATTTCTCAGTATTTTCTGTCAGTGGGTGGTATTAATGTGTAATACACCAGACTGAGTCCAGCCAGTTTACAAGTGATTTTTATGTTCAACCCATCCCTTCCTCTCAGAGCGTTACGAAACTGGTAATGGTGATGTCTATGATACTAGAAGGAGATTCTGAAAAAGGATATTACTTCCTTGCCAGATATGTCTAGAAGTCAGAACAGAGAGCAGAACTGGATTGGAACTAAGTTTGCTGACTTAAGCTTGAGCTTGAGAAAAGTCTTTAAGGCTCTAGGCTGAAAGGATCCTAAGGTAACAGAAGATGTAACATATAAAGTTCAGAGACTGAGGGAAAGCAGAGGGCAGCCTGAGAGCTTACCATGGAGGTGGCTGGGGGTACAGGTGGTTCCATGGCTGGGATGTGCAGACTTACTGCAGGAGTGCGTGTTCGTATTTGACAGTGAAGGCCTGCCTTTAAGTGCAGTTGGGACGGCCTGGGATTGTCCCAGGTTCTGCAAGCTGGAAATTCTCTGATGAAGTGGATTTTTCTTGGGAAAAAGTGTATTTGTCAAGTCTGACATGTTTTGAAGAGCTTCTGACCAAACATATACAGTTATTACTGGAAATTAACCTGGTTTGCTGCCATGGAAACCAGTGCATTGCTCTGGAGTAGAGGGTTCTGGAGTCCCTAGTGGTGGTGCTGACTGCTCTTTGAGTGCCAGCAGTGTCAAGGTGGCTCCCACTGTTTTGATTGCTCTGGAGCTTTCAGGATCTAGAGGTATCACTCTAGGGAATCTGCTCCAGGACTTCCACGTCCTCGTTCCAGCACAAGGTGGCCCATGCGTTATAGTTGGAAGACCTCTCAGAGGTCCCAGATGTCCGCTCTGCTAAAGGCAGATGAGACTGCATAAATTTAGATGGGGGGCTGTCATTTTGCATTCAGTGATTAAAAGTTTACAGATTTGGGTGCTGGGAGCAGAGTATAAACTAGAGGGACCTAGTACACCAAGTTGCAGGAGGGGTGATGGGAAAGCTGTCATGCGTCAGCAGGGTCCTACCGAAATACAAGACGGGTGTGACCCACCCAGAAGTCACCAAGCCTGGAGAGGCAGGGACATGAGCCAGGGTTTATCACCTGGCAGAGGAATTGCAAGGCACCTTGGCATAACATCCAAAGGCGATGCACATTGCCTGGGACTACTTTCTCCTTTAAAAGGAGAGGAAACAGTGGGCATGGTGGTGAATCATGCCATGTCTCTCCTGATTTGAGGCAGCACTAGATAGATCACTTCGCTGAAATAGTTGTCAAATATTAAAACTAGTATGTGACAAGTAATAGACTGTAGAATTAACAATAGTTGCTGAAAAATTCACATAAACTGATTCTTCTAAGATTTCTTTATGCTACTTTTGCAGCTTGAGGAAAGAACAAAAACCCACCTTTCTGAGAAATAAAGATAATTATTACTTAAGGGACAAAAATTTGCATGAACTGATCCTTGAGTGTAACAGCAGCTTTAAAAGAGGCCATAGCCCTCAGTCTTGAGAATTTAGCAGCTCTCAAGCCGAAAGCTCTGTTAATCCAGGGAATAAGAGAAAGCAGATCAGCTTTCTCGAGCTTTAACATAGCAAACTGCTGCCAGGCAAGTAAATTGATCTCAGAAAGGAAGGAACAAGAGAATTTGGAAGTGCAATAAAAAATAAGATGTGATCATAAAACACAACATAAAAACATATGTTTAATGCATTTTTATTTTTTATTTTCCATTTAGTGTTGTGATTATGCCATAGCTAACAGCAGCCATTACACAAATCAGTGGCAGACAGGCTGAAATACTGTTTCAATTACCCTGCTCACAGCAGCTCACCCCAGCCCAGCTATAAATAACTAGCAGATCCTCCATTGCTCCATGGATTAAGATTAAAGATATGCAGATAATTTAAACCCTTGACATACACGCCTCCACCGCAGAATGTATTTTGGAACCAATTGCTTGTGTCCCCCAAAACAGAGTGTACTGCTGGGAGGCTACCATCAAATGAAGCATTAGGCTAATAGTATTTTATGACAAGGTAATGATAGACTAAGCCAAAGCATTTCATCTCTCCCTCTCTGTGTTGCTTTGTGTTAGATAATTAGGAAATGTGTTTTCCCCTCCTCTAACCTCTTCAGACTCCTGGAGAAATTGGCCAGTCTGTGCTTGTGTGTGACATGCTGTCTCCACAGAAAGGAGCTATATTCCACAAACTAGGCTGGAGGGAAGCTTGTTCCATAAAACTCCGGTATGTTTAATCTGTTTCAGTTAAGATGATAACTAATACAAACACTTACAAACATAACTCCTCCATTCGCTCTCGCTTTCTCTCCCTCTGTTTCTGGAGAGTTGGTGCTTTACCCCTAGGACATCCAAATGACACAAGAAGCTAAATTATGCATGGAACAGCATCCCCAGAAGTTTTCTTATCGTCTGAATATCTCTGGGCTTAAAATAAACTGGATTCTGAGATTCAGAACAGGAAGAAAACACAAGATGTTATAGGAGCTGAGTCAGATGTGAGAGCAAGCCTGTTGAGCTGAGTGCTATGAATGCATTGCTTAGAGAAAGTGCTGCCTAATTGACTGAGAGAATATAACTGTCTTAGAGCTACCTACAGAAAACTGGGTAATTCAGTGCGGAATATTGCAGTGTCTACTTTGAGCTGACCAAATCTTTTTCAGGTTCTTGTCCTTATCTCTAAAGTTAACTTGGGATTTATACTGATGAACATCTTTCTGGAAACAGGCACTTAAAGTAGCTCTTTCTCACTAGACAGGTGAAAGAGGAAGAACACTATTTTCTTCCAATTCTTCAGATTTTACTGAATACATCAGTGTTAAGAGCTCATATCCAAGATGTGTGAGACAGGATTTTACTGCCCTTATCTTGGCAGGACCACAGTCTGCATGTTGTATGGGCTACCAGAATGCCCTAGCCGTCACAGCCTGCTGAGTTTTTTGATTTTCAGCAAACAGCAAAATATTGATTGTGGCCAAGTAAGTAAGAGCAAGAAGTAACATGGTAGCTAACTCCTCTCTTTAACTCCAAAGTCTTGGATTTTGGGCTTATTTATCTCACAATAAATGCCCTTGGATTTGGCTTCTTTTTCTCCTCTCCCAGAGGGAAGTTACAGTCAGCATGCTATGCAGTAGTTTTCTTTTTTCTTTTGTTTTCTGTGATTCAGGGAGTATTTTACAACTTTATCAGGGAGTTTGGATAATACATTTTGGTTTAAACACTGGGGAATTTAAGTGGGATCTTATTTATAGTCCCTGCAAACAGAGAGGAACGTTGAATCTGAATCTGCCATGTTTTAGATAAATTTTTCAGTCACTGTGCTATGAGATGACAGCGGCAGATTGGAAGACAGCCACGGTTGGGTGTAAAAAGCCGTAAATTACTGAGTTTGTGAGCTCTGCTGTACATATGACCTGGGTGCCTCACTTCTCAGGATGTTCTGGAGACACAGAGAGGCAGACATATTGGACACTTGAAGACCTTAGATAACTAGGAAAAGTCAGTTCTGAGGTTGGATGGGTTAACTCTGACCCTCTGTATACGTTCATTCTGCTCATTCCCATCCCTCTCTGTACTACTTTGATATAATCTGTTGCTGGCAGTTCTGAACATCTAAATACTTTATGTATCCTAAAAGATTTTGAGATGTCAGCACCATTTATTGGTGTGCTGATTAATTAACTCCACGTTTTAATGAAGGTAACTTGCTCAAACTTCTCAGCACACATATGCTGTGCATGTGAGTACCTTTATTTTTTCTCCTTTTGCAGTCAAGTTGTGCTGATTTATACTGCGTGAAGATGTGACCAGATAAGTGTGTGTATACGAGGCAGCAGAGGGCGGGAAATACAGGGAGTAAAGGAAGAAGAAAAATAGCATCATAGGACCGTTTTGGACTCTGATTAGTTTCAGTGAATAAAGGAACGCCCTCAGATATAGTACTGCTTCATGGGGATATGAAATGGTCAAACAGACATAACCTGCTAGAGGATGTCTGTGACATTTTATTCCATTCTTGTTAGCATGTTTGCCAGAACAATGGCTGAGATATTTACAAAGAAGCAGAAGTCTGTTTTCTTTTGTTAATGGTGTCATGTTTTTGCAGTATGATTTCTTCCCCCATTTTGGGCTGCAACGCTGAGACATCACATTACATACACCACCATTTTTAGCGGGAAGACAAAAGTACAGTGTGCAGTAAATAGTTCAGGAATGAGAGGAGGCATTTGTTACCATGACAAGGAGTATGTCTATAAAAAAAGAAAGAACCAGCATCCTCAGATAGTCTTGAGAGATTTGGGGACCTCACACTGCTGGAGTTCCTGAAGACAACAGTTATGGATGGCTTTATAGTTGCATAGGTGTGTTGAGTGTCCTCTGCACTGAAAAAATGCCCCCGAGCTTGGTGTTTGTTTAGAAGACACACAGATTTATTTGATTATCAGCTGTGAAAGTGTCATACACACAGATCATTAATCCAAGGCTCCAATCCATTGCCCTGTGATGAGGCTATTTGCTGTAAAGCATAACTCTAACTCTCGTACTTAAGACATGAGTAGTAACAGGCCGCCAAATGAGGTCAAAAAGTCCTTTTCTGGGCTGCAGCTGGTTTTGTACCTTACTGCTGTGAAACAGCTATTTTACTTTTGCTCTAAATGCGACTTTAAAATGAAAGGGAACTTGTTTCAAAAATAATGACAAGAGGGGTTTTCTTTTGCCATAAATGCAGCCCTGAAGCTTTCGTTGTGGTAGGACCCAGCAGAGTCCAATCTAAAAATATGCTGATCGCCTGAAATTCCCAGGGGTTTAATGGTGAGTACTAAAATGTCTGAGCTGTTGTGGTAACTCGGTACCCTTGCTGGCAGGCTGAAAATTAACGCTGCTTCTGTGGAGAGAAAAGACCACAGGTTTCTCTCCATGAGGGAAGTGAAGCTGTCCCCCAGCTGAAGTAAATCATTGCAGCTCCCAGGCAGGGCACTGAGAGAGAGATGCACCTGTGTTGCTCCGCTTTTCATGTGCATTAGGTATAGGTGGGAAGGAGTTCCGCTAGCTGTGATATAAGGCAGAGAGAGAAGTAGCAGTCAGATCTTGCTGAGAGTTCTCTAAACTGCTAACGATTTTAGATGCTTTCAGGAAAGACTTGGTATCACCTCTGGGTAAGTACAGTAAGGGAATAATTTCTGTGGTGGGAAAGCTTAGCTGCCAGAGGGCTGTTTCAAAGAAACTGGTTGAATTGCCTTGAACAAAGCCAGGCAAGATAAGTTCCCCCTCTTCCAGCTCCCACATTGCATTAATCTCTTGTGACAGTGCAGTTAAGTGAGGGGATTCTCTTTAGTCACTGAAAATAGCAGCGAAGAGAGTTACCATGGTGGAAAGTGCAGGGACTTAAGAAGCCTTAGGGGCACTGACAGAGCTTTGCAAAGCACATTTGTTTTCCTAAATTTTGTGGGATTGAGGAGAGGCCGAGAGTTACGAAGTCTCTTAGCTTCTTTTCTAGCTGGGTTTTAAAATTGCATGAAGCAGACATGACTGATGAAGTTTACCATTACAAAAATGAAGATATGCCATATACAGAGTCCGGCTTCCTTTCAAAACAGCAGCAAACCGAAGAGGCTGGATACAAAGTGCTTCTTGCTTGTCTATACTGTAGAGCTTCTTAGCAACTGCTTTTTAAGTGCTCTCTTCCACTCCTAATGGCCTCTAATGCCATTACAGGTGGCTCTGTACCAGATATAGACAGGCCATTTGACAACAAGTCATCTTTCTGGCAGATGTCTCTCTTCATTTTTTTGAAACAGCTCAGAGTTTTGCATGTTTTAATTTCAGGGAATAAAGTAAGGTGTGGTCTGTACCCATCTGAAGGAATGTTTTGGAAGTCAAAAAGTGGACAGGAAAGTCAGTCTGTGCTGGTCTCTGCTTGGGTGAACGGAGCCTGCTATCGCCGCCATTTCTGACTTGAGTGCAAATTCAAAATTCAGTTCCTGTGAACAGTCTCTATTTGAGCTTATTATTCACTGTTCATTTGCCTGATTCCTGCCAACAGTCACATTCTCTAGCGTGTTCAGCTAGAGAAAACATGAAATAGGTGTAAATCCTGTTGATGTGAATTGACTAAGGCATTCAAGCCACTGTTTCTGTTAGTTTTGTGGCATTCCCTCAATTCTGTTTGTTGCCGTGCAGTCTGTTCTCAGCCGTTGTTCCCTGCAGGAATACACCCAGGCTCAAAACATAGTGATTAATGCATAAGGAAGAATAGGAATGAGCTCATATCGCAGGTCAAAAGTAAAGCAGTCATGGCTCATCTGGTGACTAAAAAAAGTGTTTAAGTCTTGGCTTCCTCAGCTTCTGATTTTATCTGAGCTGGAAGACCCTCTTTTATTCTGCACATATACCATGAAAACCTGTTGTCTTTACTTCTTTCACCATTGTCTGCTGAGAAGTACGATGCTATCTTTCAGTTTGTGTTTTTCCTCCCTTAAAGTAAGCCAATAAGGGAAGTTGCAGAGTGGGGTTCTTAAAATGCGTGCCACTGCCTCGTAACAGTATCAGACAGACATTTTGCTTCCAGGTGTACCCAGCAGGATGTAAGCAGTGACTGTAAGCTTGTAAAATGTGGACCTAAGTGCCCCTTCTATGTAATTAGTACCATTACCTTGTTTCTTTTATTTCCTGTACACTTAGCTTTGAATGGAAAACTCTGTTGTTCTCCTCCCTCCCCCCCCAACACTAAGTTAAAAAAAAACCCAACCCTGTGTTTTTATTTTATGGTTTAGCTTTTTGGCAGATTCCCTCATTCTTTATTGAATTAGAGTGGTTCCAAGGTCGCTTCTCTTTGGTATTGTCAGACTTTGGGAGAGCAAGGCCACCTGGTTTAGCTGCTTTTTTAGCCTGTTTCTCAGCTGACACTTTTGTCTCTAATTCAGAGTTCTGCCATTGCCTGACCTCTCTTCCTTTCACCTTTGACAGCTGAAGTACAGTATGTCAGTTCTGCTGTGATACTGTATTTCCATAGAGATGATTTTGTTGTGGTCAGTGGAAGTTCTCCAACTAGTACAGAGATTGAGAGCTTTTCTGCCTTTTTTTATTTAAAAAAAAAAAAAAAATATCTGGTAACATCCATCAAAGAAGTTCTCCCAGATAGAAAGATCAGTTAGCAATAGAGGAGTTAGATGTGACATTGGATCAGGCAATAGCACTGAAGTCCAGGTTCTAACAGGAATGTGTGGCTACTGCTGAATGCCGACCCAATCAGCAAAACATATCAGATGGAGTGGCAAGTGGTTTACTTTATGAATACACTTTCCCAGCTGGAACATGTGCTTTTCATTCTGAAGTTACAGTACAGCACAGCCATTAATATGTTGTCGTTATCTGCAGCTGTTTAGAATGAATTGAAGGAAATTCAGCCAGACATCAAGTTGTCAAATGACACCTGCAAATAGGTGTGGGGCCTGTGCATGTGTCATCGTTCACAGCATACAGAGAAGACAGAGATCCCTAAACTGTCCTTTTTCAGCTTACCTGTTGAGATGTGATGAAATGGTTAATTCCGTTCCAGGACAGACATAACGTGGCTAATATGTCCAGAAAATGAGATCAAAGTCTGACAATATTCCTGATAGTTAATCTGAAACAAAACCATGCCTGCTTTTGCCAGTTGATCTGCAATTGGATAGCTGAAAATAATCTGAAGAACAAGTGCCTGTAATCTTGCTTTTAATTGTGGATAATGCATTCTGTATTATGGCGCAGAGTTACAAAGCATGGTGTTTCTCTGGGAATTCCTCCATCAAGCAGTGTCAGGATGAAGAAGAATCAACTCACTGAATTCTCCTCTAAAGGGCTGCAGCAGCTGTGGCCATCTGCAGAGGAATCACTGCACTAAAGTGGTGGGCTATTTCTGAAACAGCTTCAGTAAGTTGCAGAAGCCTCATTTCTACAAAATCTCTTCCCAGGAGGTTTCTCCGAACCTCAGGTGGCTGTGTTGTCACTCCAAAGCAATGAGCTTTGTGAAGCGACTCAACAGGAACAGCTGCTGCCCAGCAGAAGAGGGTATGGGGCAGACGACCTGCAGCGATTGCCACATCATCTTACATTTTATGACCTGGAAGCATGTGCAGTCATGATTGTAGCTCATGTGGGCAGGGCCGGGGTGGGGCTAAAGGGCTCCCTTTCTGTCATAGGATCATTTAGGTTAGAAAAGACCTTTAAGATCCTCAAGTCCCAACCATTAACCTGGCACTGCCAAGTCCACCATTAAACTGTGTCCTTAAGCACCACATCTGCACATCTTTTAAATACCCCCAGGGATGGTGACACAACCACTTCTCTGGGCAGCCTGTTCCAATGCTTGACAACCCTTTTGGTGAAGAAATTTTTCCGAATATCCATCCTAGACCTCCGCTGGCACAACTTGAGGCTATTTCCTCTATATCGCTTGTTACCTGGGGGAAGAGACTGACCCCCCACCTCACTATTGCTCTCTTCAGGAGAGAGCAATACGGTCTCCCCTCAGCCTCCTTTACTCCAGGCTGAACAACCCCAGTTCCCTCAACCGTTCCTCATAAGACTTGTGCTCAAGAACCCTCACCAGCTTCACTGCCCTTCCTCTGGATGCACTCCAGCACCTCAATGTCTTTCTTGTAGTGAGGGGCCCAAAACTGAATGCAGTAGTCGAGGTGCGGCCTCACCAGTGCTGAGTACAGGGGGATGATCACTTCCCCAGTCCTGCTGGCCACACTATTTCTGATGATACTGGCTTTCTTGGCCACCTGGGCACACTGCTGGCTCATATTCAGCCAGCTGTCGACCACCACTCCCAGGTCCTTTTCCACTGGGCAACTTTCCAGTCATTCTTCCCCAAGCCTGTGGCGCTGCACGGGGTTGTTGTGACCCATGCGCAGAACCTCATACCATTGGCCTCAGCCCATCGATCCAGACTGTCCAGATCCCTCTGTAGAGCCTTCTTATCCTCAAGCAGATCAGCAGTCTCGCCCAACTTGGTATTGTCTGCAAACTTACTGAGGGTGCACCTGATCTCCTTATCGACATCATTGATAAAGATATTAAACAGAACTGTCCCCAGTACTGAGCCCTGGGGAACACCACTTGTGACTGGCTGCCAACTGTATTTAACTCCATTCACCACCACTTTCTGGGCACAGCCATCCAGCCAGTTTTTTACCCAGCGAAGAATATGCCCATCCAGGCCATAAGCAGCCAGTTTCTCCAGGAGAATGCTGTAGGAAATAGTGTCAAAGGCTTTACTAAAGTCTAGGTGGACAACATCTACATTCCCTCATCCACTAAGTGGGTCATCTTGTCATAGAAAGAGATCAGGTTAGTCAAGCCTTTTATGAACCCATGCTGACTGTGCCTGATGGCCTGGTTGTCCTACATGTGCCTCATGATCTGCTCTATAACCTTCTCCAGCACCGAGGTCAGACTGACCGGCCTGTTGTTCCCTGGATCCTCCTTCTGGCCCTTCTTGTAGATGGGAGTCACATTTGCTCTCTTTCAGTCAACTGGAACCAGCCAGGACTGCTGACAAATGGTGGGAAGTGGCTTGGTGAGCACTTCTGCCAGTTCCCTCGGTACCCTTGGATGGGTCCCATCTGGCCCCATAGACTTGTGTGTGTCTAAGTGCTGTGGTAGGTCACTCACCATTTCTCCTTGGATTACGGGGGCTTTATTCTGCTTCCTGTCCCTGTCTTCTAGCTCAGGGGGCTGGGTACCCAGAGAACAACTGGTCTTACTGTTAAAGACTGAGGCAAAGAAGGCCTTAAGTAGGCATCGTGATAATAGGTAACTGATGTTTAAAACCTCTTATAGCTCTGTGTTTTGATTCAAATGTTAATTTAAATAGATGAGTTTGAGTTTGATCTGCCCATAAGCAGATCTGCATTTAGATCTCTGCATGCCTGGCCTTCCTGCCACACGGACTTTTTTTTTGTGAAGACTGGCTGCTTTATCAACGTGTGTGCTCCCCATCTGACTCCAGGTACCTCTCAGATTTTTCGCAGCATTAGGATCCATTCCTTTGTTCCCTCAGGAAACTCAGACTTCAGGATTCTCATTTGCAAACAGTATCAAGATGTCACCATTGCATACACAGGTTGTTGCAAGTCCTTCATACCAATTAAGACGCCTGTACAAGGGCAAAGCAGGCATCTGGAGGAGACTCCACTATTTGTTCAGGTCAGAGATGTACTCTTTGTGTTAACAGCAAACACGCCTCGGAGTCGAAAGTGTTAGTCTCTGTCATTCCAGGCACCCTACACCAATACTTTCCTGCCAAAAGCAGCGCAGCAGAGTGATGTCTAATAACAACTGGAACAGTGGCAATGAAAAGGTGCCTTCTGCCTCGTGTTCAGTACACTGAACAAAGCCTGAGCAACTGCTCTTTTGGGAGAGAAAAGTGAATCAATAACTCGATGAGGACTGTCAAATAATGCTGTTGTCTGCAGTGCCTTTAATGGTTTTGGTCAATAAACTGCAATTATTTTACAAATATGTGTTGTGTTCACTTCTAAATCTATCTCCCTGCTTCCTATATTAATTTTTAAAAATGAGAAATATCCTAAGTGCTTGCATTGTATGAAATCTGTATTTAAAATCAATTGGTGTATAACAAAGGGCCTGCCTTTGCTTATTCAAAGAGCACACACATAAAGTGCCATGTCTTCTGTAATACATTTTACCCTTTTTTTTTTTAAAGAAAGTTCATAATAAATCATCATTTGCACATTTTTAGAGGCATTTCAAAAATATATATTCTTTCTGTCTTTATTTTCTTCGGAGGTTGGAATTTGTCCAAGTATCACAATATAATTTGCTTCACAAAATCTTAAAAAAGTAAGTAATCTCGACACCTCTACTATGTGAATTTCTCTCTCTGAATAATTTTTATTTCTGCTGTGCTGTACACTTTAGTATATATCCCTTCATTTTAGATTAATAATACAACAATATAAAGACTCCTTTTACTGTACTTTGCATTTAGTTGCTCAAGGGGAATTTACTTTTCCCTTTAAATATTAAAAAGAAGCAATGGGGAGGTAGAAGAAAAGGACAGTGTTAGTTTATGTAAAATAGAAACTAAGCTCAGCACAGGAGGTAGAGTATTGCCATCTACTCTCCAAAGAAAATCAACACAAAAGGTGGGCTACTTGCTAAACTGGGCAGGTATCTGTAAAAAAATAGCAAGAATAATCTTATCCTTAGATATTCATCTTTTCCTCAGTCCTCCCAGAGGATCAGCAAGAGCAAAGAAAAGCAAAAGATTATTAATAAAGTGATAACTGGAACATTTTGAAAGATGCAGAAAGGTGCTAGGGTTTGTTTCAAAGTACCGGGGTATCCAGCTCCTTTGAGAGTTGCAATATTTCTCCTGTTTTATTTACCATTAGTTAAGTGATTAGTGGACACAAGCCCCTGACCTCACTGAAAGAAAACATTTTGCTGAAAGAATTTTCTTCTGCAAAACTTTTTGATTTTCTAAATCATATTCCAGTGGAGGTAAGGTCATCTTGAATATTCTTGACAATTGATCTTTGAAGAACTGTTAAAATTAGGTCTTGTTTGCCCAAATGGGTTAACCAGGTGAAGGTAGGAGGGGTGAGGAAACAGAGATGAGAACGGTTGCACCAGGCAGAAGCATTGAAGTCCTAATGGCAAAGGAGAGGTGCTGGCCCCATCTGGCGTTCCACCTCTCCCAGTCAGCTCCTTTTCATAAGAGCTGGCATCTGCACCGACAGCCCTCCTTGGGGTTTTGGCTTTTAGGGTCAATGTCACTGACACAGAAGCTGCTGACTCTGGGTGTGCTGGCAACAATGTGTGGGGCTCAAAAAGGCACAGTATGCTCCTGAGCTGCAAAGAATTTACGTGAGAGAAGGACAACTGTATAGATCTTGTCACTTAGAACTAAATGGCTCCCACCAGCAGAGTCCCTATTTCAGCAAAAGTCTCTAGGCTGATGCTTATCTTCCTTGGCTGATGTGCTTAAGCCACAGTATACTTACCTTTCTGCTTTAATAGCTTATTAATGTAATTTTAAATTAACAGTGTTTGTTCTAAGTATCCTTTGTGTTACTTAACCGGTTACTGACCAGTTAACACATTGGTCAGACTGCTGCAGGAACAGAATATGTAAAGATTTGCTGAGGGAAATAAGAATAGGTTTGATATTAGCTCCTGTTTATTTTATATCTATTGTATGTTTTTACATAATATGGAAAAGTAACTTGTTATCACTATATATGAGGTTTTATTCTGTTTGCAAAAACAGTCTTGAAAGTGCTTTGTGGAATATTTTTAACAGGGACCTTTTGTCCCCTTTGCTGGAAAAAAAAAATACTTCCTACTTACAATCCTTAGTGTATGGTGCAGCTTTGAGAAACTATGAGTGTTCCGAGTGCGTGCCTGACTCTTGCATGCTCACTCACATGCTTTTCCGTATTCAGTTTTGTTCCCAACATCTGCTAATAGCCATGTGAATTGTGCAGTTCTTTGATATTACAATAAGCATCCTTTTATGAAGCTGCTACTTCAGCGGCCAAAGGGGTAGGAGCACCTAGAGACGTGACTGGTGGTGATGAAATGGTAATATATTTCTGGGATTGTGTTTCTGGAATTAAGAAGGATAGCATGTACAGAAAGGTGTTTGCAGGTCTGCTCTTGGAGTATGCTACTGTGCGGACTGACTGGGTGGAACCTGGAAACACAGCATCAAATTGCATCTTGCAATAGTTAAAGGCAGGAAATGGACCGTCCAGAGACACAAGGGCAAGACGGACCCTAGACCAAATCCTCCTCATTTCCAGAATGCATTATGTGTTTATGAATCTGTAGGATATGGCTATTGCCATTTTAAAACAAAAGCTTAGAATTTCAAAGCCCTTCCTATTTTTTCCTTATAGCCGGCTCATCATCTTTTCAAGCTTTGGATTAGCCACTTGAGAGGCAAAACTAAAGCAGCTCTTCTAAACAGAAGGTAACTTTTCATCATGTTTAACATGTGCTTAATCATCTCTTCCTGTGTTTGTTATGAGATCTTAAAGTGTAGTTACATAGGTGCTGGTGGTGTACCAGGGCCGTGCTCTGAGGGGAGGGAGGGCTGGATATTGCTGGTCTCTTTGCGGTCAGTGGGAGTTTTGCTAGAGCTGAAGCTTGCTTGGAACAAGCAATCAAAACCATTGCATTTTTGCTGCAGCTTTTAAAACAATTGGTAAGATTTTTGCCTCAGGGTGTTCAAAAGGTTTGATGGCCACAGTACCAGACTTGTAAGCTTTTGAAAGGCAGCAAGTAGATTCACAGAAGAGCTGTGCTGTGGGAGAGCCCAGGGCCCAGTGACTGCATTCCCCAGAGTCTGGGTTGTGACCTAGTATTTAATACATCCTAGAAATTTTCATGACTCTCTCATTCTTGTGCACCGAGTCTCTGTAAAAGACAAGGGGATAATATTCTTCCCCTTTTAAAGACTAGATAGAGAGGTGATGATGCTTTCACACTGCCATGTCTCTGCACTGACAGTGTATGTCATTGGAAAAGGCTTGAAAATGGTAAAAAGGAACACATCAGAACGGGCTGGACCTTTTTCAGAAACGTTTTGTCAATGGCAATCTTATTTGGCTGCTTTCAAAACTGGAGGAAACTTTTTCAAAGTTTTCCAGGCTTGGTTCGCAGATGCCCTCAGTATTCACTGGGTACAAATAAAAGGCTGAAGAGGGACTTATGGCTCCCTGATTTGAGACTGACTTTGTTCTGGCCTTGGCGCGGACTGGAACAGCTTGAATGCTATCCGGGAGGTATGGGCCACCAGAGGCCAGCTATGACGTGCTGTGACCGTGCCTGAATATGTTCTATGTACAATCTCTTTCTTTCGTAAAGGAAGAGGTTTTTTTTCGCATGGAAAGGAACAATACTATCTCTTTTTTACCAAGAAGTATTTTGCCTGTGGATATACATACATATGCATTTACATTATGTGTACTTGAGTTGCCTTTCCTGTGCAATACACACTCCGGCTGTAGCAGTTACTCTCTCTGTAGCCTTTTTACTCCCCTCAGTAACTCAACTGGCAATATGGTGCCTGCTTCTCCACAGACCATCCCGCGGCACAGAAAAGGAGCTAATGCAAGTGCAGTGGCTTCCCCATCACAACAGAAATGTGGAAAAGAAAAAAAAAAAAAAGTCAATGTTGCCAAGTGAGCAGAATTGACAGGGAAAGCAAAGTTAGCATCAGACTGTTTGGAGAACTTTACGAGCTGTATGGAGTTGCTTATACCCCACAGAACAGCCACAATAAGGTGAGCTAAAATCTTGCTAATGAATCTGGCAAGCCTGTAAGGTAGAGGCAGTGTATTGAATTCAGGCTGGCGTGGGTTTCAGCAGACTTTACAAGCCCCTGGAGGATTTTTAAAGGAAAGATAATGTTTTGGCTCTCTGCACTATTTGCAGCTCAAGAATAATCAGAACAGCAAAGTACGGCTCCCAGTGAATGACTGCCTGAGCCTTGTAAAGGTGCAGGCAGAAACTGATAAGCCTAATCATATTAGTATGTGTGTTCATATGTTATTTTCATGCTGTGCAAAGTATATAGTTTGTAAGAGTCGACCTGAAAAGTCAACTCTGTTGAATAGAATAGGAAAGCAATAACCCTTCTGCCTTGTGAGCAAAGGCCTGCAAGGAGGGAAGAGGGGTGAGCGACCAGGAGTAGCACTCAAATGTAAGCATCGTGGTGTTGCTTTCACAGATTTCTGATGGGAATTCTTTGCTGTAATTGCAAGGTTGTCATCATAGCAAAATAGGCCATATGTTCCCTCCTTTTCTGCCTGCCTAAGTGAAAAATGACAGCGTTAGGAGTGAGAAAGAAGAGACGTGATTTTCTAAAAAACATGGCTGGTTTTATTCGGAGGGAAGAAGGTGGCTAAAATTAAGTAAATGCTTCCTGCCTTACCAGTTTTCTCCTTTTAAGTAAAAATTTACGAGGCACTGACAATTGTTATGCAAACCCAGAATCAACGGCTCCTATTAGGGCTGAAATTTCCAAGTCTGCTAGCTTGATTCATTTTTAAGTAACACATTTGAACTGCTTGTGCAGATTCAAGGTCAAAATTTGTAGATTGCATGCAGCATGTGGTAAGTAACTTTGAATTGTTTCTAATGTTTTGTGTCTTGTCTAAACACACTAATAGGACACAATTTGTTACTGTAAGTACTCTTTTTTATTTCCATCTGCTCATTCAGATGACGAGTGTAGAATCAAAACAAAAACACAACTGGTGGGTGCTGAAGCAGTCTCACAAAGCCACTTCGTAGCTTAATGACATTTAAGTCCATCAAAGCACTAAACCATGCACAACTGAAGAATGTGAGCAGCTATAATGGTGATAGTGACTTCTGCACACACTTAAAACTATGTATGCATGGGCTTGAATATGTTGTTTGAGAATTCTTCATGCCTGGTGAATGGTCAGTTCAAGGAAAAGAAACGTTTTCCTGGAAAAGATGACCTTGGGAAGGTCTCCCTTTTGGACTCATATGCATTCATAGCTTAAAATTTAAACCTCAATATTATGGTTTTATACCACTTTCTAGATGGCATAATATCTCTTCTTCTCTTGCTGAATAGATCCTTGTAGATGTGTTGCAATAGGCAGCCTGAAATGTGAGAAATTCGTAGAATAGCTGCGTATCGTATTTACCATTCCCTGCTGTCAAGTTTAAACTTAACAATATGAACATCCAGTTCCAATGTAAGTACATATGGATAAGCTGTGCTTGACCATTTAGGTCCATAAACAGCGTTGTCTGAAAGTACTCATTTGGTTTTGAATCCCGTATTATAAAGGCCACCTCTGACTGCAAACACCTTTGACCTAACTTCAAATATAATGAAATAGGACTAAAAGCAGAAATTGCTTTAATTGTCAGGCTGATAATTAGTTTGAGCAGTGTTAGGCCAAACCAGACCCAGGAATGTCAGTAGCTCCTGTTCCTCGAAAACACAGATGGAGTGCAACATCTAGAGATCAAATGCGTCGGGTTATTTTGGAATAACATAGGGAACAAACTCCGAATCAAAACTTTGGTCATGGAAATTTTTCACAAGCCAATCAATGTCTGTCCACTCTGCAAAAGCATCAGTTTGGCTGTCCACAGGTGCAGAAATTTTGTTCTGTGGCATAGAAATTGCAGTTATCTGAAGGCTTTAAACAAACAAACCTGCACAGGCTGCTGGCTGCATAAAGAGAGGCGGCTTGCCATCTTGTGCCGCACAGTCTGTCCAACTTCCATGTCCCTCCAAGGTTTATTTTGATTGTGTTCTGCACAATGGCAACACTTAGGAGGAAAAAATCCCATTGTAGAACTGTGTTTACATTTCTACCATGGTGATACTTAAAGCAGAATCCCTTATGAAATGGTCCCTGCAGAGCAAGAAGGGGAACTCCTATGTTAGCCTGCCTTGCTGGAGGGCACTGTCTGTCGCTCCTGCACAGCTCTGAACCTACCTATTTCAGTCGCCCTACGTAGGGAGTTTCTGTGGCTTTTCTCTGGTGCTGTCCATGCCCACCTGCCTGTGCTGCCGACACGTGTTTTGCCACTTTCCAACAGCCGCTGCTGTGTATGGGACCTCAGTCAGGCTTACCTGCCCTCCCTGTGTTTGTAGGTGAGGAGGAGATGTTGCAGGGAAGCTCTCAACTTCTCATTTGTGTCAGTAACTGAACAGGCTCTCTGCTTAAGTCTTTGATGGCTCTAATTCAACTGCGTGTTCCCACGTTTCCCTGCAATTTCATGGCATTTGCCAAGTGGAAATGCTAGCTTTGCTTTAGGCACAACGTATGCTTGGAAGTTTTGAAAAGAAGTTTCCTCTGCCTTTGTGTCTTCACTGTTATATTCCTCTCTGTGGAAAGCTCTGCCTTTCTTAAGCAATCCTGAGCTGTAAATTGCTACGCTTTTCTTTTTCAAAATTTGCTCTGTAGGGATCAGAATATATTAGCTCTGAAAGTTGTTGGAAATGTTTTCCATTATTATGGGAGCTTGTCAAATTCACAGTCCATGTGGAATGCAGATGCAGCAGAAACATCCACTGTCGTGTTGATGGCAATGCATTCCAATTATCCTGGCGCTGGTGCAGGGGAAGGTATTTTTGGTCCTCAGGAAGCACAATAGCATGACACCACATGTTGCAAGAACAGGTTTCTTTTCTGATTTCAGATGTAAGCGTGAGGTTAAGTGAAAAAAAAAAATCTCAGGCTGAAGGAGTCCAGGAGCGAGTGGTGAAAGGAGACTGATGGAATTACAATAGCATGTGGAGATAGAATTAGAAGACTAAATTTCAATTTCAATTACACCTTTACAGCCACTCAAGAGTCAATCAGCCATTTTTCATAAACTAGGTCTCTGTACGGATTGATTTGTTATTGTTGTAAAGCCTTTTGCACTGGGCTCAAAACCTTTTAACATTCTGTCTGCTGTGGAGTTTGGAACAGAGCATCTCCCAGTCCCAAAAGGCGCTCTTGCAGCAGGGTATTGTCAGGGGTGATAACTCTCTACTAGTATTTTCATCGCGAGAAGGCAGGACCATTGCACTCTCCGCTGCAATTACATGCCCCACATAGGAGAGGATATGTTCTTAAGAAAGAGTCAAGCTCCTAGAAAACACTTTTAGAAGACTGTGAAACTAGGTTCAGTTTTTGGAATTCACCAGACTTCATAAAGCATTCACTGGATGTTTTGCCTCCAGTCATTCCAGCTCTCCTTGTTTTTCTCAAACGTAATGCAATTTACAATCTGTAAGGGAGATTTTCAGGCCTGCAATGCACCTGTCTATGAGTCACAGATCAGATCTCACTGAAATATTTACATTTGGTTGCCAAAAGCCAGAGATTTCTGAAATCACTATTTGTTCTGATAACCGAGTACCCCAGGTTTGCAGTAAGTGAGGAGGTAGTCAGGCGTTTTTATTATAGTATTTGAATTTTTTTATTAATTTAAAATGATAGAGGCAAATAAGGTTAACTGTGAGATGTCTGTGCTGACAGGTCTGCAAAGGAAAGACATCAGGAATACGTGTAACTAGAGATAACTTTTCTAAGCCCAGATTTGTCAACAGCAAACCAGAAGACAGAAACAATGTGAAAATGTCATTTCCCAGTGGAACCACTACCTAATTGACACTTGTAGTCTGCAATGTCTGTTTCTCATTTAACAGCTTTCACAGTAGAGGTACTTAAACTATACTCCACGTTCTCTTGTTTAGTCTCAATTTCTTACTTTGACACACGGCAGAATCCTAAGGGGAAATGAAACTACAACCTAGCTGCTTGTAAGCTGATGAAACATTTGTGGGAGAATCAATCCAGAAGAGAACTTCATATAATAGACAGCAGCTGGGTCTATGCAAGGTTTACAAAGCATTGTCTTAAAACACACTGATTTGTTGTTTTTTTTTTTTTTTCTTCCAGGGGAAAAAAAAAGCTCCAAGTAGAGCATCGAGTTCGTTTCCAGACAGTAATTTTCAAATCTGGTCGAGCAGATCTTCCCATGGTTTCAAAGGACATTACTGTTTCCCTCTCGCCCCATTCATTCACCATTTTAAAAACTGCAGATGTTAGATCAGCTTTTTCTTTCAGTGTACAGAACTGTTTAGTCAACTGAGTCTGTCCCTTCAGGTTGAGTGTCTTATTTGAGGTGATGGTCTCAGCAGACTAAACTGCCCACATTGAGAAGGGTTCGTGTCAAAGGCCAAGGATCCCAGCGCATGCACCACCATCCTGCTGGTGGGTGACACTGGCCAGCGAGAGTCCCTCAGCCCTGCGCCTAAGGATAAGTGTAGCCTCTGTTAAAATAGTCACTTAAAAGATTGGGTGCACAGATGTGAGCCTACAAAGAAGAAACAGTAAATTATATTTTCACTGTATTTTCTGTGAGTGCTTTAAACACTCAAATATTGAAGAAGAGGATAGCAATGCTTTTTGAAAGAAAGGAAGGAGAGGTTTTTACTTGGCTTTGAAGAAAGTGGTTAAGGGAGGTATTTTTGGGGAGAGGGCAAGACTCCTCAAAGATAAATATATTCCTCTAGCTTTAATTTCTGGAAAGGATGAGATTTCAGATTTGTCCTCAGGATTCCCTGCTAGCTGAGAGAGATGCCTCCCTGCTTGGCTGGCTTCCTTCAGGCAGTTCCCAGCTTATTAGCTGGCTTCTGTGGTTCAATTCTGAGATTACGGCAGTCAGGGGAAGAGCCTGGAGGCAACTATTTGGGGGCAGTTACATGTAGACACCTGTCCTGATAGGAAACCAACTCACTGTAGACCTCGGATGACATTGCTCAGGTCAGAGCAAATTCCTTTTTGAAGGAGACTTGTCAGATAGTCATGATTTTTTCCTAGGTTATATAGGGGTTTAGTACATTGAGTACATTTAGTTCTCCTTGTATGTAGCACGCACAGCCTAGGTAGCTGTCTCGGGACTCCCCTATACTGCTCGCTTGGTGAGAAAGTAGCCACTGTGCATGCTCAATACTGTGACACCCAAAGGTGTTTGCAGATCTGGACCCTCAATTTCCAGGTCCAGATTCAAGAAACAAGTAAGTGCATGATTTATTGTATGAATCAGGTCCCCAGGGACCCATTCTTGATGACAGATATAATTATTTTCCTACTCGGTCTCTCTTAGCTCCACGGAGTGCAAGTGCTCAGCACAGAGATGGACAGTGCTGCGGTTTCCTGCACTGGGGGTCAACTGCAGAGAAAATGGATTCTGTTGGATCTCAATAGCAGGTAAATTCAACTTTTCTACTGCAAGAATGCTGGACACCCTGAAATCCATAGGAGTATGGGTTCAATACCACTGTGTCCTTTGGCCATCAGAGCTCTGGCTCCAGATCGCTGAAGAAACGTTCACAGTAATTTATCTTATTACAGTGTCCCCAATTTACCTGCGTTGCTCAGGGAACACTGGGGCATCTTAGAAGAGCTCTGATGCTAAGTTGAGATGGCCTGACAGAAGCATCTACTGCTGCGTTCTGCTTGGGGCATGGAGACCGCTGGCAGAGTGAAGAGGCAGACAGCGGGGCCACTGGGTGTCACATAATGCACAAAATGGATTTCTGGCACTTTTCAGTGACTGTTAAGAGTGGGTGGTGCAGAGTACCGATTTGCCCTGTTTTATAGAGTGCCACCAAGTAACAAATCAAAACCAGCCTCTTTCATATGTATTGATCAGCTGGTAGTTCCTGTATTGAGTTTTTCAAATGTGGGTGAAATAGAATACCGTCTTGGGCAAAACTCGGACTGTTTATTTCATGTGGATGGAAATAGCAGTGACTCCCTGTTCTGCTGTATTGTGGAGCTGGTTGCAGGATACGGTGTGCTGGGTACCCACAGCTGATCTCTGTCTGTACCCACAAGTACATCCCTCATCAGGAAGCTATTTTGGGAAAGTGATGGGTTGTTTTTTTCCTTTTTTAAAGCCACATATGCTATTGCTTCATGAAAGGCACAAAGCAGAGATGATACTGCAAAGCACAAGGAAGCATGCGGAGGTGAAAGGAAAAGGAAAGATGAAGAAACGTGGCACTTTGAACTCCAATGTTAAAAAAAACCCACAACCCAGTTCTTTTTTTTTTTAATGAGAGCATCCAAAATGCTTTCCACCTTGCTAAGCAAACCTTTTCCTGAAAATATGGCCAACTTTACCTTTCTTCACCTAGGCATTCTAGGGTTTCAAATCATTGATATTTTATGATCATTGTTTCGCCTCTTTTCTGCTTTTTTTTTTCCTTCATCATACTACTTTCTCCCTTTGGTCAAATGTGCTCTACAGGGTTATCTAGCTTTTATACTGCCATTCAGTCCTCTGCTGGCTCATATGTTGATTTGTTAGTCATTATGCTATTCATGTGTTTCATGTGGGCTGTTTCTTTGTGCCTTTCAACTTCTGTTTTTTCAAATAAACAAGACAGTAAAGTCAATGCTATTTTTTTTTGCTGTTTACTGATTCAAAGAGTGAGGATTCTGCTGGTCACCTAAAATGCAAAATTACGTGCAGGTCTTTTCATGTAACTATGTGCTTCTTAAGTCGACGTGTCATAGATGACTTTAAAGAGCGTTTTTTTCCTAACAATATACAGATATAGGTAGTGCCATTAGCTTGTTTAGATGAAAACCAGATCAAACTAGGAAAAAATCCCCAAACTCATCTTCAACACTGAAGTAATTTTGTATGTGTTAGCTTTGCTTTTTCTGTTTACCAAAATATCTTTCATCTCTTTATTCCTTTCACTGAAAGACATCTTCACTTGTTTGAAGGTCCTTGATCACCACATTCAAACTGGATGGCAGAGACAGCTCATGTGCAGAGTAGTCTCGTCATACCCTTGTGTGCTTTCTTTGAGGTTCACCTAATTTAACCAGCTGATGAGCAGAAGAGTTTTGGGCTGCCTTCTGCACCACATTTGCCTGTAAACTACCAGAGCTTGTGTCATGTGCATTCCTGGAAGACAGAAGACAAGAATGGACAAGATATGTGTAGGGTGAGGGGGTTTGGCCGGATCTAAATCCACTCAAGTACCAAAAGGAGAAGTTTCACCTTTTTCTGTTGGCTTCTAGCCCATGTTTCACATTCTCCCATCTGTCAGTGCTTGCCCTCACACATCTGGCTGAAAGATAATCTGTTTCTTTTAAGTAGTTTAATCCAGGGTTTAGATTACATTATCTGACCTAAATTTTCATGTTGATTCGGATATCCCCTTTTAAGGACTTAGCTAAAATGCTGAGGTGACACGTGCAGCAGGGGCAGACTTGTGTTCCAGTCCTAGAACAGTTAATCTGTGTGTACAACCACCCCTGACTTTGGTAGGACTCACAAGATTTAGGCAGAAGGGTGTAATATGTAGAATCAGTGCCTAAAATTTCACTCAGGTTTGTCAGTGTTTAGCTCAGCTGCCTCATATTCCACAAATTTTCAAAAATACCAGAGTTTCTTTCTGCTTTGGTAAGAGGAAAAAATATCTGCATCTCCACTTTGTATGTGGGAACATCCCCAATTCTTTTCAAATTGTAGCTACGTTTCGGAAGACTCCCTGTACTGCAGGGAGTCCCAGCAAGAGGCAGACCTTTCAGAAAATGTATTTTCTGTATATTTGAAAGGACCACACACGTAATTCACTTTCTTTCTATCAGGTCTTTTTTGTTTTGTTTTGTTTTGTTTCCCTTGTAAAATTATATCATGTTTTGATCCCTACATCTTACAGTTAGTTACTGACTTAATTATTTCTCTTCACAGCTCCCTTTTTCTCATTTCCCTTTTTTCCCCTTTCAAATAGGGACTCTTGATTTTGCATCAAATCTGATCTGTAGGTGGCCACAATTGAAGCTGTTAAGAATATATTTTAAAAACAAGAAGATCCCTCCTGCTGTGAAGGCAATCTGTTAAAATAATATGCACAATTGAACATGATCTAGTCTCCTTTTAAACAAAGTTCCCAAAAGGAAGGGAAACTGGCGTCTCTCATCCTGAAACAAGGGAATTTTCCAAGGTTAGCTTTTCTCCGTAATGTGAAATGTCTTAACTTTCTCTGAAACAGTCAATTTCAGGAGGAATCCCTTTATACTTTATTTTGACAACCATTGAGGGAAAGGGCTTGAGGCTAAATCTGAGTCCTTTATCCTGTGTCTTTTAGACCTAAATGCTCAGTGGATTCTCTTGAGGGAACTTATCCATGTGTGAATAACATGCGAGCAATTAAAAAATGAAATAATTCGCTTACATTTGGTTTGCCTGAGACTGTACAAAGGGAACAGCCTTCTTGCAAGCAAATGTGATGCCTTAAATTGCCACACAGCTTCTAGAAATATTTCCCTATATTTGCCAGCAGTTCCCTATCCTTAAAAAAAGATACAGAATGACTGTTGCAGAAGTAATTGGAAAAAGTGAAGAAATAATACTGAAATTTGAAACACTCCTCCTCTCAGTAAAAGTACCTTTGTCTCCTGTGTCATAACAGGAGGTCACATGTGGGTCGTAACACACGCAGAAACTTTGGGATAGTAACTGACTGTCTGACATATCCAAGACCTATAACACATTATTCCTGCAACCACAAGTTCAGATCCCACCCGTGTTAACCTTAGAAGTCTAAAGTAAACTTAGGGAACTTTCTGTTCTTTATGGATATATCCATAATACACAGGGGATGAATGTGATTTGGTTGTACTTTATTTCCGCTTCCCACGGGTGTAAGTAAAAAGCTAAAAAGGACATTCTTCCTGCACTAGGTATATTTTTTGATACGCATGTCACAATAAGATGAAAAGACAATTCCAAATTTAGTGCTTGTTTGTGCCTAGCCTTTATTAAACACAGTGCACTTTGAAGGCGGAAACATACTGACCGTGTTTGTAAGGACAAGTAGTATTTGTATTTAAAGACAAAGCAACTGATGAAATTCCCTGGCCTAGATTCATCATTTTTTTCCCGTGCGGTACGGTGACTTACAGCTGAGGCAGCATCAGCTAGGCCAAGGCTGGTCAGTCTGCCTCTCTATCTTTCTCTACAGAAGTCTCAATGTTGATGGATTTATCATGTTATCTGTCACAATTTTTTACTGGATTGTTGTGATAGGAAAGTATTTTTCTCCTGACATGTAATCATATTGACTTGAGCCAAAAGTGGCTATTTTAATTGTTGAAACAGTGGACTAACCAGGCAGCTTCCTTCCCCAAATACGCTGTGAAAGGAGGTTTACATCCTGTGGTTTGTCAGACGTCCTGAGTTATAGAGTGCTGCTGGAAAAATGGAGCCAAGAGTGTTCATGTTGTGTATGTAAACCAGTGATTTGCATGCGATTTGCCAGGTTCTAATCTACTGATTAGCAAATGCTATTTAAGTGTGTCTAACCCACAATTTTAAATTAGTATGCATGGTGAAATAAACAAGCTAATTGAAAACAGGCAAAGTAAAGTTCATATGAAACCATATCTATTGATGAAAAGCTGTTCTTTCAGTCGTGTGGTCTCTTACGGTTTGTCCAAATGCAGTGTTGTTTCTTGAAGGGGTGACAGCGCTGCTGCCAGTCACAATGCTTTGACTCCTGTCTGGATCAGGGGTTTCTGGACCTTAGTATTAGTACAAAATGCACCAGTACAGTCGTGTAATATAGTGTTAGTATCTAGGCTATAACAAACTGGCCTTTGCCTTTAAAGTATGCTCAGCAACGCTTTCAGTCATTTTCATATATTGAATGCTTAGAGAATAGTAATAACATGCTTATGTTTGGGTGACTCATATTAAATGAAGTGTTCAGGTTAATTATGAAAATGTCATGAATTTTCTGCTTTGTATGATTGGAGAAAAGCATCGAGTATCAAAGAACATACCAACCTTTATTATCATGCCCAAATGTGGATATGGAGATACTGAGATGCACCTTAGAATTCTGATTTTGCTTTCCCAGTTCAGAATATTTCTCTTTTATTCCAAGTTTTCTACAATAACTGTAAACACGCCATTCTGGTCGGTATATTACATTTTGCAAATTATCTGTTACAAGAGTATTACAAATATAAGACCATAATTTAAGGTGTCATTTTGGTCAAATGTCAAAGACCCACCCCACAATTGTCTTACAAAAATAATAAACAAAGTAGGACAGTTTGGTCTGGTACGAAATCTCAGCTAACATTCAAAGAAATATTATTAGGCAAGATTTGGCAAAATATGTTTACTTTCAGAAACATTGAAGCCCTGTAGCCATCAAGTTCAGGAGAAATTACAACCCCTCAGTATTTGTAATAGCAAGTTTTTTCCTCAGGAGCTGATACTGTAAGTGAAATAACTGACAGAGGTGCTGGGCCAACAAAAACAGAGTGGCAGCTGACATCGCGTCTGTGCCAAACCTGGGAAAATATATGCCTGCCTTCTTCAGGAAACAGAGGAAACTCTCTCAGTAGAGTAACCCCCTTCCCTGCTTGCTCTCGAGTTCACAGTTTGTGTTATTCACCCTTGCGAGAGAACCAAGAACGAAAACATCTAGCAGCACCAAGAAGAAACATTTATTTCAGATTTTCTTTCCTCAGCATTGTGGCAAAGGAAGGTGAGGGTGAGAACTGCCTAAGACTGTGGCTCATTTTTTTCCCTCTGCAGGGATGGGAAAGGGGTTGCCATTCAGGTTTGAACGCTTCCCAGGTTAAACATGGGATACTGTATTTCGGGGGTGGGGGGCAAGCAACCATTGGTAAACAGAAATAGAGGGATTTAAGTCTAATTCGTAGATTTAATACTCATAATATTCAAGATCATCTCATGGCAATATGCATAGCACTTTTTGGGGATGAGGAGAGGCTTTCTTTGCGTCTGGAGGGTTTTGCTGCTCTCGCTCACCTTTGCCCCCTCTGAGACAGTGATTCTAGCTGGGCCCTGCTCTAGAGGATCCAGGGAGACGATCCAGCTGAAGATTAATATTTTGTTGTTGTGTTGCAGGATTAGTTTTCTGCTAACACGTGACAACTGCTGCAAGCATCAGGGGCTAGGAGATGGGGCGGAACTTCCCCTTAAACACAGGTGCGTGTTTAAACCATCATCTGACTTTACTGACAGAACATGTCGTCAGACATATTCCAATTTTACAAAGTGTACAAATTATTCATCTTCCACAGTTCTGCTGCAAAAAGGGAGCTTTGCTGTTTTATCATGTTTCTTGCAAGGAAAAGGTGCTTCAAATTCTTTTTGTTTTTAAATCATAAGACCAAATGTGTTTGCCACAGGTTTGTTTGAGTCCCTGTAGCAGCATAACATCCAAACCCAGGAATATCTAAAGCAGTCTCTGTTGAGTGCTGGACCCATTTCCTCTTTGCAAGTCCCGAGTTCTAAACCTGAAAAATTGAAAAGGTTTGTGGAGTTGATGCATGGGGGAAGTTTGTGCTTGCCAAATTTATGTATTCTTTTTTGCAAAATTGAGTATTTTTGTCTTAGGGAAAGTAGGAAAACTGTCATTTTCATAGCAAAATGAGTGGGTTTTTTCCTGCCCATGGAAATTGCATTTTAGTCTTGGAGAAAGTACGAAGCAAGACTTAAAATACTTGGTTAATGTTGGAAGTTAATTATGAATGTTAAACCCCTTTATTTGGTTATAATTGTCTGGAATATGTGGCTCCCAAGTAGTCTGAGTTAGAAATCTTCTTCTTCTCAGAGGCTTGGTACTTCTGTCACAATTTTTTTTTTCAGTGCAGGCTTCACATGGCTTCCCTCAATTATTGCTGCCTTCATACTGGACTGAAAATCCAAAGGACTGATACAGGCAAACAAATGAGAGGTTTTCACACAAGATCCCTGTGTTTTATCGATTCTTGCAAAATGTAATTGTACTAAGAACTTTTGCAAAGCCTAGGCGTTATTTCCATCCACTATTGTGTATCCCTGGGAAGAAGCCAGAGTAGCTCTACAATTCCCCTTCTGCAAAAGTGAAACTACCGTGAAGTGAGAGATGCATATAATGAACTTCAGTGAAAGAGTGGCAGGGTCTTTGCCCCTGAGACTGCACCAGAAAAAAAAAAAAGAAAAATGTGTTCTCAGGGCCTACTAATACTACTAAATGGAAATTAAAAGCCCCAAAGTCCTAGTATTGTGGGACCCCAAGAGAAGAAACTTATGGCGCTTCATACAGTGTGATACCAGAATGGATTCCCAAAACAAATATATTCCTTCTTTTTCCCAGCTGTGTCTTTGAAGTTTCAATTTGATTTTTGTAGCTTGTTTCAATTTGATTTTTGTAGCTTGTTTCAATTTGATTTTTGTAGCTTGCTCCCCAGCTTCATTCTTTTGTTTTTTTTTCTTCGTTTGTATTGCTTGTTTAGTTGCTACTGACTGTGGCCCTGATTAAAAGAGCAGATGCTCTCACACATCTTGCAGGACCCCACCAAGATCCTGTAAGCCAGGCTGTATGGCTTCTTACGACCCTTAGCAGAAGTCTATTTTAGAAGAGGTATTGAATGAAGTGTAATGTCAAAACGCCACCTTAGAAAATTAGTCAGAAGGTGAGTCATGAGGCCTATTGCAAATGGTGTCAGGGTTAGAAAAATACTTGCTGTCTGCAAAATTCCAGAAAAATTTGTCTTTGAACTTTCCAACTCTTCTCATGACATCAGGCTTTCCGTAGGTGCAACAAAGGCACTTGAATATATTCATCTCACACAAAATTTACATAAATAATTTTCTGTTGCATCAATGTCAGCAAGTGGTAGTATGACTAGGAACTCACTTTTGAGACTTCTTCAGGGTTTGGGGCCATCAGCTCTTGATTTGCAGAAATATTTCTGATTCGGGCCACAATTGAACAAGTTTCTAAATATGATTTTCTCTCCTGGGTTTTGTGGTCCTTAGAAGGATCACAGCCTAGGAAGTTAAATTGCTAGTCATTTTCCAGTCACAGCCTTTGCCTGTCAACAAGGTTAATCTTCCTGCAAGTGAATTCAGATGTCCTCAGATGGTGGGATAGCCTTTGGCACAACCTTGCACTGACTGTGTGGCAGAATTCTGTTGAATTGTATGGAGGATGGTCTAATCCGTTCAGTGTTGGATCTCAAAACCTGTCAGATCTGTGATTCTTCTGAAGTGTACGTAAAACCAGCAGTGACTTGCAGGTCTCTTAGCAACACACTGCTTTAGGCCATAGGGAAGAAAGACTCGTGGATTTCAGTCGGGACTGCTGTAGTTTACTTCTCTGAAGGTCTGTCGCACGATGTACATATTTCTGCTTTGAGCAGTAAATCGTTTATACCCATTCCACAGACATTCTCCAGCAGGTTAGGAATACTTTCACATTCCTATTTTGCTCATAGCCATGTCCACTTTCACTTTGTTTAGTCAAGTTCTTTCAACTGAAAGATCGGTCTCGGTCTCTATCTTCTTGAGATGCCTCCGAGAAGTAATCTGGAGCCGCAAGAAGCCATAGTGTTGCTCATGAAATGGCACCACTCATTTTGCCTGTGATTGCTGCTAAAATGACAATGGATCATCTATACACTAGTAGTTCTGGGTAGAATATATCCATTTTCTTAGTTTTATGTAGGTGTTAGAAAGAGAAATGGAAACTTGCTGAATAGTTTTAACCCCTACAGGAACTGCATTCTGCATCTGGAAAGAGTTTCTTACCAGGTATTATTTAGTAAACACTCTGTAACAGCTTTTTTACAAGGAAGAGTATTTCTTGTGTAAGTAGCTCTCAGCACCAAATCAGTCACCAGCTGGCATGCACTGTGGTAATGAAAAAGGAGTGGTATTTAGCTCCAAAATATGAAGCACAGATATAAGGATGCTATAAAGGCAAACCAACAACATTGATTCCTGTATACATTTTTCATGTCAGTGCCTGTATGATTCTTTACATCTATTATTCCCCCTCCTTTACTTCCCTCCCAAGGACAATTTTATCAGGGCTTTTATTAATGCAAAAGAGGTAGAAAGAAATGTGCTCAGAGCTTTCTGCCCATGAACAGAAAGACATAAATTGTTCCTCAGGCTTAGTTTTCTCCTGGTCATGGAAAGGAGCCCAGGTACCTGCGTCGTTCTCTCTGCTAAGTCAGGGGGTGTTGTGTCTCTGGTGGATGGATGAGGGTTTGAGCTGCTCCGCATGCACATGATTTCTCGGTATGGAAACCTGAGTTGTCTTGTCCTATTCCAAAAAGTTGCTGCTCTAGTCAGTAGCAGGAGGGGAGCATATATTTTAGGGTGAGCAACAGTCCTCAAGGGGTTGAGAGGCAGGGAATAAGAGCTGGAGTGAATTACAGCCCCTGGAAACCTCTCCACCAGCAGAGGAGATCACATTGTTGCCTGAGGAAGGATCCTAGGGAGGTGTCTGTCTTCTGGATAGCTTCTTTGTGAGGAAATACACTTGAGATTAGGTGTGAGCGTAACACATCCCATACCCTGGGTTAGTGCGTGCTGTATTTCTAAGATGGACCAGTACCAGTGTGACAGCCCTTATCGCTGAGAACCTGACGGAGGAACAAAACCCTTTCTTAGATGTAGTACTGACCTGGAACTTTTTAGAACCTTTTTCCGTTAACTGGGAAATGGTAGGATTTGGGCTGGGTTTTTTGAACTTGTAACTTTTTTAAGAGACCTTTTTTTTTCGGCCAGTTTGGGGCTTTTCCCACTTACATTTCTGATAAAATTGTGCAGAAATCACATTTTGGGTATTTTCTAAACCAAACATTTCTAGTTTTCAGATCTGAAGTTTCCCTTCATTTTGAGATGCCAGCCAATTATAGTTAAAAAAGCTTGACAACAATAGGAAAGACACACACAAACATAAGGAGTCCAAAATACATTGATTGACCCAGAAACATATTTTCTTATCTTTGTATACTGAGTTCAAGCTATTTTTGAGATATCATGTTTCAGGGTGGGACAGCTCTTCAAAACCGTAACCTTTATGAAAGATGGAAAAGGTTTTTTCCACCCAGATTTAATTGCCCTAGTATTTTAAAATAGTCTGCGAATTGATTTGCTGTAGTTTGACAGGGAGAAAGCCTAGCTATGTAGCAGAGGTGTTTCTTGCTAATTTATGCACATCTCTACACTTTTTTATGTGCTATTTTTCCTAGTACCTGAGGAGGGGAGGATCTTTCTTTATGCTCTTCAGAGGCACTAAAAAATATGAGTGTTCCCCTATAGAGAAATGTTTCTCAGAGAATTGTATAAACGTCAGGTGTCATTACTGATCTGTGTATGGATGGAGGAGAATATGATACAGCAGGAAATATAGAAATACTGCTTATGAGAACTGAATTTCAGAAGATAAAGGTGAAATTGTGAACTATGTGTTGAAATAAACAGCATCCCAAAATCTGGATTTTTTTTCTGTTGAGCCAAGTGAAATGTTTGACTTTTATTAATCAGTTTATTTTAGTTGGCAAACTGTGATACAATGGTTAATAAACCTTGCAGCAGAGAAATAAGGAATAATAATTGAGCCACGTGGAATAAATTAGCTGTCAGAGGAGCTGCTCTTCTATCAGCAGGTTTCTGTAACATTATCACATCCTTATTATCTAGGTTACACTTCTCACAGCTGCAAACACTACAAGAAAATGATAAAGATCCCTTAACTGTGTTTCAGGCTTGAAAACAGTGGTGCTGTTCCAAAGAGGCTTTTGTTCTGCATGTTTACTGGACAAAATGTATTATATTTCATATTATTTTTTGCAGGATAATACAGTTGGGCTTTTTTTAGATAGCAAGGAAGTTATCAAAAGGAAATGGCACTGAGTCAGATGTAGAATGCATAATGAAACCTGGGGGTTCTTTTAATGGCATACACATTTTCAAAATGTTTCTTGCTGTTCCTGTGATCTTATTTGAATAACCTTTCAAGATATTGGAGGGAAAGGCTATTTCATTCTTCCATCTCCACCCCCTTTTCTTACACACGCAAACTACGAACTGGGATATTGAAGTGTTGGAAACTTTTTAGGTTACACAGAGGAGAGAAGACAGTCCAGATTTCCTCTGTAAATAGAGACCCTGGAAAGTAAGAGCAAAAGCAAGTTCTTAATCCGAATCAACTCAATGTCTGTTTTTTTAGCAAGGAGCG
>VZSZ01011712.1:63475-128900 GCA_013398815.1 Ibidorhyncha struthersii
GAACCAAAAGGGAAAAAAAAAAAAAAAAAAAAAGTCTATTCTCTTTCAGGAGTAATGAACTGTACCTACAGCTTGAGGTGGAATGTAGTCTACTGCCCTGGACATTCAGTGTGAATGCAAAAAGGTGGTCATGCTGATGGCCACAAAAACCTATGCTGTTTCCTCTCCTTCTTTCACAAATTGTTTTGTCTGCGATTTGCTGTTTTAACTGGATTTCTGTTTGAGCTATAAACTCCAACTCACATTTTTCCTTCCTTTTTTTTAACTTAGGACTGATGGGTGATGTTTTACCAGGTTTCCTGCCTGTGTTAGTTCCTCTGAGATCTTGCTGAGATTATTCTGCAAGTGACAAAGGCAGAGTAGTCCTGAGCACCAGCTAATAGATCCATGGGAAGAGTATCAAGACACAAAGGGATGCATTCTTCACTGTAAGTCATTTATTTTCCTTTTTCATATTTCTTTACCTGCAATTGCCAATTGTCTTGCAGCATGTTTGGAAAGATTTTATATGAAATATGGCCCCATCCCTGAAATCAGAAGTATGTGTGTGACCTTTCTGTCTGTGTGAGGTTTCTTTTTATTTCAGTGGCACTCTGCAATGGTGTCGGGGTCCTTTCTCACGTGTCAGACTGCCACAGGTCAAATAGCGAACTTGTGAACATGGCACATTTAGTCTTGTGTTGCCCAAATTCTTTGGGAATTTTTTGAAACAAAACTCATCACAAGGAGTTGAGAAAAGTAGGCTATTCCACCCTGAAAACTTTAAGCTGTTATGGCTACACCTAGGGATTGAAAGTCTTGTTGAGGCTACCAAACAGGCACAAAGGAAACTCACTCTTCTCATGCCTCTTTTTCCTTTGTGCAGTAGGTCATGTGAAGCAGTGAAAAGATGTTCTCCCTTCTATCTTGAGGAATTCTTTCGAGTAGCGGGAAGGAAGGGATTTGCTGCAAAAAGAAAATTGCAATTCAGAATTGTTTAGTTACTTTGACAGTAAAATATTGGTGCTGGAGATACAGGCAGGGGCTGATATAGGCTGCAGCTTGACTTGATTTGCCTGAAAACCTGCCCACGGAAAGACCACTTGCCTAGCTGAAGTTTAAAGAAAGTGGGGAGAAAGGCTTCCAGAGAGGAGTATAACAAAATTTAAATGAAGAATAAATCCATGTGAAAGAAAGAATCCTCTCCTTTCTTTCCTCCGCTTCCCTGCTCTTCCTATGATGAGGGACACGAATGTTCTTCATACAGCTTTTATTCTTTTTCTCAGTGCCCTCCTCTTTTCCCCCTTCACAGCTGTGTCTCCAAAGGGCTTGCTGCTGCAGAATTACAAGGAGTTTCTATAAATTTCACACCTGCCGTTCACCTGGGCTCTGCTGGTCTTACAAATTGCTGTGATTTAGATACCTTATCAGAAGGCGTCCTGCATGGCTGGGTCAGCATTCTGCCAAACTGTACTCCCATCCCTCATTGCCGCCCCCCCCACTGCTGAACCCTGTAATCTGCACGCCGCACTGGGACAGCGCTCAGCAGCGCTCTGCACAGGAGGACTCCAGGGAGAAGGCCTTTTATCTACCCAGGAAATTAAATAGCACATCACCCCACTGATCTTGGCAGGTTTGGTAATTCTCGAGTGGATTTCTGAGGCTCTTGGGGCCCAGTGGTGCTGCATGCAAGCCCAGTAAAAGACTGGTGGTGCTTTAGGTATAGAACGTGCACAATTTGTGCCACGTAAGGAAGAATATTTAAAAAAAAAATATTTAGAAGCCCAGCTGTATCTTTCTTTGAATTTACTCTTGGGGGATGCCACCTTCCCATCATATTATGGGTCATGTATCTTTGGTCCAAATACCCTCTGTTTTCTGAAGGGAAATTCAGAAGTGTTAAGCACTTAGAGAATTAGCTGGTGTACATCAGCCCAAACTATTGATCAGACTGATTGCACAGGCTTCTGACCAGTATATATAATAGGACCTGTTCCTTTGAAACAAGCATCTTTTTGTCTTCTCTAAGCAGTGTAATGCAGTCTGTTGGAAAGGGAGGAAAAAGAAAAGGGAGGTAAATCAGGTTGCAGTAAGATATGTTGTGCAAGTGGCAGGTGAGCTAGGTCTCCCTAGCCTGAGGTGGCAACAGATAACCTCCCCCGCAGGGCTACCAGCATAACAGCCTGTTGCTGCCCAAACTGGTGCTCTAAATATTAAGATGTTTAGGGTAAAGCAGACAGATAAATAGACAGGCTGGTAAGATTTGATATTTGGCCAGGACTATACTGACTGACATCGAGTTAGGGAAAAAGGTGATGTGTGGTTGTATCACTGGTTTTGAGGCGGCAGCAAGCTGAGTAGGAACGGGCATCTTCAGAAATACTCAGAAGAGCACATCCACTCATACTTTGAGATACCAGCTAAGCAGATCAAAAAGTCAAACCTCTTCTGTTCTGTCTGTCACATCAAAAACCTATGTGTGAAACCTTATTTTATTGAAAGTTTTCACTAAACAGCTTATCTCACGATATAGAGTACTTCTTATTACCTACACACCTTTATTGGATGCTTGAGAGGTGTAGATCTTCTGTTCAGGCCTGAGAAAGCAGTAGACTGGAATTAATGCAAATACCTATTTTTCTGTAACAGCATGAGGTAATGTCACGCCAGAGAATAGATGATACAAAGAATAGTCAGACTGTTCTTTATCTCATTCAAAAGTTACAAGGGCAGTTAAACTTTCCAGGGATTTTCTTCTAAAACCCAGAAAATGCCACTAATCTAATAATGACTCGCATAAAGATAATGTAGAAAGAAGTCTCCTGCAAAAAAAAAGTAAACTCAAAGCAGCACACAGGAGCTTATATTTGGATTGAATTTGGAGTAATTCAGCGCTGAAGATTAAAGGCCAAACTTTCTGCTGAGAAAATTAGATCTAAAATGCAGTATTAAGATCAGCAGACTCATCTGAAAGATGTAAATTCATTCAGCTTTTCATACTGGGGGTGGAGGGAAGTTCTTTTCAAAACGTGTTGTAGATATCTAAAATTCACTCAGTGTGTATAACATTCCTTTGGATAATGAGTTACAACATACAAAACAAGGCCATAAGCAGCAACGGTGAAATTCATTACAAGGAGAGATGTGCTAGGAGACAACAGTGTGCGACTTCATTTGAAAGATACTACTGCATTGTCATAATGATCAGACATGAGAAGATTATTTAGAGTTATTACCGTGTGCTGAGACTTGGCTTTGTTAACTGACCTGATGATTAGAAACTTTGAATTAAAAAGAGTGAAATGTTGATATTCTCTGTACTCTTTAATGGGCTCTTCTGTAGTATAAGATTGTGAAGTAGCTGTGATTTGTATTGGAAAGGTTTTACCTTCTTAGTAACTTACACAAATGCCCTGGGACTTTTCAGCTGTCAAAAGATTCAAGCAAACATCAGTCAGTCAATCAAACACTTAACTTTGCCAATCAGCTGTGCAAAATTTACCCCTCAAATACTGCCATGGTTTCAGCTGGGATGGAGTTAACTTTCTTGCTAGCAGCTGGTGTATTGCTATGTTTCATATTTGGGATGAGAAATAGTGTTGATAGCACACTAATGTTTTTGGTTGTTGCTAAGCAGGCAAGGCATTTTCTGCTCCTCCCCCCAGCCTGCCAGAGAGTAGACTGGGAGTGCACAAAAAGTTGGGAGGGGACACAGCCAGGACAGCTGACCCCAACTGGCCAAAAGGCTATTCCATACCATATGACATCATGCTCAGCATATAAAGCTGGGGGAAGAAGGAAGGGGATGGACATTTGGAGTGATTGTGTTTTGTCTTCCCAAGTAACCGTTATGTGTGATGGAGCCCTGCTTCCCTGGGGATGGCTGAAGTGGTGAATGAATTCCCTGTTTTGCTTTGCTCATGTGTGCGGCTTTTGCTCTACCTACTAAACCGTCTTTATCTCAACCCACGAGTTTTTCCTGCTTTTACTCTTCTGAGTCTCTTCCCCATTGAAACTGCGGGGAGTGAGTGAGCGGCTGCGTGGTCCTAGCTGCCAGCTGAGGTAAAACCACAACAAATACCTTGAATGCTTGAGTGAATATGTACTGTCAGCTATTTTTGCTATTTGTATGTTATCTTTTTTCCATTTCATTTACTTCATTGTTCCTTGGAATTCCCTTTACCCCACTATGAAAACTGGCAGTACTAAGTAGCTTTATTAATCATTTCACCCAGGCTTTCCCAGTAGTTTAATCAGATGTTTACTAGAAAACAAGCACAGATTGAAAGCTCCCTAATATATACAGTACACTTACTTATCCCTGTCAGAAACACAAAAATATTCTGTAAAAGCAAAACCTGTGATTCTTTACAGAATGTAAGAGCTCTATCTTGTTGAAGCTCCAAGTCATATTTTTGAAATATTTTCTACAAAATTCTAGTTTTCTCCTTGCACAGTGAAGAAATTCAAGTACATATCTGAGACCAAATGACTGGCAGCCCTCCCTTCTCTTCCTTTGCTTATGTCAACCTCCTCGTAGGCCATCAAGTACCGTGACTGTTACATACTACAGAGGATACAAACTGGCAGGAGAAAAATTGCTTGTCATAAATCCCCTGATATCTACAACTAGAACCTAAGTGTACAATTTTAAAGGCTACAGGGGGCAGAAAAGGAACAGAAAACCTAGTAAATGTGAAAAACATCTGTTTGGATAGCTTATACTAAACAGCTGCAGAATCCATGTGACTTGTGAGAAAAGCTGTGGCAGAGGATCAGAGCTGTAGAAGCTCTCTCTGGTGCTGGAAGCAGTGTCAAATAACTGTGTGCAAAATAAGCTATATTGATCTCTGATAACAGAGGTGTATAAAGAATGATCCTCATTGGCACAAGTCTGTATATTTCTGTCATATACTTGCACATAGATATGACTCTATACTTACTGGATGTCATTGAGCTATTCTCAGGTTCAGCCGTATTCAGATGTTATCTACAAAGAAATGTAAAAATAACTCTAACAATCCTAAACATGCATATTTACACAAAAATTCTCTTGCACGCAGACATATGTAGAGTTGTGTTTCCAGGAATTCACATACAGTGACATATAATAATGACATATGCTGCCTGCCTTGAATAAATGAGTTGTTCCAAACTCATCTTTTATAAAGGTTAATTACAAAATCCTTTTGAACATCTCAGATTCTATTCCCAAGACTGTGCGTTCTTGGATCTGGAACTTGGCAGGTGACATTTATGAGTTTTTGACTTGTGTTTCTTATATAAATGACAGACTTCAGCAGTGCAAATATGCAGAAACGCTTTTAATATGTGAATGGGCAAGTCACGTCTGGGACATACACCGGTTTTCATGTGGCTTCTAGAATCTTCAAATTGTTGTCCATATAATTGCTAGGCAAGGCTGCAGCCTGGCAGCCGCCATTTCACTGACTGGTTGGTTGCAGTTGTTCTCAATTCTCTGCAAGGGTTTTGTGACGCAGCCAAAATATATAAGCAGGGGAAAAAAAAGGTAGTAGAAACTGGTATTGGAAGGAGCGATTACAAAAAAAAAAATCGTAAGAATCTTCATGCTTATCTCCACACTAGTTATGCATTATTTCTGAAAAAAATAAAAGAAAGCACAAGAGAAACACAGAAATAACCCATCTCCAAAATTATGTTTGTTTTCTGTTACGCGTGTTTCATCACATGTTTCATCTTCCTCGTTTGTCATGCGGAGGAAGAAATGAAGCAGAGTGACCAGGATAGATGGGATATGGGCTCGAATACACATTGCGTATGAGAGATGAGTCAGGTGTTTTGTGTCGTTGTTATGGCAAGGTCATTTTAAACTTAGAGGGCCTTAGCACGGAGATGAGTGTAGTAGCAAAAGCTGGAAAAATTCTTTGTTATTTCAAAGTTATTCTTATGGTTACTCTTAGGAACTGAATGGCAGTTGGGTTTGATTGTTCGTGTAGCAGTCATGGTTTGGGCAGGAACTTCCCTTGTACACCTTTCCTATTTCTAAAGCACAATAATCCTAGTGTGTAATGTCCTCAGATTTTCTGATGATGCACACACTCATGTGAGCGCAAACACTCATGTACACACTCTTGACCAATGCATCAGATTGCTTGACACCTCTACCTGTTTAAATCCTGAGCCTGCACACAACTCTTCAAAGACAGCTCAGTTGCACAACAGAGATGAAGCATTTCTATGTGCTAAGACTATCAGTCATGCCAGATTGCACTGTGGCCATGAGATCTTTATTAAAAAAATAGTTTACGGTTTGAATAAGAGTCCCAGAAAGGGAAAGCATTGTGCAATTTTAGTGTATGTTTTCTAAATGTCAGGTTAGATTTAAATTCTGTGTAAAAAGTGTGCATGTTATTTCTGTTGCCTCTGGTTTGCTCTAGAAAATGCACATGACCAATTCTGCAATCTGTCCTAATGGTCCAGTATTGATCTCGAAGTCCTCATTCACAAACCAAAGACTTTTCGGCACAACCTTTACGGTCTGCTGACAATGCAGCCTCTGAAAGGGCAGGAATATTACAGAAGCAGAGCATGAAAATGTCATCTGCCATTTCTACAGCATCCTGCAGCCACAGCTTCAGGATCCACCTATGAATCAACCATTCAACTTCCAGAAGTTCAGTCTCAGTTGGCTGCTAGGGTCGTTGCCTTTAAGCAATTAGTTGAAAAGTTTGAAGAATCAAGGTTTAATGTGTTCCCAGAAGCTTGCATACTGTCCTGCAGGATGTTTGTACAAAATTGCCTTTTCTTTTTTTTTTTTTTTCTTTTTTTTTTTTTTTTTTTCTTTTTTTTTTATTTCTTGATATGTTTCTACTCTTTCCCTTTTGGAAAGGCAGCATTACATATTCTGCCTCAGCCTCAGTTAGCTTTGATTCTGAAATGCAGCATTTTCAAAGCAAAGAATAAAGGATCTTCCCTTAAATTTCTCAGCTTATGCTCAAATATACGTTAAAGATTAGAAATTAATTCTGAACTTGATCTGTGCATGTTTACAAGTTTCTGCCAGCAAGACAAACGTTTGAAAGTGGGTGAACAGGAACTGTAAGGACTTACAACATTAAAATACATAGCCTTATTTTTCTGCTCTCCATCAAAGTTGAGAACTTATCTCTAAACTTCAGGTTTACTCATCGCTGACACTGACCCCTGAGCAAAGTTGCTTTGATAGGTGTCCCGAAAGTTTAAAAACTCCCGTAACTGTCCTTTGCTTCATGCACATGTCACGGTGCATCTGCTTAAATTGGAGGGATTTATGTTTAGCCACAGCTGTAGTAGTGTAATTGTTAAAAAGAGGTGATTCTAGTTACAGCAGCACATCAGTAGAATAAAACCTCAGACTATGCTAATGCCATGTTTCTGCCAGTCTGACCTCAGCAGTGCAGTCCTTGGTTGCTTCTCTTGAACTATTTTTAGCATTCATTTCCTCCCAATCCCTGTCCCATTTATGTTTCAGTCCTCCTCTCTGTATGTATTCAATTCTTTGCTTCTCCTCCCTCTTTCCCACGTTTGCCCAGATGATTGAATACTAAATTTTTTTGCACACTAAACTCATATTCAACACTCGCTTTACAGGTTTATGTCTCTTTTTTAATGCACTAATTACAGTTTCTCCTAGTTCCTTTGTTCTTATCTTTCCACTTAAAACTCTCTCCTATACCACCTCCCTTAGTTCCTCTTCTCGAACATCTCTTGAAGGGAAAAGTCTTTTGACTTCTTAGTGCAGCAAATCAACATGTCTCCCTTTTGTGATCTGAGACCTGCACCGAAAAAGACTTGCCTACCTTGTCCTGTTGAGTCTGGAAAGTCTGTTCAGAGACAGGTGAAGAGATAAAATGGTGCAATTTATTTGCTTGTCTGTAATGGATTTGCGGGAGTCTTTACAGAGGAATATGGGATCATTCTGTCTTGCACATACATTACCAATCAGGGAACAGCTCCAACCATAGAGAGATGACCTTCTCAGTCCCTGAGTCTGGGTTAAGGTGATTGCAAGCACACCTTATCCAGAACTGTCACGATTTCCTTAGCTTTAATTTTTCTTCCAGTAGTGGGTGGTAATCAATATCCTTTCACTGCATATGGTGTTCTTCCAAAGTTTAAATGCTAATGGTGCCATTTGGCAAGGTGAGCTGCATTAGATTATACAATATAACTGTAAATTGGAAATTGTTTAAGCTTTCAAATTTGTTTTATGCCACTAGATTTTCTCATGATTCGTTTGTCATTCTAATTGGATTTTAACATGTACTTTGTGTTTCAAAACTTGAAATGATGAAGAACTGCATAGCAAATAGCCTTTAGAAACAGGCAGCCCCCAAGCTGTGTTTAATTTATAACAGATCAGTAAATGAGGAAGGTGAAGAGTCACAAAAATACTAAGTAACAAAGTGATGCTGCCTTAGAAATCCATTGATTAATTGCAATGATAATAAGCAGAGTGATTAAGTTGATTAATTTAAATCCTACTGCAGCATTGGAATAGTTCAGTTGAGCAGGGTGTTAAGGATGACTTTTACCCTTGCTCTTCCACCCTTTATCTTTGTCTTTCATCTACTCTTGGCTTACTTGATGTTGCACAGGATTACCTGGTGAGTTAATTGAAAAGTCTTTCTGCTAGAAATAGAGCAGAACAATAACTAGTTGATTGACCTTATGAACAACATCAGAAGGCCTGCAAGTCTATGAGAAGTGTCTTCTCATCCCTTTTTTTGAGCACTCAGGTGTGTTTTCTAACTGTAGAATTCTGGACGATCATCTTAACATATGGCAAAGTCCTGTAGAGAATCCCAGAGTCTCCACGGGCAGGGTTTAAAGTAGGACCATGAGATGGTTCCCAGCTATGGGCAGTAACTTCATGTACCCTGGCAGACTTCAGACTTCACAGTCTTTATGTCTCTTTTTTAATGCAATCATTACAATCGCATAATAATAATTAAAACTCAAAGTGGATTTTATTCTTTGCTTTGAGACACTAAAACATAAAACATATACATCTCAGTAGCATGTCATGCTACGTTTCAAAAACAGATAATTGAATCATAAACTGCATCTTAGCCAGCTAGGAAATGGGTACCTTTTCACTGGTGTCCTGCTGTAATAGCATACTTCAGGCTAGTAAATGGGTGTGGATTGAATTTGTTTCCACAGCCCAGGATGTTATGCCAGTGATCTCAAGAGCATCCGTTCATTCTCTCCCACTCTTTTATCCTGAAGATTAGAAGTAAGATCTTCGATACTGATGTTCTGCTACAGTTCTCTGACATTTGAAAGTACAGCAGTGAAAAGACCAAAAGACATAGCACTTGGTTGGGATGGAAAAATTGCATATTTATCATCCTCACTAACTGGGATTTCATGGTGTGTATCTGAGATGTAGACAGCTTCTGCAGTATTTCATTTCTTTCTTTGCTCTGTGATCAGCTATCTTTTGGAAAGATGGAGAATAATGTTTTCCTCCATCACAAAAGAGCTGGGCTGCTCAGCTTAGACAGTGGTAAAGAAAGCTATCACTGAGATAGGTGAAGTATGCAGATATGTCCTTTGTCCATTTTTTGACCCTTTTCATTTCTCTCCTCTGTCCAGCATGCCCATCTCTGCGTGAAAACCCTTTCAGTGAAGAATCCAGAAAATGCGTGCTCAGTAAAGTCAGAGGTACAACAATTTGCAAACATAAAAAAAAAAATCCTCTTAGTATCCATGACTTTTATTTTTACAACAAGGAATATTTAGCCCTTCAAGCTTCAATACATAAAAATTTATACAGGTGCTGTATATTTTTAGACCAGATGGGTTTTTTAGACAAGAGACAAGAACATACTGGATACAGCAAAACCAATCTTCCTTTTTTTAATGTTCTTTTTTTTTGCAGTGTGTTACTTCTCATGAATACATCAACAGAGAGTTGTGCTTCTCTCTAAAACAAGTTTAAGACAGACAGCAGATGTGCTAATATCCCCACATTGCTCTGCCAAACCAGTGCACACCAAACCATATGGATGGATTGGTGTTTCCAAGATATCAGCTTTCAGAGGTATTCAGGCCTTTTTCTGTCAGGTATAACATGACAGAAGAGCAACTATTTATGGTGGTGATTTGAACAATTCCAGTATTTGTTCCCCAGGAGTTGAAATGTGACTGTCAAGCAGCTATTGGTTAGCAGCAGCTCCTTATCTGGGCTAGTCCCAAATCACCAACTTGGAAGTGGGGGTTACTCTGCAGTAGGTGGTTGGAAGGAGCTGAGCTATTTAAAAACAAATGCCCTGGGTTATATTATTCACAATTTGTCTTATAATAGTTTCCAGATGAAGGATCATCATTGTGCAAGGTACCATATACACAGTATGAGAAATCACAGTCATCTTCCACTTTGGATCACTCCTTCCCAGCAACTCAGGAGTTCTCGGGAATCGTAAAATGTTCCCCTCCATTCACAATGTTCCCTCCCTTATTCCCAGCTTAAAAAAACTTTATTATAGGAAGGAGCAATTTCTTTTTTTTTCCAGGAGGGCATCAGGTCTGCTTTCCCTGTTACTGTGGGTCCCTGATCAGACAACTGGTTTGTTACAGGTGTGTGTGATGAGGGATTTTTCCAAGAAAAATGTAAACACAAACCAGGCCAGAACATTTTTTGTCTTCGTTTGCCTTGCAAATTGTCAGCTTCTCATCAGAGAATGTGAAGAGCTTAATCTAAAAAGAATTTAATTGAACAGATTTTTATGAACATTCGATATATACCATGAGAAAGACAAATTTCTTGAAACGTTTTGTTTTGTCAGAAACTCATTTTTTCCTGACAAATGGATTTCAGAGGAAATTGTCCAGAAGGCCCTGCTCATTGGTCTGTGCGACTGCGAAAAAATGAAAAGCCTGAACCAAGAGAAACAAGAGACCCAAAAAAATTTGTCAAAGAAGTTAACGTCTGGTGGCAGCTGGCAAGGGACATAGCTAAGTCAGATACAGGAAGAAAACTTTGAAGTCCCTAAATCTGTGTTTTTTCCAAAGGAAGCTTACACAGACACTTACTGCTCTGCAATATTCATGTCTGGTTTTAGGCATTGATGGACTCCAATACACCTCTACACCTTTTTTTAACATCTCAAATCTAATTTTAACTAGAGTAGCAACATTTAGGAACTTAACTTTGACTTCTAAAAAGCATAAATCATTGTCAGGATTTAAGCTGGGTAATTCTTGACCTGTTGAGACAATTAATTTAACCTATTTAAAGAAAAAAAAAACAACTTTCTTCAAACTCTTTTGTCCAATCTTTGGCTCCTAAGTGAAGAGGACCTTGAAATTATGTATGGGCTTAAAGGGGTCTTAACAGCATCTGTTTTTTAAGCCCTTTCATCCTGCGTATCTGCTGCCCACTTTATCCTTCTGTTTTGCAACAGGATACCTGCCATTTGTTTCCATTATGGGACACTGTTGCAGCAGCGCTGCGCTGCTGAAAACTAGACTCCAGTCTCTTAACCTCTTTGATTAAATGAATCTAAAAGGAACTAGAGACACTTGATATATGCATGCATTTGATCATAGAGTTGGATAATGCTCTTGATATCTGTTTGATCACATATGGGTTCTTTACACACTCTTAAAAAGTAAAAGCAGCACCAGAGCTAACTCAAAGGAGAACCCTGTAATGGCTCAGACTTAATGAGATCTTATTTTCTTATATAATGAAATCATCCCACTGTAATATCAGTCCTTTTATTTCCCCAAGAGAACTTGGGAAGGTTGTAATATAGGTGTTTCTTCCCCATTGCCATGAAACAATTATTTATAAGGCATATACCTCTCTGATGAAGTGAATATTTCTTTTTTTTTTTTTATATGGATGGGATGAAGCATCCTTCTGCATGTCTCAGAAAAGGGTGAGCGTGTGTGTGTCTGTGCGTGTAGGAGGCTGCCTCAGTCATGTTAAATTCATATTAGGTACCACTTCAAGAAATGACTGGAAAGCAGAGCTGTTGTTGATGTAAAAGGTCACAGACATTAATAGCCTGCAGAACAATTCCAGGGTAGAGAATTATTCACAGCTGCCAAAACACAAAGGACAAGAATAAAAAAAGAATGAGGGAAATAAAAGGTTTGAAACAATGGTATCTCTCTGTTATTATTGCTGTTATACTTTGGGGTGTTTTTCAAAACACTCATCTTGGAGGGGAACCAGGGGGTTAATTTTGAGCTGTTTTCTGCTTTCATCTTTTAAACGTCAACAGGAAATACGCATCTTTTGACTCTGCTTTTATTGCATTTTGTGTCCTGTTCATTTAGAAGTTTTTGTGGAAATATGAACTGCAGTAAATATTGATGAAATGCATGCTCTTCTGACTGAGAATGGCTTTTAAATGGAGTCCAGTCTGTTTTTTCAAAGTTCCAGACCAAGACAGAACAGGTGGAGGGTCAAAGAAGGGCCTGAAGGGGAGAGGAGGAAAGCAGTGAAAAGGAAGGGAGGGTGTTGAAGGTTCAAGAAGAATATGGACTGTTCTTTTGGATGGAAAATATTCTGTTGCTTAAAGAAAATCAAATTCCTCTCTTTTTAAGGCTGGTCGTGTACTAGCTTGTGGCAAAGGCTCTTGAAAGCTATTACAAAAAGGAACGAAGAGCACCAGCAATATCAAATGGTAAGGTTGTGTCTGTACTGCTCTACCTCCCTCCCTCTCACCAAGACACACAGCCCCTCTCATTCTCCTTGTGATCCCTCGCAGGCAGCCAGGGCTTCCAAGCAGGGGCCAGAGAATAACAAAAATGTCGGTGTTTATAGTCATATGTATAGCTGGTATGATTTGAGGTAGCCGATGACAAGAAAAATCCTCATCTGTATACACTAGCATTTATTATGCCAACAAAGTCACAGATCAATCATTTTCATCTCTGCTGCTGACAGATCAGGTGTAGACTTACAGCAAGTGAGGAATTGGGCAGATCAGAAGCTAGGTCTATTATTCTGATTATAAATCACTAGGTCTTTGATTTGCTGAGTAGAATAGGAACAGATCTTTTCTCTTTTTTCTTCCTGACTAAAAACCAGAGTTACTGTTTTATTTTTAGCCACCCTTTCCCACCAGCATTCCCCTCCCCTTCAATACAGATCAATAGTTCTGTCCTTTCCAACAGATATTCCAAACTCCACCAGTCTGCATGCCCTCATCCCATAAAAGGAGAAAGCCCTGGTCCTTATCTACATCCTTTCAATCTGATAACTACAGTTCCTGCCTGTTTCTATCTGTGTTTCATCCATTGTTCCTCCTACAAATATATCGTTGCAGGGATGGCTCAGGATGCTGCCAATGGTCTGTAACATCTTTCCCTCCTACATTTGCTTCCAAAAGTGATTATTTTCTTGTGCCATTCTGAAGAAGTGAGTTCTCTTCATGTTCCTGGCAGTAAGTGTCTAAAGAATAGGATTCATGGCATTCATTAAGTCTTAGTCTCACCAAGGAAGCAAATAGCTAAAGTGAGAAGCCTAGAAATATAGTGATGGTGGTATTGGAAATGTAGTGAAGGTGGTCCTGTCCAGCAAGGGCTGAAGGGCAGTAAGTGATGTGATGCCACTGCCATTTCTATCTGTTTTCTGGAAACAGAGACAAGGAGTCAGTCTGCTGGTCTGTCAGTCTAGCGTGAAGTTCACTTCAAAAACTTAATGATATTTCATCTGAAGCAACGTTTTTCTTAAGTGAAAGAAATTACAAGAGATGTTTGAGTCCAGGAATGTATACAGACATGGACAACTCCAACATTTTCACTTCTGGCAGGAGGAGGGAACGTGTCATCTACACTTGGGTGAAAGACACATAGTCCTGCTTCCCCATCTGATATCTCTCCAAGGAGCACTTAAACAGGCACATATGGAGAAGAACTCCACACTGGTGTGATAATAAGTCAGTGTTTGGGTAAGAAGAGCTGGGCATTGTGTGGTCATGCGAAAGTACAAGAAAATGGAAGATTGTTACTGGAGGTACTGAGGATCTGTAGTGTAATATGTAGAACTGGAGCGGATGTTAGCTGTGTAATTCTTTGAGATATGTATGGACCAAATGCCACTTCCTGGATGTATTTGAGGTTGAAATATCAATTCAGTAGCTAATAGAAGATTACTGCATTTCTCTTGTAATTTTTTTTTTTTGTCTGTCCATACACTATGGCTGCAGTGTTTGGGCTGTCTGTGAATCGACAGAGAGTTTGCTGTGTCGTTAATAATCTCAGCAGATATGGAAGCATGAACTAGCCTCTAATGAGTATTACAGGGTCTTTCCATATTTGGGCAGAGACCGAGCAGTCTAGTGTATGAATTCTTGATCAAGAACTTTTCTTGGAGACTTGCAATCAGATACCTATAAAAACAAAAACAAGCAAGCTCCCCAAGCTAAAATAAACATTACTGTTAAGGACATAAAAAAAAAATTAATAGTTTGTAATAGTTTAGTCAGTGAGTCTCTAACCTATGCTTTTCACGAGGCAATGTTCCTGACATAAATACAGCCCTAGCAGTATACATTAGTTTGTCTGAACTGTTGACATGCCACACAGAATCAAATATCTGTCACTCTGAATGTAAAGGGAAAGGAGATGAAAATCCAGCCCAGCAAATCCTTTTTCTTTTAAGGGAGAGAGAGAAAGAATTTGTATTTCTGTTACGTGACTGCTACTGGAGGACAACTCATTCATCGTGCCCTTTCCTTTCCTCTGGTCACTGGTAATCAAAACAGTCAGGGAATCTGAGACAGGCTCAACTGGGAATTAGATCACATGTAAATGTTGGCAGTGCAGGCTTTAATGGTAACAAAGGAACACTATTGATGAAAAGCAAAGGAGCTGTCTTTATTTTGCAGAGGTGCCATTACAGGTGCTCGCCTTGTTCTGTATATCAGTTCATACCTTGCAAGGTAATGAGACCAGAACACTGTCTTCTACAGATGCCATGTATTGGGAGGACAGAAAGAAGCAAGCTAATACCTTTCTGTGGCTATAGTTTTTTTTCAGGAAAATGCTGGAGTAAACCACTAGGGCCAGATGATTTGTCTAATTCCGATCAGCTAGATAAGGCTTGGGCTTGAAAACTGGGACAAACAAGATTGATATGTTATTCCTTTTGACAGCCTTTGGGGAAGTCAAAAGTATGGAGAGGGAAAGGAGAATGGAGATGGAGACAGGGATTATTTTTTTTCCCTTATACCTGTGGAAGAAGGTTGGAGAATTTGCTATTCTATTTAGCTCCTATTAAAGTGGCTGCTGTTTGCTTGAGCATTGACGTTTCAGAAGGCTGTTTCTTCCTTGAATGATGTCGGTACTTATGGCAAAACTGATCTCCTGACACTAACACTGTTTGTCTCTGCCACTGATCCTTCCAGAAATAAGGCTGAAAACATATACTTATGTCTGTGACCATGGCCCTGGTTGCAGGGGTGTGTGTGTGTGTGTATGGGATATGCCGGGGGGGAGGTGTGGCAATCTCAGCTGAGGAGGTTGTCATCTAAGGAGCTGAGGAATATTCAGGGATGGTAGTCAACGCTAACATTTAATTTATGCAGGACTAGGAGAGTTCAACAAATCCTTGAAGATCTGCTCTCTGCATCAAGCCTCCACCAAGCTTGGTGGGGGGCGTGTGGATGAAGATACCAAGGATCAAGCAGTAAATAGCATCACTGGAGCAGTGGAGATTTCGCCTCTGTTGGCAATTAAATCTTGGCTGATTATTTATGCAAAAATTTCTATAAATATTACCCATAATTCAACTGCCTTTAAAAGAGTTCTAAAAGGATGCTATAAAATGAAACAAAATTAAGTCACTTTCACAAACTTTCTTATTGCTGCCTCTGTTGTGTATCTGTTTTTTGTAGTAACTGAGAGCTGATTCCAGGGGACGGATCCTGTACCAAATAGGCTGAGGTATCCTTGCACAAATGTCAGTGATCCAAGTGCTGCACTTGGTTTCTATGTGAAGTGAATGTAAGCACAGGCATAGCAGAGTGCAGCAGACGTTTCTTGGGGAGGCAGGAACCTCATGCATTTAAAATGGTTCTGCTTTAGCTATTGCACAAGCTATTTTTAACTTTTTACTTCGTATTTCTCTGCCATCATGTCAGAAATAATCTCATAACAGTCCCAGTGTCACCACTCCAAGCTCCAGACTCAAGAGTCCCAAAATTTTGATGTGCTGTTTGCCTGATCTCAGAGACAGTGGATAAAGAAGCCCTGAGGATGTGTAGGCACCACTCACCAGGAGCGATGGGGATTGCAGATGCTTTTCCCGCAGCAGGATTTCCTCCTTAGAATTTAAACAAGGGCAAGCAAACTGGTGAGATTCAAATGTATTGTTCAGCTGGGCTGCAAGCTTTCCTGGAAATGTTAATACTTTAATTGCTCAGTCCAACAAGCAAAGACAGATTCCTTAAAAAATTCCTTAAGAAATTTCTGGTGATTCACCTTGCCAGTCTCCTTCTTTGTCCCCAAATCTGTGGAGTTTTGCAACATCTGATCTGGTTGTTGAAAATACATTTCAGCGTTTAAGTGCCATAGGCTGTGCTTGAAATGGCCTTGGCACATACTGGAGATTCACTTCACTTACAGGGAGATTCCATTCTGCTGTAACTGACTATAGCTACACTTATCCCTTGGAAGGCATTGGTCACCCTCTACAAGACGAATGTCACATGCTGCATGCCTGCTGCTTTAATGTGTCCCATACACCTATATCTGAACAGCAATAGAAATACTACTGCTGACCTTTTCAAGCTAGAGTCCTATGAAGTTCACAGAAAGAAGGGCCTGTATGTGACAGGAAAGGCTGTCACTTTTGCACGTTAATGTATCCTGTCTTTCCTTGTTTTGCAGAAACCACCAGGGTTAACAAAATTCAGAAAAGGCAGAGTCTGACTGATTACATCCACTCGTCTCAAGTTCTGCTGCTGCCCATCCTGATTCACTCTTTGATTTCCTGTTTTGGATCGTCATGCAAGTCTTTTGTGATACTGCTTCTGGAAGACATAAGGAGGGGCAAGTCTTAGGTAATATTTTAATATTTTTTATATTTAAGTTTTACTGATGTTTCAGATTGCTTGATTTGGAATTCATGCTAAAGACAATCTGACATCCATTGCTTTCTGGCGTTATTTCATACCAGCTCAAATTATTGCAGGACAGGGTTTGAAACTCAGCGGACATCTTCTTGAAGTGTTGAAACTGTTTGATAGTTCCTCACCTCTGTGAGATCAACAGAGGGGGAATAATAACAACATGTTTCTCTTTTTCCTCTGGCACTTTTATACAGCGTTTCTATTTTTGGAACCACATAGTACAGCAGACTGAGCCACTGGAAGACGTGGTACAAGTATTTTGAGAGCAACAGCTCTCCATGAGAGAAGTTTTAAAAAATAGCCTCATTTGGAAATAGCTGTGTCTATAACATACAGTCTGAGGCATTGTAGGGTTTGCATAATATGAAGGGCATTTTGGTTTGCATGACAAACCACCTCCTTTTGCAGCTACTGTGCCCTGGCTCGTTTTCAGGAGCTGCATAGCCAAGGGTCTCTGAGAGAGCACCCTGCAAGACTGACCCGGTCAGTGGCTACCCCATTCATGCTCTTTTCTTCGTGCACAAACCTGCGTGGCCTCACTCATCCCTTCCCCTGGAAGAGCCAGGAGCCACTGCAGAGGTGCTTCAGTGCATCCTCCTCTGCCGTGCAGAAGGCAGGGTTGGCAGATGTGAAATACCTTTTTGAGACTGTCTTGCTGTGCAGGCGCTCTCTGAGATGGGTGACCTCAGAGACACTCTGAAGACAGTAAAAAGCAGAAAATCTTTCAGCTAGTACCATTTAATAATGAAAACACATTTCAGCTCCTTGTTTGCAGCCACATGGATGGGCTGCCTTTTTCACTTGAAAAAAATATCTTCCAGAGAGAGAGAATTAACTGTAGTTTTTGAAAGAAGAGTTTTGCCATATCAGCTGTCACAAACTGACAGCACTAAAGAGCTTTTTAGAGATCTGTAGTTCCAGACCAGGACCCTCAATAAAAGCTGATGAAGTAGATTTATTACATGAATTTAAGTTACCTGATGTAAATAAATTGTTTCTCTGGAAAGTCTGGTTCTTCTTTTCAGTTCTCTAGCAGTTCGTCCAAGCAATACTTCAACACCTGAATTATTTCTCCAGAGCAATGGAAATGGGAAAGGGGGGGGGTGTCCTTGATGCTCACATTGGCACTAGATGGGAAGTGACTCTCTGATAAGCTGAGGGTGAAGAAGTGCTCTTGTCTTCAATAGCATTTACAGATCCTCTTTGGCTCTACCTCTTTCCACATGAAGATACACAACTGCTGACACAATATAGTAACACTTTGGGAATAGAAGCAGTAAGAATTTTCACTGTTTTCCCCCCTCTTTTTTCCCCTCCATCTCTGGGTAGGGATAAGAGTAAGCCCATACCTGCTTTGAGTGCTTTAGTTTGACCACCAGTCAGTGTCCAGTTAATTTAGCTGCTGAAATATACCTCATGAAAAATCAGGATCCCTCCTGTTCTTGAAATGAGGCGTATTAGATTCTCTTTGCTCCTTTCACAGAGGTCAGTTCTTTCTTATGGAGAGACCTGCGGGAAGTTGTGCCACTGCCAGCAGTACACATCTGTTGGTGTGGACCATGGCTGTGTAGGAGTCCCTCCTGCTCTGCCACCAAGATGCTGCGTTTCAGCACAAAGATAAGATGTTTCTGCTGAAACTGCTGGTCAGTGTGCACTGAATGCCTCCTGCATTTGACACAGCATATGTGTAAAGGCCATAGGATTTACAGGTTGTGCGTTTTGCACGTAAGGTTTTGCCCACAGTTACAGATATAATGCCAGTTCTTTAAGGAAGAGACTTCTGTGACTGGGAAAGTGGTGAGAAGGTTATCTTAAATGTCTAAACATTGGGCAATTTACTAATAATGAGATACATTTGATACAATGGCGCACAGGTTTGTCACACCCAAGGCTTGCTGTGAGTATGACAGTTCTTCCAATATATCAGTGCAGAATAACACATTTTCCTTCTGTTTAAGTGTGTGGATATAGAGAATAAAGGCCTTTTGGCAATCCACTGTTTTCAACTAAAGGAATACCATGCTATTCAGAAGAGAGCTACAACAACCACATACTCTACCACTGAAACCTAGATAATATATTTCTCATCAGAGAAGCATATCTTAGTAAACTAAATCTTTAGCGTGGCACAGAAGCAACACTGATTAAGAAATTAGGATGCTTTATAGTCATGTCTGTTTACACAGGTCAGAGGGTCGTTGTTCAATATGGGTAATTAAGTTGATTTTTGGAAATTTAGAGGCAACATGAAAAGTGCACTGGGAGGAAATGTGATGACAAGAGTAACAATAATTGGGAAATTGTGCTGCATATCACACCTTTCTTTTGGTTACCAAGTAATTGGTTTTGCATAAAATGTTCACAATGTTTGCCTGACATGTGTGTACAAACAAAGGCCCAGTCCTTTGGAGGCCCACTGGAAGGACAACTTGGATATTTTCTTGTTGCTAAAACCCTCCAGACTGAGTTTATGCTAGTATGTACCAGCCATTCAGAAAGATACCTTCTGCCAGGAAGAAACATTTGTCATTTGGAGCACAAGGGAAAAATCAGGGAAAAAATGATAAAGATTGAAGTGTGGAAAGAGCGTCACTGATAGATTTGTTTTGTCCATTCAAATAAAAAATTCGTACCTGGCTTTGTGTATAGCTCTGTTCATGTTTCAGGTATCTCAAACTTTCTTTTTTAAAAATAGGTATCTATGGATACAATGGAGGTTTAGCTACTTGCGACAGAATAACTTTATAAGTGAAGAGTTACACATGGCTGCCCTAATACATCCTGTGAGAAAGATGACAGGGCAAACTCCTGGGTGAGTGTGTGCAATGCTCTTTGACAAATGACCCGAATTTGTGGGTAGCCAGCAATAAAAACTGGCAGATTTACGTTCCTTTGAGCACTCAAGAAGTCACTGGGGAATATGTCCAGCTTAAAGCATTTCAAAATTCATGAACCAGACCCAAAATCACTGTGGAACTTGTGTAAAGTAATGATTAAAAAAAAAAAGTTGTGATCCTTTGCTTTCTCATACCTTAAACTGTGTATAACCACATTTCCTTTTTTGTTGTTTTTCCACAGGAGCTGACCACCTGCAGTTTGTCAAAAGGCTCTCGTCTCTCGCATTAACAACCGATTCCAGCAACAGAGAATTTAAAAACTTGAGTGCTCGTGGTGAAGCTCACAGAAAAGTATCGCTATTTGGTCCTCTCCAAAAATCTGGGGAGGAGAGATTATCTGCTGTTTTGAAGACATGAACTCTAGAGTCAACCCTCCGTTTTAGCAGTGTGGCTTGTTCTAGGCAGTAAGAGATTCACGCTTTTCACCTTTACCTAAAGTTTGCTGTCTAATCTTCAGCTCCCTTCTGATTACCAGCCAGTGGCAGGAGATGTCACTGTGGCATTTGACCTAGACAGGTGCAAATCTTTCTGTACTAATCTTATTATTGGCTTTTCAGCCAAAATTTCCCAGCAGATCTAAGTCCATGACCATCCTGACTGAAAAAAATGAGATGGATTTCAGTCGTGCCCTGGTTTGCCCTACATGGGCTGACTTTATGCAATAGTAAAGGACACTAGATCAGACGCAAAAGCCCTGCTGGAAATCTTGTGGGCTGCCATCCTGCCTTTAGTGGCAAATTAGTGAAAGGCTTTACTTTAACTGGTGTAATAGGGCTTTGGGGCTGTTCCAGGAGCCTGCATATTTCAAAGCTATTTTGGTGTTACATTCCCTGCTCCACACCGGTCCCTGCGCGACAGCTTCCTGCGCTCACTCGCGCATCTCTCTTCCAGCATCTACCTCCCTCAGCGTGAGAGCACGCCTGCCTGCAGCGGTGGTTCCCGCACGCATTACCATGAGCACACACTTGAGGGCCACAGATCTTAAGTTTAGCAGCTCCTGCCTTTCTCAGATTTATTCACTTGGGAGAGGGCGCGGGATTGCTCTCTGCCCCTCTGTAGCATTAATTTTCAAACACAAGGCAGGGTGATCAATAATCTATTCTGCTGGCAGTTTTACTTCGTTTATTCCTGTTTCGGGTATTAGTTTCCTCAGCAATTTTATCACCTGCAGGTTTGATGTTATCTGTTCAGTCTGGCACGACGGCATGCCTGTCCCTGACCCTTGTGTTGCACACCAGAGTCTCCACATGGCCCTCAGCCACAGTGCAGCTTAGCATGGGAGGTAAGGTTAAATAATTCTGAGCTGCATGCAGCTGGCTATACCTGAACTAAAGCAACCATCTGTGATCCATCCCGAAGGATTCAGTACATACAGCTATTTCCATCTACCTGTGCAGCTGCAATTAAGTTTAGGAGCTGCAGAATGTATAACAAGCGGTGGGGAAGCAGCCTACACACTGTATGGCACTGCACTATAAGCAAGGAGGTGCAGAAGAAGGATCTGCCTATTCTAAACCCCAATTGCTGAGTAATTTGTACTTAACATGGGAACCAAGCACTGATGCTTCGATGCGTCAGTATGTGCTGTGGAGAGAAGCAGCTCAGGTCTGCTTGCTACATGCTACATTGTTACTTATTTGCTGGAGGAATGCAAAGTCAGATTTTGAGGCGCTTATTCAGAAAGGTTACATCAAAAGTGTCTCCCTAGGAAGAACACAGGTTTGGTTTTTGTTTTATCACGAGAAGGAATATTGTCAAAGGAAAAGCACGTGAAATTAATGAAAGTAAGGCCTTAGGGTCATGAGTTCAGCAGTTTTCCTGATTGAGACCAAATTCTGCAGACGTTGCTAGAGACAAACAGACCAAGAACAGTCCCTTTGCAACCACCTAAAACATGGGCTTTACCTGGCAGAGGAACTGCAGGTAAATGTGGCTTACCTGCTCTGACCAGGGATGCTGTCTGTCCCTAGTGCTAGGTCTATCATCTAATACCGTTTTGAACCATATAACACAATAGAATGTTATGCTGTTAGAAGCAGCAGATAGATAATGAAAGAGCAAAAAAAATGACTGTCATTCCCTGTTAGAACAATCACATTTTTGTGGCAGATATTTTCTGTATTTCTGTTTCTCGCTTGTTTTTCAGAGAATTTATGTATATGGAAGAGGATCTTCCAGAGAGATCATCTGTTCCTGCTGCTTATACCCCATTTGATGTCATGATCTTGGTTGCTGTGGAAATGATTAAGCTGTCATCAACAGGATTCAGATGGGGAATAAGCTCTGGGAGAAGATGATACAACATTCCTTCTTTTATGCAAATATGTGCAGTTAAGAACGGCAAACAAACAAACAAGCAAAATAGAGAGGCAAACTTCCCCCTCCCAAATCACTATTCAAATTGAGCAGACTGTTTGAAAATAAACACATTTTTTCCAGGGGCTTCAGATGGTGTCTAGAAAATGCTGCCCACTGTTGTGGAAGTGGCAGAATGGAGCTAGGGGTCAGTGAACATAACCTCGTCCCTTTGGTTTGATACGGTACAAATTCCAAAGTAGAGGCTAAACTCCCTTTCATCCTGTGCTTTAAGCAGGTCATGGCAGGTGCAATATGTTGCAAAAGTAAGTAAGAGTAGCAGATTTTCTGTGAGTGCAAATGGATATGCAGCATGCAGAGCACCAGAGAGCAATGTCCTCTGCCCAGGGTTGTATTAGGCACAGCATGTCACAGTGGGAGGAGTAATGCTCTCAGACATTAGATGATGTTATGTTGACTCAGGAAAATGAAATGCCTCCCAGAAGTACCTTTGGATTTAATTAATATGTGTTTAGAGTCAATGGCAATTCTCCAAAGAGGGTGGGGGACCTTTCAGTATTTGGTGAATATGCATGGGAAGCTGGTCATCTAGGTGGTATATTTGTAGCTGTAATTAGAAAGACAAACTGTATGGGAAGAGAAAGTCAACAATGATCTTGATAATTAGTTTAATACTTCCATGCACGTCTGTTGTGTTTTTTTGAAGTTGGCAATGCTGCTGTCTCAGTGGTGGGTGTAAATGCCTTATAGTAAGTCAAACCCTGTTACTATTACTTTCCAGAGTCTTGGCAGCACTCATGTCTCTAATAGAGTCTATATTCAGGAAACAGGGGAAATGCTCAACTGGAAACAAACTAGGGTTGTTTTCTTATTAGAGAACTCTCCTAAAAATTGGGGGATTTTGCAGAATCTCCTGGTACTGTTGATCTGAAGCTCTAAGTAGGCTGCTCTTTACCTGCAGCTAAAATTATACACACAGCATAATGAGCAGTTGATATGTGACTAAGCTGCTCTCTTATTTAGACATTGATAGGATGTTATAAGGCATCAGGAAAGATTAAGGATGATAACAGGAAAATCTTTCTGGAACGTTTTCCATTACTACTGGTCCTTCATGGAATATGTTGAAAGAGTTTCCACTCAAGAAATTCATGTTGCTTTTTTGTTCTTTCTGATGAGAGTTTCTCAGAGAGGGCACAGCCTGGGCCACGTTTTGAATCAGGGACTTCATGATCTTTGGATGATGCTGTAAACAGGCACAGAGCATTCATTTTGTATGTCAGTTTTGTTACCTGGTTTCTGATGTCATTTGGTTCCATTATGAGGATGTTTGGGTCCCAGGTTTTAAATAGCCACCTACATTTTACCTTGTTCCCCCACCAAACACTTTTTTGAGATATCTCCACAGCAACTTTTGTAAGTGCCAGAACGTTGTTTTGCAGGGTAGAAATAAGCACATGCACAAAGAACAGGTGAAGCTAAACATCACATTAGATTATTCCTTGCATTTCTAAACAATAGCACACAACATTGTAGTATCTAAATTACTGCCTCTCTCCAGAGTTAAAGGGGACAGATTGTATCAGTGTGTTGTAGAATACTGTAACTCGTCCTCCTTAGACACATGCACACGCAAACATGTGCAAGGACAGTGAAAGGTAGATGAACGCAAATATACAGGCTCAGGAGGGATCTCAATCCCCTAACACAGTACAGCACCTTGGTGGTCTGGTGCCAGCTCCTGAGTATTTTTCTCAGCAAAGCTCCTCCGTACAGCCACATAGAGGTGAAGTCTTGCTCATTTGTATAAATATGCAGTTCATATACACACAACACATACAGACATTGTATTAGCCAGTTACCAGGTGCATCTGACTGAAGACATAAGAAACGTGGTGTCATCCAATAGCAAGATAAAACAAACTTTCCTCTTCTTTGCTTTTGACAGAGTCTGAAAATAGATTTAATCTATTTATAGCTACATAATTTCACTGACTTCTGGGGAATTATTTCTTATTTACAGAAAGTGTAAGAGAGGAAGCAAGGTCATCTGCAGTGACACCTGGAAAAGCCGAGAAAAGTATGAAGTGGGCTTCTCCTCAGGAACTAGTAATGTTTTTCTATTAGTAATATCACGGGGATTTCTTACACCTCCTCATTGTTCTCATTGCCTTTTCAATGCCACACTACAGTTCTTGGTTTAGTAATGAGACATGCAGTGCTTCCTCTGACATCCCGGAGAGCAAAGAGTTATCACTGGCGTGCCAATTACGGTTAACAAGGAGAAACTTGGTCTGTTGGCAAGACTACAAAGTGCCTTATGTTCTAATGACAATGGCTGTCAAACACTGCACAGATACGCCTCAGAATTAATATACTAGTAGTGAGCACAAGAGGTCCTTCTCCATGAGCAGGAGATGTGGTTACAGAAATAATGCAAATATTGATAGCAATTAATCATGGGAATCTCAATGCAATTTCTCCTTTCCCTTGTATCTTTTTTTTCTGGAGGATTTTTTTTTTTTTTTTCCACAAGGTCATTTCTTAAAAAGATCAGTGGATTCCATGATAAGTTTTTTGCACTTGGAAATTTTATCTTCTTCATCCTTTCATCCAGTGTTTTAGACCTTGGGGTCTCACGTAATGCAAGATTCACGTGCTTTTTAGTAGATAAATTCAGAAGCATAAGTTCACAAATTGGCAGGGGGAAGGGTCACAACCATGTTGTCATCCAAGAGACTGAAGGACATGTAGGTCAGTTTTGATGAAGCAACTTAAGCAAAGAGAGGTGCTTTGTGACGCTGTAGACCTCTCATGTTCTCCTCTTACATTAATCCTGACTAATGTAGGAGCAAGTTTTCTACAAGTAAGAGAAAAGCTCTGCTGCCACCTCCTTCCATGGAGAGTCTATGATCATTCCTCATTCAATTCTCTGTCAAGACCCTGCCAAATGGCAAGGGGAAATACTGTGCTTCAACAGTGAGAGAGCTGTACCTCAACAAATGCTTATCTTATCCCAGAGGTTGCATATTGCCAAGGAGAAAAAGTTAGCAGTGTCAAATCCTCTGCACCTATTACTGGCTAAGTCCCCAGGCCTGCGTATGCATGTTTCTGATCGGCTGACAGATTTTCAGTGCCTCAGCATCCCTGTTCAGAGCAATGCTCATTCTTCAGATGGCAGGATTACCCACAATTAATAAGTCCAGTACCGCTGCTGCCTGCTTTTTGCATCATAGGAGAGGCTTGATGGATTGCCTTTAATTCATACAGTATACATATCCCATAAAAATCAGTCTTCTGAATCTAATGTTTTCCTAGTAGATCGCTTTCCTCTCATCTCAACATACTTATCTCCTACTGCATAGTTTAGGCCTCCTTCGAGGACTCCCTGTTATTTGGCATCTTCTTAACATGATTAGGAACACAGATCTTACAGGGAGAAAGAATCTACTCTGTACTGAAGCTGTTTTGTCGAATGTTATTCATGCCCTGAAATAGGAGGCTTAATCAGGTTTCCCATTCTGAGAATCAGATTGAAGAGGTAAAGGGCTTAACCCCTTTCTCTTTCTGCAGTCTTGTGTTTCTGTGTACCCTATTCCGCTTGGGTTCCCATTACCTTGCACCAAAGGCAGAGCCTGGCAGCAAATGCACGAGAGAGGTCATGTCCCAACTCTGGTAGAGCCCTGTGGGCAAGGAGCCAGCTGACCTCCACTGTTTCTCTCTTCTTCTCTCTCTTCCTGTCCCTTGCAGGAAAAATACCATCGGAATTCATGTCTGGCAGAGAGCTGATGCTACCCCTGGACTACCAAGACATAGGACAAGGGAGATGAATTACTAAAATACAGCCTGAAGGCAGATAGGAGCTTTGACAAGCTGTAAAACTGTTCAACATCTCGGTTGGGGCTCAGAGACCTTTAGCAACACAGCACTGGGGACGGACAGAACTTAGCAAATGCTGCTGTTTGTCACCCTGTGTCACCCGGCACCATTCTTGCCAAGTAAGGAAAGTGAAGTGGAGTGGAGTGGAGTGGAGTACTGGGAACCCTAGTGGTGTACAAGGAGAGCAGAGAAATCTGAGAGCACTGTCTTTCTGCGGCACTCAGAAATCAGTGATCATCCTCCAGAATTGCTGGGCAGGTCCTACTACTCCAGGCTTTGAAAGTGTTCGTGTTTGTTTGGGTTTTGTTCATTTTTTCATTTGAAGAGAATCTTAAAAGACATAATATTTATCATTCTGTCTCTATCTCCATTTTAAGCAAGAGCAGAGATGCGCCAATTCCATCAATTCCCCTCAAAGTTCACAAGATAGGTAAAGAATTATCCAAGGATTTTTTAATCAGAACAAAGTAAATTCCCTCCATTCAATTTCTTCATTCAAGGAATTTTTTTTCTTTCCTGTGTGACTCAGGTTTACTCTGTGCTGACGTACTATTTATCTGGATTTCATCTCCATGGGGCTACCTTGCTGTTCTGTAAGTATAAGTATGTCTTGCAAGGGAAAATTTATCCTGAGATTTAATATTTTGAAGACTGAATCATCAAACCATAGCTTCCTCATCTTCAGTGTAGCATCCTAGCCCCATCAGCTTTATGAATGCTTCATTCCAGGCAGAAGCTCAAACAGAAAATAAATTATTCAGACTGAAAGTCAAAGAAGAGTAAGTTTCAAGAGTTGCCAGAATTTGATTACTTGTTGATGCCTTTATAGAAGCAGCGTTCTGGGGAGCAGGGTTTTCATGCAAATACTCTCTCCTTCAGAGTGCTGGAGGCTTTAATAGCCCACCTTCTTCCAGGTGAAAATCAATACATTTGGTTTCTGTTTTTCTGGTTTCTGTAGGTAGTAAGAAAAAGTAAACAGAAAGACTGATACAAAAGAGAAATGAGAGAAAAACCACAGAGGATCTCAGCACAAGGAAAATTTATGAATTTTAAAATAAAGTTCCACATGTATGTTTGTTGATAGAATGAGCAGCAAATATCTCAAGAGAGCCAGGAATTCATTGATTACGTGCAGATTCAGAAAGTCCTTTGAAGTTAAAAAGGCCAAAAAAAAAAAAGATTGAAAAAAAAAAAAGATTTTAAAAAAAAAGAGATTAAAACATACCTCTCCCTTACAATCTTTTTCCAGGCTATTTCCACCTGTGTTTTGTATGCTTCATTTTAGGCTGACTTTTCACAATTGCAAATGCTGAGATGAAAATCAAGAGATTGCTTAGCAAACACCTTGCACCAGGTTCAGCTAAGGTCAGTGGATTTGGTGTTCTCATGGTCTGTTTTGTTGTCAACATCTGAATCTGATGCTGAATTTCTTGGCTGTTAGTTATCTCCAAAAATCTGCTGCATGAGCAGTGTGAAGGGGGGTGCATGGGTATGCAGGCAGGTGAATATACACAACAGTTTTATCCTGCTAATGGGATATTCATGTGGCTGTGATGAAACAGCTCGTAACCAGCTCCCAGGTGATTCCACACTCCTGTCCTCCAGGCACCTGCAGGACACAGTGAGAGTCCAACAGAACAATTGGGGTGGCTTCTCTCTTTTTATCTCATTGATGTTGCTACTTTCAAAGTTTCATCAAGCACCAGAGGTAAACCTGATGAGCAGGGGAAAGCAGAAAAACTCCAGAGGTCCTTAAAGAAATCATTCAGATTTATGTGCTGTTCCAGAGTTCATTCTGGATTTGGCTTCCCTGTCTGAATCCCCTGTGTATGCTCATAGTTTCCTCTGGTGCGTTCACCTTCAAATGACTGTCTCCATGCAAGTAAAAGAACTATATGTAACCTGTCAAGTAATCTAATAGAGCAGAACATGAGCATTGTCTGTGGCATGTTTGGCTTTAACAGACTGTGCTGAGTATGTTAATATATAGATAATGTTGTCAGTCAAGCTGCGTGCATTTTCCTTAGCTGTGTGAAGTCAACACTAAGATTAGGTGGCACTACAAAGCCTCAAAAACCAGGCTGAGATTTTTGCAAGGAAACTTACGCATCTAACTCATATTGAATTTTAGTTGGCTACAGGGACCTAATTTCTGTAATAATCTCAGTCCTAAAGGATTATCCTTCCTCTTCCAAGCAGAATGGATAGAGGCTTCTTGCAAAGAAATGGTTGTTTTTAATTTTAAGCAAATCAAAACCTAAGATATGAATAAGCCTGTTTTGGAAGGGTTTGAAAAATTATAAAGAAATCTTGTTGGGATAAGTTCTTTATGTACTGGAGAGAAGCTGTAATGTTTTCTGCTATTTTACTGACTTTTCCTTGAAAATTTCCTACTTATATCTTTTTATTTTAAATGATTTATAGGATTCAGACTGGTTAATGTTAAAGGAATTTATTTGCACAGAAATCAGTAAATGTACTTTTAATTTCTGTGGAGACATTTGGGCATGCACTTGATTTAAATGGATTGTTTACCTAGTTACTGATTTTCATTAGTGTGGGGAAAACTTTTATCAGCTTTAGTACCTTAACTCCAATAAGATGATTTTGAATGTCAGAGCAGTTTTCCAGTTGTTTACCTTTCACTATAGTTGAGACCCATTCGTTTTCTTAAGTTTGCTAAACAATGTAGACGGTAAATATCACCTTTACCTAAATATATGGTGTGTTGAAATCCACATCACACATTTTGGTTTGTGAACGACTGCAAAAAATGCTTAAAGGTGCTCTCCCCTGAGTCATATACACTGGTGTCCTTCCAGCAGGTGATCTGGGGGCTTGCCATTACAATTCAGTTATTTTCAGTCTTAGTCAAGACCTCAGTTATGATTTATCCCAGTTAGATGGGTACTTAAAGGATGCATCAATGGAAGGAAGCAGATAAACCATAGTAAATTCAGGATTACATGTGCCCATTCAACTGAACTTGAAGCTTAACTGGTTGTAAATGAAAGCTGCTGTTCCAACACTGTGCACAGTGATGAAGAGATTTTTCCTTAGAAGCAGACTTCTACATATTTTCAACTCTGCCTGATGGATAAGCAGGGATAAGTCACAGGTATGTCTCTAGGACCCAGTTTATGTGGGTAAAATCTGAGGTAATATTCCTGTCCTACTCCAGAAGGCAATTCGAGGAAAAAAAAAAAAAACCAAAACAAAAAACAACAAACCAAAGCCTTAAGCAGATATTAGTTATTTTTCATTGATTTAACATTCCTTCTTCCAAATTTTTGGTTGGACACTTTATCATACACCCATATATTGAAGTTATCTATTTATCTGCTAATTTCTTTGCAAAAATCTTCTTCTTATTCAAAAACGAATAAGCATCATGTCATTATAGTTGTTGATTAGTGGCATAATGTCTTATAATGAACATTTTTGTCCTTTTTGGTGTACCTTAGAAACTGGAATCTTTCACTGAGCAAGAGGAAAGAGCTGTAAAACAGTTACAAGGCCTTGTGAAACAGGACATTTTGTATAAACAATGCACGCCTTGCTAATGAATATAGCCTTGAAGAGGCGCAGAGGCTGATAACAAAGGAACAACCCTCTGCAAGAGGCACCGAAAACCAGCAGAGAATCAGACAACTACTGAAAGCAACAAAGATCTGCAGTAACTGGGGGAAAGATAAAGGCGGCAGTGGGAGATAGCGACCACCGACACAATTAGAGACTGAACAGAACTGTGTGCTGGAGCACACGCACATTAATTAAAGGACACTAGCTTTAAAGGAAAGCGAGAGACTGTACTAACCCATAGAAATTGTTAAGATAAGGTACTAACCAATAATTATAATTAAGGGTGTGTATTACTGTGTTTTGACCCATGTAAATATTGCAAAGAGTTTGTAGGCCAGGGTGCAAGCTTTGTGGATTACCACCCAGCACCCATCTCTACACGGAAATGATTTAAATAAATACCTCTGCTCTGTGTGTACGCTGGCGTCTTGCACACCAGGTAAATGACCCAGACTTGGGACAACATTTTGACCTAATTTATCTTCTGACTCAAGGCTATGGGTAGCTACAGTTGAGAAAGTGGAATAGAAACGAGATTCCACTGATTGTTTTAATGTGATGGCTAAAATATACGCTAGAGATCAAGGATAAAGCTTTAATTTTCTTCATGGATACAGAAATCAGGTAGGAAGAATGAAAAGGTACTTTTCAGCTTTAAATGTGCTTTTTTTGTTCTGATGTGTCACTTGACATGTCAAAATAATGTAACTGCAGTGGAATTTAAAAACTAGGAGCCACTGAGTGGTTTGGTACAGCATTAATTGTTTCCTTTTCAAGTTCTTATGGATAATTATCATGAGTGACAGCAGTAACTTTCAGCTGAGCTACCAATTGCCAGAAGAGCTATATCAAAATTGTCATTTGGGATGTTAAATTGGTGAGGTTCCATTCAAAACTATACAGAGTAATTACTATTTACCCCAGTGGGTATGCAGGACACCAAAATGCTGAACGAAATGCTGAAGAGAAAAAGGGGTTTCTGAACTCACCTTCTGTTTAACAAAAAGATTGCTAAGAACAAGAACGCAACAAACCATAGGCTCCTGGATCAAGCCCAGTGCTGAACACAATAAAATCTCAATTGAAACCAGAGATGCAGTTCTCAACCATATGCTGATCGTTGCCCTTTACAACCAGATCCACCGAAAAGGTCCTCAGGTGGAGCTGCTTGTGCATGGGATAGGGAATTGGTTGCATCTGAGCGCTGTGGGGCCATGAGATTATGTAGCAGCTTCTCACTGCTGAGCTATGAGAAAGGCTTTGCATTCTACCAAGCATGCCCAGAAAAGCATTGCCTAAGTAAGTGCCCCCAAAACAATTTCTCAAGAGGCCTAAAAGTCAGGAGCTGTCAAATTTAGGGACAGAGAAATTTGGGGACATGCTTAAGGCCTTTAAGAGCCCACAAAGTAGATGCAGATAAAGGAACAAACTTGAATGAGCAATGCTTTCAGAAATTAAGTGGAATACAGAATTAAAAGTGGCAATAAACACATCATTTCCCAGACTGAGTAAACAGATGAAGCGATCTGTAAAACAAAGCTGAGAGGGGAAAAACTCTCCACACTTCAGGATTCTTCCTAATCAATGGAGATTCATTATAGCTGGCTCCGAACAAGACTGAGTTTACACAAGTGATTTTCTTACTCTGTTCCTGAGGAGATCTGCAATTAGGGCCTAGGGCAATATATTGGGTTTATTAGTGTATTTTTAAGAAAGATGTATTCCACCACACTGCGTGATTGGCTACAAGCACAAATATTAAGGTAGCATTGAGGAGAGTGCAGCATTAATGCAACAGGTGCAATCAACCTTCTCCCATTTTACTTCAGTTGTTTATGAACCTGCTGGTACAATTTGGGCTGGCTTCGTTAGGTGGGATGTGGGTGTGGAGGGGAAACAGCTGCTATTAGGTGAAGTAATTACTAGGTGGTGATTGGGGGAGAAGATAAGAGGCCAGTAGAGCTCCTTTCAGAATTAGACAGCTGCTGCTTAGAGGTGGTGAGTATTGTTTTGGGAGGCTTTTTGGAAGTGGTAAGTTTTTGGTTTGGTGTGTGGGGTTTTTTTTTGGGTGGGTTTATTTGTTTGTTTTATAATGCCTAAACAAAAGATCAGGGATCTTTGCCAAGTATGAAGTATCTTTAGAAGCGGGCTGAGTGTGTAGCGCCTATCTTCCTTTTGTCAGAAGTGAACACTGTCTGCTTAAACAATAAGAAGGGTAAAATGTTAATGCTAAGTTCTATGGAGTTTGCTTGCTCCAGTCTGTATGAAGGGAGTCTGTGTGCTCTCAAGAAGGTCTGGGAGCCTCTGTTCTTCTTTCTTATTGTGAAGATGCAGATTAGTTTTCTGCTTGTGGCTTCTTTTCTGTGCTAAGAAGTTGTGGTCCCTCCCTCCTCTCACGTGGTAGTTGTTCTTTGCTCACTGGAGCTATTCCTAACAGCAGTGCAACTACGGAATGAGACTATGCTAGGCCTTTTGGCCATAAACTACTGCCCTTTCCAGGGCTACTGGGATGAGGGGAAAATAGGTATAACAGTAGCTGTGGTCCTGTGAAACATCTGTTTGGCTTCTTAGAACACCTTAAACTTTTCTTATGTTTGAAAACCTATTTGGGCAGACTCCTGTGCGGAGATGGAGCTGCTCCAGTAGGTGAAAACTGCAGTCTCTTTTGAGCTCTGGGTCGCAGCCTCCCTGTGCGGACTGGGACTGGTGTTTCCCAAGTGCCTCCCTTAATAGCTGCCTCTGATATAGACAAGGACAGCAGTAGACTTAGATCATAGAATGATAGAATGGTTTAGGTTGGAAGGACCTTGAAGATAATCTACTTCCAACCCCCTGCCATGGGCAGGGACACCTCCCACTAGACCAGGTTGCTCAAAGCCCCATCCAACCTGGCCTTGAACACCTCCAGGGATGGGGTCTCCACAACTTCTCTGGGCAACCTGTGCCAGTGCCTAGCCCTGGTGCTAGTGCGCTAACTGCTTATATCATATTAGAGTGGCTTTTCTATTTGGAGATTTGGGAGGTGTATTGTGGGAAATAATAGAAGAGGTTAAGAAGCAAGACACAAGAAAATTCTATTAGAGTTTCCTCTAATAGAAATACAATTTTTCAGATTAAACTGGAGAACTACAGATTGTCACTAATTTATTATCCTTGGAGAGGAAAACAAGCTCCCAAATTGTGTATAGTGCAGTACTTGGCTTGCTAAGCATTTTCTGTAATGACTCATTTGTAATATTCTCCCAGAGTAAGAAGGGGAGGGAAGGTTGATGTTCCTAACTAAAGATGTTCTATAGTTTCCTGCATTGGCAATTGAATTGTAGCTCATAATTTGCAGATGAAGTACTTGAAGTATTCTGGCAGCTTTGTGATGAAAGGGGAAAATGCAATGCTTTCATGAAAATAACCTTGAAGGTAAATGAAAACCTACATCCATCCAGGCACAGGTCTATTAAATGCTCCCTTGATACCTATCAAAACAGAAACATTTGAGCAGGCCGTGTAGCAAAAATTAAAAGAAATATCAGGTCTCTGAAGTCACTGTGTCACCTCACTACCTGTAGGACTATTTTTGTGTTGTGAAGTTTGATTTTCTTTTTTTAGTTGCTCTGCTGCTAATGAAGCAGTTGTCTTGTACTGGAGTCAGGTGGAGAAAATACAATGAACAGCTTCAGACACATGGGGCTTTTTGTATGTGAGTATATGAAAATTTAACAGAAGCAGGAAATTTTAGCAGTGGGAGAGGGAGAAACAAGAGCCTAATAATATGTAGCTCAATTGGCAGTGGAGTTTTGGATATGGACCCTTTCTGTGACTGTCAGAGTAGTGACGTTTATATTGGTGCAGTGCCTAACAGCCCTTCAGCAACTACTGTGTGAAGTAGTCTCACCCAGGCAGGCAATAGCTGAATCTTATGGTGTTAGATTAGGAAGCTTGGGAGCCTGAAGGCAGGGATGGAAAAATCATTGCAAGTTTCTGGCTCAGCCCTGGGAAGGTGCTCTGTCTCTAATGCAGAAGGCAGGGTACTTGTATGGTAGTTTTCCCATCATGAGAACTGAGCTACAGAGGAAATCTGGAGGGGTGCCTCGTTGGAAACAAGACTGCACTGTGTTTAAGGATGGCACTGTGAACGAGACAGTCTGTCCATGTCTCAAGGCCTGAAAGCTTGTGTCAGCAGCCTGAGGGCTCCCAGAGCTGTGTGGGCAATCATGGGGTGTGTGGGGGGAGGTGCAGCTGCTGTCCTGCTCTCTGAACACTGAGGGGAATCACTGCCAGATCAACATTGATTCTGGGTTTGTTGAGAGAAAAGGAATGATGAATTACCAGCTTGATGCACCATCCTGGTCCTGTTTTTGGTGTTTCTTTTAGGTGATGTGGATGTGAATTAAGGAAGGCAAGAGGACAGGAAAGGGTCACTGAAAGAGCAGGTGCAATTTGTTACTTTTTATCCCACATCAGAGTCTCCAGGGAGAACATTATCAGTATGTGTGTTATTTCTACTAAGTTAAGCTTTTGCAAGCCTATGGACAGATGCTTAGGGGCAAACATTGGGCAAGGTGAAAGCATTCTAAAAAAGAACATGGGACACAGTGTGTGTTCTTGGGAGTGATGAGACCTTTTCCAACTGCTGCTTTTCTCCTCATTAAAAAGACAGCCCACCTCCTTTCCTGTGATTCTCCAATAGGTGTGTTTTAAGGTTGCTACCAACCCAACAGAAGTTGATGTCAGATCTACCTTTCCAGGATGAGGCTAGGTAATGCAGTTGAAGCAATACAAGGAAATATTTTAAATGCTGGTAGTTAAGTAAAGGCACAAATAGTTAAGGTGAAGTTTAAAAGAAGTAAAAAATCATGACTGTGACACAAAGGTACCACTTTGAGGTCGGATAATGATAAAGTGAATGATTTTGTGTGAGTAGTGGTAACATTACAGCGTTAGTCATGATTCTAAGGCAGAGTCAAGGCATTTCCTTAACTTTTTACTAGAAATGTCAAGGCATCTTCTATGCAGCTAAAATGAATAGATAGAATTACTAAACAAAACTGATAGCATGTACATTAGAAGATCCGAGATGCTCTGAAGTCAATGCTGCTTCTCCCACAGACAGTGAAGGAGTCTTACTGCACAGAGCTACTAATACATGTGAAAATTTTTTTGTTATGTTTCTGCAAAGATCTTGGGGAACGAAAAGTGGATATATTCTTCATCAGTGGTTCCTCAGTTCTGTGCAAACAGTAGCACTAAACAGTACCAGAGAGACATTCAATGTGGCTTTAGACAGAGCTTAAACCACAGGTGTGTCACTCCTTTTGTCTGCACACTGGTTTCTGCAGCTACCTAAATTAATGCTTCTACCCCCAATTGGCTACAAATTGTCTATCTTGCTTGCGTGTAAAACCAAATATTACTACCAATGTTAAATTTCAGCAGCTTTCTGCATTTTCTGGTGTCAGAGCTTCTGATGTGTGTAATATGTGTGAAAGGCTTTAGTAAGGTAACTTGTAAGTTACAAGTCCTTTGTCCTTCTGTGCCTAGTTCACATAAAATGTCAATGGGCTTGCTGCTGCTGTCAGTGAAGCCATTTAATTAGCTCAAGGGGTGTGTGTAGGTGGCCAAGGCCCTGTGATTTTTAAATTTCCCACAGATGTAAGTTACCCAAGAGATGCCACTTCCCATTACATGTTTTCAAGACAGAGATGAGGTGTTACCAACCTGCAAGGGAAGAATTATGAAGTCCAGAAATGAGACTTGCACACTTTTTTTGCTGTGTGATCCCATGACATTTTGTGAGGATGTTCAGAAGGCTTCTTAACAAGTATGACAAGGAAGGATTTAATCTTCATCGTGTGGCAAAGTGATAAAGTTTTCTTCTTTTTTTAGAAGTGTCTTTGCTATTAAAGCTATGGGATACCTTTTTATTCCTCTGTAATTAGTGGAGGATGCTGATGCTCCACAAAAACCTATGGAAGAACATTTTCTGTCTTTGAGACCTTTCTCTTACTGTAAAGGATATGAAAGCAATTCTGAGGTATTTCATTTGTATTTGAAGGTTCACTTTTTACCTTCTCTCTGATATTTGAAATAGAATGGCACAGCTAAAACTGTCTGTGTTGTTTGAAAGGTTAAATATGGCTTCTTGGTTACTAATTTTGTAGTTGTTTATTCTGGTGGTAAATGAAAAGGGTTGGTCAAATAAGACCTTGCTAGAAAAAGATTTTGCTATAATTTATCAAGACACTTGAATCTATCAGTTGAGGAACAGAAAAAGATATCTAATTGCATGTTTATAAAATTATAAAACAAAGCTATGTTTTTTACTCTATGGCTCAAATGGGAACTGTTATCTCACAATAAGTTTTTTACTAGTAAAAAATGTAGCTTTTTGTTTAGAGGTGATTCATTTACAGCTGGCTATTAACTGAACAATTAGAGGCTTCAAGAACTTATGTAGAAGTGCTGCAGAGAGGGTAGGTGATGGTGAGATGGGACATGGCTTCAGTCCTAGCATGTGCTCTTCTCCTTTGTTGTAAAGCATTTCCAAAAATCTCTGTAAATGTGTGATTGATCAGGCCCATCTTCTCCATCAAATTCTGTATTAGTGCAGAGATGATGTTAAGCATCCATTTGACAAAAGCTGGGAAAAATAGTTTCCAGGATAATTTTGTCTCAGGTCCTGTGTTAGAGATGGAGATAACTGGAAATCAGGTGGTTCTTTGTAGGTTAATCTGGCCCATTCAGAGCTGCTGAAGCAGCTATAAGGGCTCAAAATGGCTTGTTCAGAGCTTAAGTGTTGCTGTGTGCTCATATATCTCTGTAAGTGGACACAGCCTTAATACTGGAAGATGTGGTCCAAGTAACAGAGATGAATGTTAGCAGTAAAAAGTTCATTTTGTCAGCATTCAATTCTTGCATCTAGTTGATAATATTTCACTGATAATAAATTCCCTAATAAGAACAATTATGAGATTTAGTATGTCCCAGCAGCCAACGCTTTGTGGCCGTCATTAAAGTGGCCCTATTAGTAATAAGGCTAGGAAATGTTTAGAAGAAAAATGCAGTGAAGGGTGAAATTCTCTTATATAGTGCTCTGGAAATCATACGAATGTCTTAGGACTGCTTTCAGTTCTTTGGTGTTAGGATAATTGGGCTAAAGTGATTCGTAGTGGCTTATGATGCCTTCTGGGTCATCATGCTGTCAGGATCTCTGTTACTGTCTTGACAGATTCTCACATAACTGAGCACACTACTAGTTTCAGTGACCTTGGACTTCTGTACGTGTGGAAGGGGAAATGTGCTTGGTCAAACTTAAAACACTTAAGCTACAATATTTCTAGGTAAAAGCCCAAGACGCTGAAAGCTAGTTGTAGTACTTGGGGTGCAGTTTCCATTAAGATCTTAGTTTAAAATAAGCATTCCTTTTTCTTAGAAAGCAACACACGGCATTTATTGTATGTTCTCTATGCTTCCTTTTCTCATGCGCTTTATGCACACTGTTTTCTGTGGAATTTAGACTGTAGACACTTATTTTCATTTTTTTTATAATATAATACTACAGGAAAAAAGTAAGAGTTGTGTTTTAAGCTGAGGCTTAGAGCGTGATTCTCCTTAACAAGAATGAAAAATGAGATTGGGTGCAGCCAGAACAAAGCACTGTCTTCCCAGAGAGTCCACTTTAGAAGTATAAGGATACTTAAGAACAGCACATACCTGAAATCTGCATTTAAATAGACTCGTGAAGGGTTGCAGCTTGTATCCGTTTTCCTCTGTGAAAGGTTTGATGTTAGTTTGGGTTTATCAGAGCTTAAATCGTGTGGTTTTGTGATGGAGTATTGTGGGGTACCTGCAGGAATGTTGATTTGGATGATTTACTTGGTTATGTACAGGATATTTACATTCCTAAGGGAAGGTGAGAGGGCCAAGAAAGCCGGACTGTGCTAAAGCCCTAAAATTAAATCAGATACAGCCCTCTAGTTCTCTTTTAGTCAAGAAGATCCTAAGCAAAGGGGGTTGAAGGTTCTTTTAGTCAGGTCATGTAGATACAGAGCTCCTTAGCTGAATTATATGGTGTTTGGAGATTTTTTTTTGTCACTGACTAAATATCTTTGATTTGTATAATTAGGATTCAAGTGGGCATACTTTCCAACAGTAGACTCTCCAAACAGCATTACTGTTTTGGGACCCTGATAAAAATGAACCCCGGGGAATGTGGTGGGGTTTTCTAAGCTTTCTGTTTGGATTTCCTGTCAGGGGAAAGGAGGAAAGGCGGATACCCCCGGGCAGGTACCTGTAGGCACCCTGTGGGACTAGAAACAGCTAAAAGAAGAACAAATATTTCATATTGCATATGACAGTCTCCTGTTTGGGCAAGGCGAGCCAAATCCACCACTTTGGCCAGTTCATGTCCGTGGCTGGACCCACCTCCTTACCCTCTGTCCGTCCCTGGGTGGCCGCGGGCTCCTCATGAAGCAGCTGCTGGGGCCATGCTGGGCGGAAGGGCCGCCATCTCCTGCCTGGAGAGGTGAGGGTGGTGTGGCAGTGCCTCCGTGGGGAGGGCGGCCGCTGCCCCTGCTGGTTCTGGATGGTTCTAAATGGTTCCAGGCAGCTGTGTGCCTCGCCGGGGGGACTGAGGGACTTGGGGAAACCTGCGGGCAAGCGAGGCAAGAAGGAGGAGAGGTGTGTATGTAAGTCTTTTCTGTCAGTAGCTGGCAGGGTGATCGGAGGCATGAGCTAGCTGGCAATAAATGACAGAATAAACATTCTCCTGGTGGAGATGGTTCTGCCTGTGGCAGTGATGGGTGGAGGGCACAGGGGATGCTGGGGCATGGCATGGCGGTGGCAGGGTTGGCTGCTGTCATGGCGGGGCTGTGGGAGGACCTGTGTGTGTGCATGGCGTGCCGGCTCTCTGCGGGGTCACTGAGCAGTGTGGAAACGGGGCAGGCGATGGGCAAGGGCCCAGGGCCAGGGCTGCCCCTACCTGCGGGGTCTGGGGGGGTGGCGGCTTTTGAGCCTGAGCTGATTCAAGCAGCTCCTTTTATCATCTACGTTAGTTAACTTTTACTTACAGGCTTCCTCAGACGCTGCTGAGGAAGTCAGTCATGATCAACTGCTACAAGGCATAGGAACAGTGCTATATACCAGGAAATATCAGTTTCTGTGACGGAAGGGGACCAGAAAGCCCTGAAAATATAAAAGGGAAGGATAGCTTCATTTCTGGTGCAAAGGAGGCATCAGAATTCTTAAAACAGCGTCAAGTGTGTCAGCAATAATACTGCTCTGAGCTTTACAACCTCAGAAACTCCTCTTCCGTAGTTCAAGCCATTTAGGATCATAAACAGTGGGTGCTGCTGAGACCAGTGTCACTCGTGTCACGATTTTGATGTTTGATGTCTGCCATGCATCAGAAGGCAAACATGATTACATGCATATCAAGAATACCTCAGAGCTGTTTAAGAAATCAAGGTTAGTCACAGAATGCTTTTGATGTTCCTCTTCTCCCTCATGACTGTAGAGTTTTACATTAAGCCAAGATGTTCTAGTTAAGGATTAAGAGATGTCTGTTGGAGAAACAGGACAGACACTTCAACTCGTTACTCTAACAAATGACACAATTGGTGACCTCTCACCAGACTGTGGGAAGATGACCAGTAGTACTGTGGGCTCTGGAGATCTAAGGTGAAAAGGTAAAATTTCATTTTGGAAAAAGTGTTTGTGGTGTGTGTGGTGTTTTTTTGTTTGTTTTTTTTTTTTTGTTTGGTTTTTTTTAAACAAGCCTTATACTGTTTAGGTTGTATTTCTCTGTTACCATCCATCACAACACACTGGTCTGGATTTTGTCCCAGTGATACAGCCTATTGCAGAAGCTTCTTCGCCTCAGCAATTTTGTTTGTGGCTCAAAGGAAATTGGCTCCTACAGTGTTAAAAATTCTTCCATACAAGCTAACCTACACGCACTTATATAAGGTAGGACCAAAACTGCCCTTTCATCTTTCATTGCTCAGCTTGAACAGTAAGTGTGTGTGTGCAACAGGTGCACTGTGTTGTACTGTCATGTTTTAAAATGCTTTAAAGTTCAATGAGGGCAGAGGAGGCAAGGACAGCAATAAGTCTGTTTTGCTGGATGATTATCAAGCCATCGTTGTTTCAAAGGGGCACAAGCCTTTTGAGAACCTGAATGTGTTGAAAATCATACAAAAGTCTACAGCAGTCCTCTGGGGATTTTCTTCCTGCGTCTCTTCTCCACCCCCCTCAAAACAAAGTCGTACATCTTAACGTTAAGATCATCAGGGATATAGTGGTGTTGCTATTACTGATGCTGTGTTATTCTGTGAGATGATGTTTTGTCACTGTGTAAAATAAGGCCACTGTCTTGCAAATGTTTTCAGGTCTTTATTTTTGCACACAAGAGTCCCTTCAGAGACAATAGATAACTTGGCAAGCCTAGTCTGGCATATGTGTAAGCACTTACAGAAGGAGTACTTAAGTCTGATTAATATGCAAGATGGAAAACCAGATTGTGAAAGTGAAAGCTCAGTGTGGAAAGATCAATGCAAGAAGAAATACATTTATGCGAAGAAATATTTCATACATAGGAGGCAATGTAGCGTGAAAAAAAAGGCCAAGACCCTAATAGTGAGACTTAGAAGTGAAATTACCAGATGTTTGGAGAAGCCACTAATCCTTAACAATTCTACAAATGCAAGAATATTTCATTAGAAATGTTGTGTTTTCAAACTGTAATATGATGGATCATTTAAGGGGCAAGTTTGGCAAACTACTTTTTTTATGTGAGCAGACTGGAATTGGAAGTGTTGATCTGGATCTTTTTGTTCTCTTGGGTTTAGTAGTGTGTAGGAATGAGAGAAAGAATAGTGAACCAGGTGCTAAAAGAATTTAACACTGAGGATGACTTTTGGGGGGACTGTTGAGACAGGGAGCCAGCTGATTTATTCAGCTAAAAGTAAAAGATCAAAAATACGAAAAAGCTGTACAGCCAGCCTGCCAGAGGAATCCATTGAGAAGGAAAAGGAGGATGCATTGCAGTTGGATTACTAGGTTTTGAACACTGGATATAATCAGGCCTTCCTGATTTAGTTTTGATAGGTTATTTCTCATACTTGTAGATCTGACTTTTTTTTTCTTCTTGTTACTCCTTTTATTTTTATTTGCTTTTTAATGTGGAAGACTTCCTTTTGAAATAAGTGGTCCGAAGAATGGACGATACCTTTGTCAGGGAACTCTGGGATTCACTTTAATTTTTAGTCTTTTGCCCTAAAAAATTTGTAACAGCTGTATTTTTTTTTTTTAAAAAAAAGATTTAATAATAGAAAGAAGAGTCAGTGTATTATGATGCATTTCTGAGAAGGAAATAAGAACTAGTAATAGTTTCTTTTGGAAACCTGGAAATGCCATTATATGCCAGTACGCTGACATAGTATGTAGACTCACTTTGACTGTTGTATTACTCACGTACATAGCAATAAAGGAAGCTATTTTCCCTGCTTTAAAACACAGGTTTACAAGCACAATATAATAATGCAGATGACTGATGGTTTGGATACAGCTTTTGTTAGCTGTTGCTAAAAAAACTACAAACAAATAAAACCAATCCCAATCTGATTCAGATGTTTACTTTCATGGCTGACAGGGGCTATGAACTCTTTATGCCACCATTCAGCAAGCTTTCTAGTCAACCACAGAAAAAGTTGAGTTAGCTGCAGCCAGACTCCCTCAAGACTGGTAAAAATCAGAGAAATTTTTCACCCCACAGTAGGCCATATATTGGGCAGCTACAACCTTGTCTGTTCCACCAAACATCAACAGAGTTGTGGTGAAATGGGGTATGGGGGTTCCTTCTGTTCCCTGTTTGATCCCATAACTGTTAATGACCACACAAAAGTAAAGTTGTCTACAAATGAAACCCTGTTAGAAATGGAAACCTCTCATCACCAACATGATGCTTTTGTTGAAGTAAGAGGCAGAAAGAAAAATACAGAAAGACTGAATTTCAAGGAAGTATTTTTGTCTGGAATTATATATGAAATATAGGAGATAAATATGAAAGGGTTAATCAGTGTGCTGTGGACACAGCTGATAAAGCAACTCTACAATCAGCAGAACTAATTAAGTCATTTTCATACGGAGCATGTATTGTGGTTTGAATTTTCTGGTAACAACTAAAGCTCTTGTTGTTTATGGTATCAATAATGACTCTACTTTGCATGGACTCCAGGATCTGCCTATCATGAACTGGGCTCAAGTTACAGCCTTTCAGGAGGTAATTGGTAGGAATTACCTTCTTTGCTGGCTGTAGTTCCATGTAACCTATAAGTATTTAACCTCTGTGACTTCTCTCATGTTGTCAGATTTAGCTGAAATTGGCCATTGGATTCAAAATTACTAAAAAGCATTGACTGACAGATGTACTCTCAAGCACAGTGTGAGTTTGTTTGCCTTGTTCCCATAGGAAACCAGGCTCCAAACAGCAGAGCATGAGAGCTGTCTTGGAGAGGCCGCACAGAGAGGCAGGGCCTGGTGTGCTCTGTGGCCATGTGCAGGGGACAAGGGTCCCCCTGTGCGTTGCACCCTGGCACAGGCTGGGTGCTGCCTGCCATCCCAGGTCAGCATCCTGTCTTTGGTCTTGCTCTGGAGTGGATGAAAGCACTTGATATTTTTTTCCCCCCTTTTTTTTTAATGACTAGACAAATATCTATAGTATTCATAGTAATATCCTGCAGCGTGTCACTTAAGGTGCCAAAAATAACAGGTTCCATTGTGACCAGAATTATCAGTACCCATGGCCTCTACCGAACCTTGCATATGGAGAGGAATGCGTAATAGCATGTAAGTTATTGTTCCCAATACAATCCCTATAAGCTGTATCATTCTGGTGCAATTTGACAGTTTCCAATTTTGTCTGCTGGAAAAGCTTGTAGAGACTTTCTGTTTTTGTGAAGATCCCAGGGAATGGCAGCTGTACAATGTCACTTGTCATACTTAAGCATAATGAAATGTTGGCTGGAGTGCTGCAGTGACAAGGACAGAGCAGCCAGCTGCATTGTGTCTGTTCCTGTCTGGAAAGGCCATTCTAGTCTGCGATCTGCTGCTTCCATAAAAGCAGAAACTACTATTGTAAAAGCAGCCAAGTTCTTTCAAGGTGCAACATGGTTCTCTTATGGTGGGGTGCACATGTTCTGTCCTGCAAAGATGGCTGCTGCTGACATGTTGGGGGGAGTGGAGGAGAAATAAAAAGTTGGTTTTGTTTCTGTGGGGGTTTTGTTTTTTGTTTGTTTTTTTAAAAAACAAACAAACAAAAAAAACCCACAAACAACAAACACCACCACCTGCTCCCCCCAAACCATGAACCTTCAACTACTTGCAGGTTTGTTTTGTTCTGGCAGTTCTACACAACAGGTAGTATTGTGAGAAGTGAGTAGACACATTGGATGAAATTAATGAGCTGGATGATATCCGTGCGTGCTGCTCAGTTGAAGGTGGCCTCAAACCCGCTTTTGCACTGCAGAGGACTGTTGTGTTGAGCTACAGCAATTTGTCCAGTCTTAAGTCTGAAGAGTGCAGAGAACTGCAGAGACTCCTGCTCTGTGTGCTGTGCCTCATGGGATTGTCTGTTTTATGACACCAGATGGTGACTTTCTGTTGTGAATGAGTGTGGTGAAGGGAAAATTTAATTCTACACAAGCGTCTTCAAAACTATCAAAATGAAAAACATGTATATTACAAGGAAGGGTGAGAGACTGAAAATTAAAGTCTTTACAAAGCCAAGGGAGATTTGAGATAGCAGTACACCTTGAGACCTAGGTCCTGCTCTGGTAAACAAACTAAATACTTGCTTAACGTTAATTCTGTCTTGGGATTTTTTGTTGGTTAAAGATGCGCTGAAGTGTTTTGATGGACCAGAGAACTGCATAAGAAGTAATGTAGTCAATGCCTAACTTGGTGTTGAGGTTCTTCCTGTCATCTGATGGGGCTCAACAGTTGTCAGTACAGTTTGGAAAAAAAGGGAGGAAAACAAGCCCTATATATTTTTAATAATAGGGTAAGGATCTCTTGTGTTTATGAAATATTTAATGCTAGATCAATGCATTTCATAACGGTGTTTAGGCCACCTCTAGGGCCATGTGAACATTTCACCAGTACATTTAGTAAACAAAGGGAATGGTAAGAGCTCAGTTATCCTGATTATAGGTGCAGTAGATGGTAAGACTTGAATCTGATGACTACTTGCTTTTAAAAACAGAGCTGTGTTTTCATAACCTCTGTATTTCCTATTAACCCTGCAAAGCTTGCTGAAACAAAAACTACTTGTTATAAAATACTTATCTTTTATTTCAATCTAGCATATGAAAAATTAATTTTGAATTGCTTTTATTGTTTCAGATGAATTGCACAGCAGGTTTAAGTAGGAGAGTCAGAAATTAATTAACTTGATTAACAGGGAAATATGCATAGACAGTTTTAAAGTACTTAGGCTTTGGCCTCCAGCAAAATCTTTCAGTCATTTCATTTGAGAAGTGTTCAGCCTTAGGGTCTGGATGACTCATAGACTGACAGTGAAATGCATGAACCTTTTGCCTTAAGTCACTGGTTAAAATATGATTCAGGTCAGCAATAAGTGAAAGTAATATTTTCTAATGTATCCTCAGTGATGTGAAATATGATTCTCGAGACCAGAGCCAGCACATGATTGAGGTGTCTAGAAACTAGGGACTTGCAGATCTAGACTTTAAGCACTTGGCTTTCGGAGGAGAGGTGAGTTCCTGTGCTATCTGTGGCTCCCAGAACATAGGGCATAGGGAGAACTGGGTGCCTCAACACATGGTTCTGTGGGCGACCATAGAGAGATGAGCATGCACAAACCTGCTGAGAAATAAGAACCTACCACTAACAAGTAGTATGTGTTGGCGGGAAGAGGGTTACTGGAATTTTGTCCCATTCCAGGTGTCTGGTGCCTGGCTGCAGTCTCAATTTAACTCCTTGCTGGTAATAATGACAATAGATCACCTCCTTTCCTAGCTGAGTGGTCTAAGTAGTTTTCTGCATATCCCGAGTGTTCTATCACATAGGTTACCAAATTCTTTCCTGGAATGGCTTCAACAGGAAGTGAATCTGCTCAGTCACTCCATCTTCAGCTCATTCTTCTGCCTAAGACGTACCCTGAGATTAACACCAGCCTGCTTTGAGATGTGGGTTTGCAGTCCCTCAGCCAGGGTAGAGAACTGAACCAGGGTCTCCTTTTTCCAAACGCAGTGCTCTAGCAGCTGTGGAGACTAGATTGTAGACAGAGAGGATACAATTCATGCTTGCCTTTTTGCCCTCCATCTGGGCTGTTATAATAAAATGATAATGCTGCATCTAGATTTTTAGAATTAGTCAAGAATTTCTATAGCAATGTTAAACCATAAAGGGCAATCACAGCTTTACAGCTTGAATTTCCAACTTCTTCTGGAAAGCAGCTTTGAAATGGAAATATTCCTGGAACCTTAGGTTAAGGCTTGCTTTCTACCAGATTTTGTACTAAATAAACTTCAGCATGCACATTTGTTGCAAGTGAGCTCATGTTCACTAACCACGTTTGTAGTAACCATATGCCAAAATGCACACAGTCAAAAATGTTTTTGCCTGACTTTCCAGGCAAAACCTATTCACAACTGCCAGAGATGTTTCAGCCCCTTTTAAGGGATGGTATTGAGTTTTATGTCATGGGTGGAAGCCAAAAAAGACAGTTGTACTTTGTCCATCTCTGTATATCCTCAATACTCTTTTCTTTGTCATTCTTAAAAACACCGTTTGGGGCTTTAGGTGGCTTCAGGTCAGTTGTGATTGATGAGGGAGCTACTCACTGTTCACCAGTTTCAGGTGACTTGTGGGGTCTTTTATCAAGCTGGTCGAGTGCTCGCTGCTTTCCTTCAAGTCTCCCAAAGACTCTGAGAGTTCCCTTCTCAATTAGAACTCCAGCCTGGAGAAAAAATAGTGGCTACTGACTTCACAGCTACAGTAATTTCCTGATTGCTTGAGGAAACTGGTGTCCAGCTGGGGAGTGGATAAATCAACCATTTGTCCTCCTGTCTTTCAAGTAAACGGTACATTGATCACCTACTAATAGTTTTGTTGGACTAAGTCAAGGATCTGAACTGTAGTACTCTACTAAAATGGCATCCTGCAGCTACTCAGGTGTTATTAATGACCAAAATGGGAAAGGATATGAAGAAACAGTTTGTGGGGGGGTGTTTTGTTTGTTTGTTCCCCCCCCCCTTTTTTTTTTTTACAAAGCAGAGTGGAAATGCATCCTTTAGAAAGTGGTTTTGCAGTAAGTTTTATTCTCCATAGGAAACCTCTGCTACAAGATTGTTCAGCCCTGCAAGAAGGTGTAAAAATGCATTTTGTAAACATGCATCTATATAACTTTTTTTCCTAGGCAAAATAGTGAGCTTGTTTTTAATCCAAAGCTATTCTGATTTGGTTTGCTTTTTCCTTTCAGTCTAAGGGCTTTTTGATCGTGTATTTTCCAACCCATTTTGGTTATGAAGCAGGAGAGGTTACTTTGGGTTGTCATTAGGATAGTATGTCTTGAAGCTGCAGGAAGTCTTCAAAGTTGAGAGTTGCTAAACCTTTCCTCTCCTAGAAAACTTCTTCCTCTCGTCTGAACAAACCCTTTCAAAAGATGCAGCATGCACTACAAAGCAGGCTTTCCTCTCCGGAGGAGAGGGGCTTACAGAAAGGCTGTGTTTTAGACTGAAGTGTAGGGCAAGGGTCAACAATCGCACCTAAGGCTTTTTCAATGCAGACATTCACAGGCCTGTTCTTACACTGTGTAACTGGACTTGCCGTTAAATTAGATCAATATTTGGCTTCTTTCCTGAGGTACTATCACACTCTGCTGAAAAGATCTTTTCTGTGATCCATAATTAGCCTTGCTGCTGTACCAATACTAATTGCTCCTGAGCATCTGGCAGGTGAGAGATAAAAGGGGGAGCTGGGTAGTCCGAGTTAGGAGCAATCTGGGCCTGAAGAGTTTGTCCCAAGTTCTTATGACTTTTCTTCATATCTCGTATTCAAAATTGTAGACTGTGTGGTGGGAAAGGAATTTTTGGGGTTTGTTTAAAAAAAAAAAATCATCACATTCAATAGCTTCATTTTAATTTCATTTTGAGGTAGATACAAAATGCTACATGCTGAAAAATGAGGGGTGAGAAGGGAGATGTTCTGATAGAATAGTAAATAGCTATATGGGAAATGCATTTCAGTCAGGGTAGGGGAGAGAGAGCACTCCCTTCCACTGCTTGTGCAAATTGTTCCTTCTTGATACACGGGTATTGCTGAGAACCAGGACTGCTGGGACTCCCAAGGTACCTTGCTTTTTTTCCTCCGTGTATCTTACCCGTTTCCTCCATTCATGTCAAAATTTCTTCCCTTTATTACTTCATTTGTTACACTGAAAGTAGGTGCTGTAAACTTGCACAACTCTTGTCTTTTTTTTTTTTTTTTTTTTATACAACAGTGTTTTTGCAGCTAGGTCCAGCCATATGAGCTGCTGACCCTTCTCTTATTTGGGAAGGAAATTGTCAGTCAAAGCCAATCATTGTGTATATTTCACGCAAGTTTCCTTTTCTTATGTGTAAATTACAAGCTTTTAAAACAAACTCATCTTGCTTGTTATTTATAACAATCATTTGATAGGTGGCTTGTCTAGATGTTTTAAGGCAGTTATTAGTAATTAAATATTGATGTCTAACAGCATACTGAGCTCTTCTGCGAGTATAAAGGAGCTAGATATGGTCTGCATGGTGTTATCTCAAATATTACTGAAATGTTGAGCACACAATTACCATTTTGTTAGGGTAATAACGTTGAAAGAACTGTTTAGACATTTAATTGGTATTGAACAACATGTGATTGTGTGTTGATTATATATCAATTACAACAAAGTATGAACTGACATTTGATAAGCATGGTAACTGATAGCTTGCTTTTGTTATGCCAATTAAATGGCTAAATATCTCCTGGAAGGAATTATAAATCATTAGAAAATCATTAACATGTTTGGCAGCTTGTCAAGTAATGGTAAACATGGGGGCTTCTGGCTGTGTTTGGGGAAATTGGTCATTTTCTCACCAATTTCTCACTAAATATTCAACTTCATGGGAGTTATGCTTTTCCTCACTAGCAAATTAATTTGATGAAATGGAGGTATAAATATTTACTGATTTGAGTTAAACACAGTAAAACCGGATTAATTCACAAGATATTCTTACCCAGTTTTGCTAGCAGACATCCTATCTGAGAGCTGTTCCTGGTCACGGTGTAATCTATGTACATCCATATACATATCTGCCAACACATTGATTTACATTTCTCCATGTAAATTAAGATTTCTACCTTTGTGAAATTGACTGGTGCCTTAAGACAGAGTACAACTGAAAGACTTGGATGAGAACAAGAATGTTGTTTTCTTTTGCAGTGCAGGCAGTATGTTATTTCCTCACATTCTCTGTAGAACAGGGATTTTGTTTCAACCCTGAAAGCGCTCAGTAGATGTTGTAAGTGTGATGAGAGTATAATATAAAAAGTAAATTAATGAGCATTAGGAAAGGGAACTTCTGAGGGAAGGAGAGAGATCTATGTGTGTGTACCTTGATAAGACTTCTCATCAGCTGGTATAAATGAAAATGTTTCAGGAGTTATGTTTCAGCCCAAGGCTTAATTGGACCAACCAGTTACTCTTTCGGGCTCGAGCACAGAAGGGTGAGGAATGCATGCATGTTCCTGGAAAACTTGACAGAAGAGACGATATCTTTGCTACGTCTGTATCTTTCTGCAGTTATGTTTACATATGCATGCATTAGACTTTTCCTATTTTGAATGAAACTCCAAAGGAAAAAGACTGGGAATACTCCTTTTCTGCCCAAGTTCCAGTGTAGATTTCTCCTGGATCCCCTTTACTGTTATGCTTCATGAATACAAAGGAATAAGCTGTCAGTCCTGTGACTGATACTTGGCAGCCTTTCCTCTGTGTTGAGCCAGGATAGAGTGGCCAGGACAAGAGGAAGTGCCAATATCCACAGGGGATGATTTCCTCTTTACTCCTCTCTGTCCAGAGCTCATTCTTACTCCCCTGTGTTTCTTAAGACAGCTGATTGCTGATTTGGGGTACCTTTCCCTCTTCCAGGTTTGCTAAACTGCAGTGGCTCTGGCTTTTTGGCCTCTGCATGTGCAACAAAGAATACACATGGCTTATAATATTTCTCAGATAACTCACAAGGAACAAAGGAAGCACTTTTGTCAAATGGCAGATGATGGTGGTATTTGTCTGAATTCAGAGTTTCCCTGTATGTGCAGCTATGCAGAGCTATCTTTCAAAATGCCGCCTCTTATTAACTTCTCAAGCTCCTGAAGATTGTGTCCTATTTACGCAGACAGCTAATTCATCTTGCATATAGCAACAAGAATAGCTGTGTTTAGTATTTTGGGGATTTTTTTTTTCCTTTATGAAATGAAATTATATTTATTATTTATAGAAATAAATGATGGATTCATCACAATGCGAGAAAGCTTGTCACTGAAATGCTTTAAATGTCAACAAGTGTTGTCATGATGTAATGTCAAAATTAACTTAAAATAGCTCTATTGCATGCAAATGAAATGTTTGTTTTGGAAATGTTCCGTTCTGCGTCAACTTCATTACCTAAACTGCCTTTGATTACTTTGTTATGTAACATCTCTCCATAATTCAGATACCTTAAATGAGTGCTATATAATCATTGCTGTGTTTTCAGCGGAAGGAAGATAGATGGATATGTCCTGCAACCTGTACCACAGAGCAGGTAGTTCTCAGCTATTGTTTGTGTAGCAGCGTTATTTGTTTAAAACAATCTTGCTGGAGGAGTAGTCCCATGGCTAGGAGGTGGTTAGAACTATAGTTTTGAATAAATTTAGAGTTTTTTAAAAAGTTGTCACTAGAAGAGTTACTGATCGCTTTGTATAAACTATCCCAAGCTCTACTGAAGCCAGCAGCAATCTCCTTCTTAGTTACAATATTGAACAGAAAGGTTGTTCTTTTCAGATGTTTCAGATGCTAAATAGGTAATCTTGCAGCACTTCTGTGCAGAATGTTGCTTCCTGGTGAGAGAAATTTACTAGATGAAACATCAAAAAGTTGTTGTGTTTGGTTGGGTCTTTTTTAAGAAAAGAAAAAAAAATCAGGCAGGAATCTGTCTTCAGTGAAATGCTCTGTGAAGATGTGTTGATTCACTGGTATATCACTTCAGAAGAGAAGAAATAAAAACCATCTGATGTTGCAACATTGTATTCCAAAGTTTCCCAAATGGTGTTTTATTTTCTTTTGGCTGTGATTTGAATGTTTTGGTTTTAGATATATTGATACAAAGCAGAGAAGTAAAAATCAAAATAAGTCTTCCCAGTTCTCCTGCAAAAATATTTTGATTAGTCAAAAATGAATAAAAATAATCCCTTCTTGCCTTCCCACCCACAATTTGTCTTCAAAATGTTTAAGCTTTTGGTTTTTTTCCTATACGACACAAAACGAGAGATTTGAGACAGGGAAAAATTCTGTTGCCTTAACTGTTGCTTTCTGCGCTGCTCCAGCTGTGCTCTTCTGATGCATGCCTTTTTGCATTGAGTAGTTCCAGTGTAGATTTCTCCTGGATCCCCTTTATATTTAAAATAAATACATAACTGATGTTAATCTTACAACCAAATATAGTATATGCTCTAAGAGTCACAGAAGCAGAAGCGTGTTGCTTCCTGCATTGCAGTGGGTAAGAAATTGTGTAGTCCTTCATTTCCTCCCCCAGAACTCTTGCAGATCAGATTTTCACACCCCTGGCGCTCTCATGGTGAGCTTCCCAAGTACTTGAAAAATGTTACTGTGAGTTCTTATGAGCAAGGAATCACCCAAAACAGAGTGAAGATGTCGCAGCCTTTCAACTGACTGTGTTCTAAGGAAAAAATCTTCCCCTTGGAAAACTTTGAAGCACTTCTGCTTGCAGCAAACGTAATTTCTTCAGTTAATTAGCTTATGTTCCTTTATTTTACTGTAGCTTTGAGCAATCAACCTCATGCTTGCGTTGTTGGGGTAACTTCTGCATTCATCGGAGAATCTCAAATTCTGCTTGAGGCTCTGTAGGAATTGTTAGGGAGGGCAGAAGTCCCATTGTGAGCTGTTGGAGGTAATCAAAAAGCTAACAAGGGCAATAATTCTCCAACTGTAGAGTAGAGATGAGTGTGAACAGGTGAAATTCTGGGCCCATTTGAATCATGCTTGGTGCAAGCCTGCCACAACCACAGCCCTCCAGAAACTGAAGGTGAGGTGACAGAAGCGAGTGCCATTTCAAATAGCCTAGCTGCCTACGAGATGAGACAGCCATACAGTGAGGCACTTTGTTAACAAGTTTTTCCTTTCTGATTTGGATGAAGATGATTAGAACAAACAGGGATTTTAAGAGCTTTCCGCTTTGTCATTCTTGCTAACCTGTCACATCCTGATCCATCTTAGGAAAGGAGCCTTTTTTCCATTGCATCGAGATGAATGGAGCTGGATGTTGTTGGGGTCTTGGCTTATCTGTTGTTCTAATTTGTTTTCTGCAGCACTCGCTTTCCACAGGAACTTGTACAGAAATGTAATTTGCCAGTGAGTTTATTTTTGGTTTCAGCTGGCTCTTTTCTTTATAATACATGATATATGTCAATGAAGTAGCAACGTGGTTCTCAAAATCGGTAAAACTGAGCTCTTTTGGGGTGGAGAAAGAGCAGTATGTCTTTTCTCAAGTAGCTCAGCTGCTGATCACTTTGCCTTACCAGAAGTCACTTTTTGAGATCATGTCCTGCCAGATGTCTTATCTGGAGGTATACATTCTGCTCTAGCTGCACTGTAAATTGGCTGTGCAGGACATGCTGCTTTCAAAGAACCATATTGTCCCAGTTACTAATGTAAAACACGGAGTGGGGATGATGTGATGGCATTAAGAATCCTGAATTTCTCAGTTTGTCCTTTGAGGAACATGTTAAGCTTGTGCACCTGCTCTCAGCAGGGTAGACCTGACTCTCTTCCCGTTACAGGTGACTTAGTCACAACACAAATGCCCTTTCTGGCAGAGGTTTCAACCATACCCTTCCCCTGGTCAGCTCACAGGATGGAGGCTTCTGGTGTGCTGCAAAGGGGAAACAAAGAGCTGCCAACAGTGAGAAAAGCAAAGCTGCATCTTTCAAAGTGTGTGTTGGACTGTAGGCTTTGTTATCAACTTCAGTGGCTCTCGGATCACAGGTGCAACTCTCTATTTATGTTCTATTAGTTCAGTAGTAGCAGCAATATCAACAGTGACAGAGGGGAGAAGTAAGTAGTAAAAGATGTGGTGATGCTATGTCAGGGCAGATTGTTTATTTTAATGATCTGTCATAACAAAGAATGCTTCTTAGAAAATTCAAATTAAATAATGTATTGAGGTGCTGAAATCTACCTACCAGGAAAAATCTTTCCTTTTACACACACTTCTTAACGTGAGGGAACAAGAAGTCAGCTAGGCCCATTAATCTTCTTTGGATGGTAAAAATAAAGATGAAACTGCCATTTGCTTCACTGGAATTTGTTTGAACAGTATAGAGTAGAACTGTAAAACACACTAGGCACATCTGCTAGAAGGGAAGATAAAAACACTTTGGTAAGAGCTGACCAGGATTCTTTTACCTGACCACAGGATTTCCCCCCCCCCCCCCCCCCACCCGCTGCTCAAAGCACCCCCCCCAACCTGTTGCTCAAAGAGCAAAGTTTGGACAAACTGCTCAGCAGGTTGGGACAGCTCTGTGTCATCTTACAACAGAGAAAATGAAATCGCATTTCCAAAATTGCCACACTTCTTGCTGCCTTAATTTTGCTGGTTGAGTGGAATTAGCTAGTTAAGATCTGTCTAACACAGAATTACATTATGATAAGTATATAAGAAGCATTTCTTCAACATAATCTAATTCTGTTCTCTTTTCCAAGAGCAAAGTAGCCCAGGTCTATTTCCTAGTCCTGTATCCTCTACAGTGTGTATTCCAGCACAGGAATAAAGGGCTGTACAAAACCAGAGGAAAGGTTTGAAAGGCTCACCATCTGAAAAGTGTATTTGAATAATCTTTTTTTTGGTTGTCTCAAACCCAGTAAGCAGCAGTCTTTCTAAACAAGTTTGCCCTTGAGCTGAGAGTACGGATGATTGCATAAAGGATATCTTTTCAGTGTTAAGTACTTTAAAGATAAATTTTTGAGGAAATTAATAAAGAGTAAATTCCTGGAAACAAAACAGCAAGAAGTAGACAATCTTCCATAATAACAAAGCAAGCTCTAGGACAGAAGATCAGCTCGCTGTTCTTCTCCATGCTCTGTTTTAGTTCACTGATTATAGATTTGTGCATTGAACCTGTCCTCTGAGAGGTTCTGAACCAGAAGCACCCTGATTTACTGTTTGCACTCCCTCACCTTTTCCATGGGAAGTGAAGTGCATGCACTGCAGCTTTTTTTTTTTTATACATATAAGGAAGGATTGCTTAAAGAAACGAAAACCTTAGCTTACAAGAAACACCTACAGAAATTGCCCTCCAGAAACATCCATAAAACTCGATTCCCAGTGCATTTCTTCTGAGTAGTACCACTGGACCAGATTTATGAAGTCTTTCTTTTTCTGGTGAACAAGGAATCATCTAGTTTTGTTGTATTTAATTGATTTGGGAGTGCATGTTGCAGCCTGAGGACCCAGTTGAAACACCTCGTGTCTTCCATCTGGCCCCACTGTTGGATGTCTCTTTGAGAATTAGGGCATGGATTTTTGTGGGGAAGGAGAAAGATGGTATGTGTTTAGGTTTTGGTTTTATATGGAGTATGGTCACCCCTAAGGAAGAAGTTGTATGAGAAAGTTTAGTGTTAACCCTTGCAGTGAAGCTTTCTTAAATGTTGAATCTGAACTTGAATGTGCAGTGTCTGGGGTGTACTTTTATTCACTGCATGTTAACACATTCAGTTCTGTTATGAAAATATGTGCATCTTTCAATGTAGTTCTATTAGACATAATTCCACAGATAAAAATCTTGACCTTGTTGAAGCTAGTAGCAAAACACCTACTAATTTTATTCAGTCATAAACCATTGCTGGCTTATTCTGCATTTTACTGACATTAGATGGCATTTAAGACTTTTATACTAGCTGGAAATTTGATGTCTAGCAAGTCTTCTCTGTTGTGGCCCTATTTCAGGGAAAGCGTGGTCTGCTCTTCTGTGCCTTTTTTGCTAATGGAAATTGAAATTCCACATGCCAGATGGTTATTCACTCAGTTTAGCGCTACTTGCTGGAATCCAGATGTGTTTTCTCTGCTTCATTCCTCTTTGTCATCCTATATGTTATGAAAATGTTTAACCTGCCATGTCTTTTGCTGTGTACAGACAGTCCTCTGTTCTTTCCGCAGTTCTGACAAGACAGTTATCCCTTGTTACAGTTACAAGTATTTTTTTTTCTCCTGGAGTCCAACATAGTGTTCATTGTGGAAGTGGGGTGTGGACAATTCTCACATCTAGTAAAGAATACTGTGGTAGTATTGTGGCTGCAGGGACTGACAAGAAATGGAGCTTATGTGTAAATTTATTAAGCCTATATTTATCATTTCTAGGCCTTGGCTTCTAATTCGAAGACACTGTTTCTTCCTCTGCTGTGCTTTGGAAGCTGTCCTCTATTGACCTGATACTGTCTCTTCCCTTGTCTCTCTGCCTCCAGTTCAGTCTGTGAAAAGGGCACCTGGGCTACAAAACTTCCGTTGAAAGTTGATCTTCATTTTTACTAGGAAAAGTCCTGAGACGTGTTATTAATATCCCTTCAAGATTAGTCATGATGAAGGGGAAGTCTAGAGAAAGATGAAGGATCTCTGCAGATTTAAATCTTCTAATAATCCTCAGTACAACATGAGTAGTTTGCAAATGCAACTCTCCCACACAAATATTTCCAAGTCAAGTTACACGTATCTCCTCAATTACAGCACAATTGCTAAGCTTGTGTTCTGACAGCCTCCCCATCCTAATTCCCAGCTTCTCTGTGACGGCTATTTGTACAAGCAGATATTTTTAATAATACAAGACAAATAATGGAACAATGTCAAGCTAGAAAATGGGGGAAACAATTACTTTCATTTTTCTAGTCTTATGTTAGTACTTTGGCCTAATGAGGTTAATGAGCTGTGCTGCAGGTTAAAGGTACCTGAGAAGAATACCCAATGTTTCTGCAATACTGAGACCTGTTTACGGAGAGTACCCCTTTGTTTTTCCAAACATGAGGTAGTTTCTCACAAAGCCTTATGTGTCTTGGACTGCAATCTTACCATTGTGCTGAAAGTGAGTACCTATTTTCTGGTTTCTCTCTGTAAGAAGCCTATTTACTCCACTTTCAGTTCTGAGATGGTAAGGAAGGGCTTGTTGCTCACTGTGTCGTGTAATTACCTCCTCTTGTTGCAGCCTGACATTTGAACCACCCATGCAGTTTTGAATTTAATTCATAAAAAAAAGTTTGAGATGTTCTGCCTCCATTTAATAAAACAATAAAAAGAAGAAAAAAAAAGGTCAAAGGCCAAAGGTTCAGCCTTCTCTGAGGCCACAGCCAAGGCTGTAATTCAGCTAAGTGCTGTCTGCTGACCTGAACTCTGTCCCAGACCCATGTCTGGTCTCTGACTCCAGCCAGAATACTTCCTGCCCAGTTAGGATCTGTGGTGCTGCTCGGGCATTGGGCAACCTCCTGTTCCTCTACTTGTTTAACTGTTTGCTCTTATATGTTCAGGTCATTTAAATATCTTCACAGGGGCTCTGAAAGCATTTAAATGCTCAGATGCCTCTAGAGTTGAGACTAGCAGAGGTACACCAGACTATAATCAATTCCTAAATTTCATAAAAAGGGAGTGTGCTTTTGAGTGGTTTATAAATGCAAGAAGCCAAAGATTAAATTACAGCCTAGAACTTCAGTCTTCCATGAGTGTGTTTGTGCTTAAATATATTTAAGTAGCTTACATAACTATTTACCAATACAATGAAGGCTGCTGCAACTTATTCTTAAGTTAGACTTGACATTTACAGATAGAAATTTGCTTCTGACACAGCAAGGAGATTACAGTGTTTATGTGACATGGGAAGAAAAGGATTACAGTAATCTTTTCTTGTTTTACAGCCTTATGTAGGAGGAGAAAGATTGCAGCATGCTGCCATAGGAACATGAAAATGACGGGGAAATTATCTGCAACATTTTGAATAATGACCTGGCATACATTATAATGTTGTGGCGCTGCCACTTTTGCTGTGGAACCAGGTCCATTGTGAACCAGTGGGTAGGTGCAGTTCTTAAAAGGAAGGAGAATTATCACTTATTTGTTTGTGTGTGTGTATAGACAGTAGCAGTTTGAGTAAAATCAGGCATTCCAGTGGCGTGAGGGAAAAGGCCTGGCTGTTTAATAGAAATGCACATTTTGAATGAACTGACAAAGGCATCCTATTACTCGAATGTGTACATTCCTTGTTTTTTTCCCTTAAAGAAGTCAGTCAGGAAATAGAGACACATTAGCATTAGAAACGGTATTGGCAAGGAAGGAAGAAGGCTAGAAGGATTTACTTTTAACTTTTTATTTAATGAAAAGCTGTAGATACTTTTTTTTTTTCCCCGATATTTAGTGTTGTTTTACCAAGGGCTTCAAATGAAGAGTGCAAGGTCCTTGATCAACGGATCAGAAAAGGGTGTCGGGTTTCAGAGAAGGAAGCATCTTTTTAAAAATATTTTTTTCATTGAAAGCTCCTTCGTGAGCTCTGATAGAAGGGCTTGTCAGGGGATCACCCAGACTTTCTGTTGCAATTATGTTAACAACCAAACTGAAACTGAGTTTCCTCCCAGCCTGCAGCATTGTTGCTTTACAAGTGTCTGAGGCTACTTCTCTGAACAAAAACTCCCTTCCCTTCTTTGCTCCGACTCAAAAGCAAGGCAGGGATACCCTGAGCCAGAGGGTGGCAGGCAAAGTCCTTTTGTCCTGCACACCTAAAAGGGAACCAGTCATTTGAAACATCACTGTTTACTGCCAAAGCATAATTTTTCCCTATACTAAGTCTACACGGTTTGGGTTTGTTTTCCTCCTCCTTTCCCAGCTAGAAAGATCCTTGCACACTTCTTACGTAAAAACCAATGAAGTGGCAGGAGTCCTGGTCAGTGAATCCCCAAAGCAGTGAGCCAACTGCCACGGAAGCTGCATGAAGGTTGTGGTGATAGCCTGATCTTGAACTAATACTCCTTGCTTGGTGCCATTCCAGCAGACCTTTTTTTTTTCTCTTTGGGCAGGGAGGGATTTTGTTTGGCTGCGGTCGCCCTTGAGACTTGTTCTTCAGGAGGCAGGAGGACAACAATGTGTTTACTGGGGTATGGTCACTTCAAGTGATGAAGCAATGTGGGCATTGCTACCTCCGCTTTTGGAGCAGGATGGAGACTAGCTTATGAAAAAACCACTCTGGGGTAAAGGTCTGGGGTTCTTGTATTAACAGTATAAAACATTGGAGACTTGCTTAGGTGGATGATGTAAGCTTTCTTGCATTTTTTTTCTGTTTGATATCTATTAAAAAAAAGATTTGGTACAAGAAAGAAGATGGAAATAGGAGTGTTAGTTAGAAGACCAAGAGACTGACAGCAGGAATGAAAAACAGACTGTGGTGGAAACAAATTGTGAATATTAAAGAATCATCAACAGTGAACTGCAGTGCAGAGATGGGAATAAAAATAGCTTTTAAATATGAACAGGTCAAGTCAAATCTGAAACAAGGGAAACCTGTCCATAAATGTAGCATGCACCAGGGGAGCCTTACAAGGCAGCACAACTCCAGGACTGGTGTGATACATGAGAGGTTTCCCTCCCTTCCCTGCCATCTCTGCTGCAGAAGAACTTGTTAAATGTTTTAAGAGCTTGGTGCTGCTGGGTGGGTATGTACTGCCTAGTGTTTACCATAGCAGTTTTCCTTTTTATGTCAAGCTGAGGACAAAGACCTTTAAATCTCCGGTTGTCACAGGTGTCAGGTTTGCTCTTGAGTTCCATTTATAGACATTTATTAGATTTTTTTTTCCATTACAGAGCACAGATATAATTCTTCCTTTTTTTTTTTTTTTCCTTTTCCATATTCTTTCTTTACTTCTCATCCCTTCTCACTATCTTGCAGCACAGGTAAATTAGTATTTTGCTCTCTAGTGAAGATCTAGTTAATTCAGTCACTTAATACAGTGAGAGCCTTGAGATTGTCCTGGAACTGAACTCTTCCATGGAAAAATCATGGCTCAGAAAATTGCAAGTCAATTGTATTCAGTAAATTAGACTGTTTCACAGTGATTCTTACCTGGCAAAACTACCACTGGCAGAGAATCCAATCAGAGGTGTTTTGTTTTCTCTATTCTGCTTTTGCTGTCAGGTTGTGTTCTGCTGCTATCAGGAATAAATGAAATCTGTCACTGAGCTATTCAAGTAGCAGAAGTAATAGTTTCTCACTAGAATTAGGGACATTTTGTGAAAGTTTTACTCAGGGATGTAAACTTGACTTTTTCAGTGAAGGATGTTTGTCTGTATATTTTTAAGAGTTTCTGAGACTGCCTCTTACTTCCAGTTGTTACAACCTGTTTCAGAACAAAAACCAGACACCTTTGAACTGCAGAAGATTCTGGGCTGCAGAAATATTCCTAACTGTAACTGCTGTGTCACAGCTAACATCAGGACAGGCAGCAGTGAGACTATCTGCTGCTTCTCTTGTGTGTTACCGGAGCTAGACATCTCAAACTTTGCTTGGAGTGTAGTGGAAATAACTTATTTTCCTTTAATTTATTTGAAAGAGGAGGCTATTTTTACAAAACACCCTAAAAATATGCTCTGAAATGTTTCTTCTACTTCTCAGACCTTTCTGTGATGTAAATGTGTTTTAATCAAGTCCCTGTGGAAAGAATATTTCTTCTACTGAAAAGGATGGGAAGATCAATGTCCCATTTCTATTCTTACACCCAAAAGACACTGAGTTGATTAAAAGTGCCTGCTAAAGCTGAAGAAAAACAGTATCTCCTTTTAATTTGGAGATGCCAGAGGCTGCATCATCTGTGATGGACAAAGGATGGTCTCAGAAGCTCTGATTGCAAAATTTGCATCCTTGCATTCATGTTTGCTTTTGCTTTTCAAAATCCCAAGAAGAACAAGAAAAAAGGTGCCCTAAAGACATCAGTTAAGAGTCACAAAACATCATCTGTAATTTAATTAATTAATAGGCATATCCATTATGCTGTAATTATTTATTGATTTTTATATAGTATGACCATTATGCGCAGCACTCACTGAACTGATGCAGTAGTCAGCAAATTTAAAAATCCTCTTATCTGACCTATTTTCATCAGCAAAAGCCAATTGTATGATAACAATGAGATTCTAAATTGTTATAAATGAAAATAAAAGAAAGAGGAAGAGTGGGCAGAAATAATTGGTAGAACGTGTTGTTGTTTTTCCCCTGCACTCTGGAAAAGCATGTGTGAGCCAAGCTTGACCAAAAAGCCTCTGTAATATTTCTATTTATTTAAATTTGCTCCAATTTCCCAATAGCCCATCTAATCTTATATCCTATCGCACAGAATGGCCATTACACAGATGCATCAGAGGACGATCTAAAATCTGTGTAACAGAGATAACCAGCTTGAGGGAGCTTTTCTTGTTCAAAGGCAGCTAGCACTGAGAAGCAGCTATTTATTTAGTCCCACAGGCTGAATGTGAAGTACAACCTGAAAAAGGGAGAATAGCTGATTTACCTAGGAGTTTGTGGGGTACATAGGTTACCACTGGCTGAGTACCTCTTATTCACATTTTGAATTTGACCTCAAGGTTTTCACCTATTCTTGTGTCACATCCCATTTCTGTCATGACACCTACTGTGCCTTCAAAACAAACAAACAAAAAAAAAAAAGCTGGCACTTTAAGAAATAATGACAAATAGGACAACTTTGAAGGTTGGTTGCGTGTTTTTTTTTTTTTTTTTTTTTTTTGCTGTGTGTGGGGTAGTGCAACCATTTCTCACCACTGGGCCGGAGATTTTGCAGTATTTCACATGTGTATACACACAAACATGCAGAAGAATTTTATGGATTGTTGAGTCAAAGTAAGCCTTGAGTCAGTTCTGGAAATCTTAGGTTAATACCAAACCCACATTTTCTTATCTAGAATTCTATTGGGAAAACTGTGAAATAGGATTGAATGCTTATGCAAAATAAAATCTGTTAATAAAGTTGACAAATTCCCATCATCATAACTTGAAGTGGGGCAATTATCCTTTGTGGTTTCAATAGCCCTTGCTTATTGCTTCCACAAGTCTCTTGACGGACCACGTGGTTTTATAGAAACAAAGCTTGCTCTGTCTAGTCTCTCTCCTTCAATGATCTTTAATCAAATAGATGAATGGACTTGAGGAACTTACAAGTCTTAGACTTGTGGGCTTATTTTGCTTTCTCTTTAGGGTAATAGTGCTGTGACTAAAGCTAGCTTATTGCTCTCTGAGGAGCCTGCACAGTAAGTACAACCCAAGAGTGTTGTCTGTGTGACTTCTAATGTAACTGTCATACTTGCTGACTTTTGATGAATGTCTCTTGTAAAGTTTGCAGACAAGTCCTTTGGGGATCTAAGAAACCTTAAAATAGAAGCAGAGAAGTAAAGTGCTGTCAGGGCAGAGGTCAAAGCCCCTTCTCTTTCCTTCTACCGTGTGTATATAAGGCAAATATATGTTCCTTTACATTCTCTCAAAACTCAGCTTCTCTCCTAGGCAAACGTTACAGCAGTATCCTTGTGGGCTTTTATCTCCAGAAGCTGTCGTTGAAGACAAATCTACAGGCTATGAAAGAGAGAGCACAGGATCAGCCATCCGGTGTCCTTGGGGAATGACAAATATTTTTTGCTGAGGAGGAGGACAGCACGCATTGCCAGAAAGCACACTTTTATGGTAACTGAAGTAATGAACTCAAATGAAAAGAATAAAATAGAGGTTTAGAGTGGAAGTGCCATTTCGTTTTTTAACTACAGTGTTGCTACTGCAAAGCTGTAAATTAGAACAGGGTAGTTAGGTAGGAAGAAATAAAGCAGGAAAGGCAGAGTCCTTGGTAATAGGAAACTCGGAGGAGCCTAACCTCTAATAATTGAAGTACATCCCACACTGGAGTTGTCTTGCCTCTGCCCTCAGCTGGTAATTAACACGGCTGGCAGAAAGATGCAAGGACCAGCTTGTACAGGAGGGGGGTGCACTTTCCTAGCTCAACAGGAAACTTATTTTTGCTAATGTTTAAATGCCCAGTTCTCCAGTCTTGGACTGGAGATTTGTAGCTGATTCCTGTGGCATGTTTTTCGGAGAGTGAATCTTAGAGAAATCCATAGGTCACCATGCAGTCTTCTCTCTAATAAACATTTCTTATGCTTTTTACCTTCAGCTACTCCAGGCCTCTGTACCGATCTTGGTGACCCAAAGTTGCTGAGACTCTGAAATTCTGCCATCTTGTTCTGCCCAGGCAGTGAGAAGTCTGTGGAACTCTTTGGCCTAATCATTCTCATAATAACATCTATTTTTTTTTTCCTTTCTTGTGGACAGAACCTCCTTTTCAAGAATTGATGGAAGGCTGGGGGATGCTAGACGGAGAGATGGATAAAAACCACAGAAACTGTTCTTAAAAAGTCTCAAAGAGAGAAAAATTAATATGGTTCAATTGTTATTTTACTAATGGCTTACAGGCAAGGGACAGAGAGAGAATCCATTTCTTTTGAATTAGGGTTGCAGTAGATGGAACTGCAAGAGATTCAAATACAACCTCACTGAATTTTGCTGCTCTGTAGTTCATTACTACTGCTTCATTGCTTGTGCTGCAAAGTGCCCAGTCTGGCCAAGAGGATACCTATAAACGTTAAAAAGAAGCTGAGTTAAGGAGCTGTTAAATTCCAGGAAGTAATGCAATCATTATTTTAGAGCTTGCTGTATGTAATAAAATGCTATATTTTCTCTAGAAAACCACCTTTCATCTCAAAGCACCCTCTTGTATTTCAGTTGCTTTGAAGGATATAGGCCAGATTTCCAGCTTGTGTGCATTCGTGTTAAGTCTCTGAAATGAGTGCTATGCCTATTTATACTTGGTGAGAATGTGTTCATGTGTATAGAGTACCAGCTATATATTGTCTTACACCTGACTTGTGGTTAATACAGGATGAATGGAAGAACGAAAGTGGACCAAACTGTGATAGCCAGTATTACCTAAATATCTGTAATGTAGGTAAAATTCAATGAGCTGAACTTGGTCAACTTCTGGCTGTTTTGTTGGGTAGCTCAAAACTTGATGTGTATAAGGATGAATGTCTATCAGATCTGTTTCTTTCCTGTGGCAAAACAGAAATACTTCTATAGTTCTAATGTTGCAAGTAAAACATGTGCTGCTCAAGGTCAAGTCGTTCTTGCCAAAGAAAGCTGGTAAGTGTCTCGTTGTGGATGCAATTGTAGAATTGGTTTCGAATAACTTCCTACAAACGTATTCATTCTGAAAAATGCTAAGTAACTTTGCAGACAGAGGCCTAAAATTTTTGAAGGAACAATGAGGGGACTTCAGTGAGTTTCTGGCTAGAATTTGTCATGTGCTGTTGCTGACTGATTCAGGCAGGAAGTCTCTGAATGACTTGCAGTCACCTAACGATACAGCAGTTATTTTGCTTGCAGGGGAAGGGTTACAACTCTGTTCCTAACCAGATAACCATGCATCAGTTCTCAACACAGCTTGATCTCTACTTAATTTTCAACTAACTAAATGGAGTGTCACAAAAATAAGCGTTTGTCATTTAAGTTAAACTTCTTTTCCCCTTTCCTCTCCGTAGCCTAGTGTAATGCCCTTGGCTAGTAATTCTGTCCAGATATGGCCTGAGATTTATGAATCTGATTCATAATAGCTGTTCAGCTTTATTCTGCAACACACCACGACAAAGCCATAAACAAGAAACATTTCTTGCATTAAAAGGGACATTTTTTTTGAGGCAGAACTTCTGTTCTAAATTTTCAGTAGGATGGATAGTTCTTTCTCAAAAAATGCATGGAGATTATAGGTGTTAATGACTTCCGTATCTCTTTGCAAATATGGCATCTATTCCAAGGCAACATCTTCCTCTTATTTACTCAGCATAGGGCCCAACAACATATATCCATCTATTGTGTCATCCCAATACACTTGCCTGCAACAGAGAGAGATTGCTTAAAAGCTCCACATGCAGTCAGCAGCGGAGCCTCACCCTCCTTCCTTTCTGAGAGCTAACGGGATCACAGCCTGGGATCAAAAGGCTACAGTAAATCAATAGTCACAAACCTGTGCTCATAAATCTGTGCAGGGAAGACCTACATAGGGGCCTGTGTGCAGGGTCTTATAGATAGGTCTCATACATAAAGGATTTTGGCTTATTGTGGTAGAGTTATTATTTATTTTGACAGAATATCGATGCTATGATGAGCAGCCTTTATCAAGCTTTATCGAGGTTTCTGGAGATAAGACGTGCACCTGCCTATCACGTTGCAACAACTTCTCCTCCCACCAGCTCCATTCAGTTTAGTCTTTATATTAGTTTTCAGACAGCAAGACAAAAAGGGGGGAAACCCCTGTCTATCACTGCAGTGGAAGGAGTTGCTCAGAAAATTGAGAGAAAAGTGAGAGAATAGTTTCTTTTGCCTGGTATCCTTGAAGAATTCAGAAGGCAATGTATATCTCTCTTGAAGGCATAAAGATCTAATATGTGAATGCTTTATTCTATGGAACGCCATCTTTTATGGCAAAGTGAGCGAGCGGATTTACAGGCACCACTCACATGGATTAGGTTCATTCTTAGAAGTAAGCAAGTATCTCATGTTCAAATGTTAGGTGTCTCTTCACATCTCCTCTGGTCCTCTTAACTCGTCTTGCAGAGCTATTTCCATATACTTCAGAGACTACTTTCAAATTATTTGCCTTGAATCTTCCCCAAATTATTCTCAGCTGCTAGAAAGCAATCAGACAGTGTTCCTCCCATGCTTGCTGTATCTCTGGTCAAAACCTTTCCTCATTGGGTTGCAATGCCAGATTTGTTTCAGCAGGGAGTCTGGGTTGGTCCTAGTCTCTGCATGGCAGATGGGCAGAAATAGCAGGTGTGCTTCCTACGCTATGTGTCAAGAGTGCCTCCCAAGTTCAAGGCACGCTCTCTGCGGAGATGTAGCTCATCTCTGAGGGCAGAGGTAACAAACCTGGTGTGACCACATACAGGTCAGTGCTACTTGGAGTACTGCTGTAACAGCTTGCTGGAGCATATTGCAATAGATCATTCTTTCCTATCTGCTCTATTTTTCTTGAGGAAATAAATCATTTGGTTGTAGGTGAGAAGCCACATGGGTTTGACACGTACTTACTTCTCTTTTCTTTTTAAAGGGAAGAGGACTGTGCTTATGAAGAGATGGGACAGTGCTGTGCCCTTGATTTGCTATTGAATGTGGAAGTGATTTAAAGTAGGGTAAAAGATGCGTTTATGAAGTGTGCAAACCACAATGCTTAAGCTAATGTGTTTTAAAACTGGAACGTACTTAGGACAAGTTCTATTTCAGTACATGTTACTCTGTGATTGCGAGCCCTTGACTCAGGTGCCTTTACAAATTACTTAGCAGAGAATATGCATGAAAAGTACACCTTTTTAACCTAGAACTTTTTGCCCAGGAGACAAAATCCCATAAGTCACAGCAAATGGAACTTCAGTTAGGTTTATTTGGAAATACTTGTGTGAGCATAACCCTTAAAGTTCTAGAAATGTATCTCCCACTGTGATTTCGCTGCTTAGTTCCTGGCCTGGATCTCCCCGAGAACTGGGGCTGAAACTATCTGGGAACATCAGGTCCAATAGTTGATGAGCACTTAGACAATAAAAGCCAAAGCATCTAAAAGACTCTGTGTGGTACTGTAGTCACTGATAAGCTAATGTACAGAAAAAGGAGATGGAAAGAGAAAATAATTATCACTGGTGTTACCTAGATTCCTGATAAATGTAAGGTTTCTTTATAATCTGAAATGTAATATCTATAGTCTCATGCAGGGGTGTGTGTTTTTTTTTTTTTTTTTCTCTACTGAAAGTACTTTTACAACATGGTGAGGGTGTCCATTTACTCCAAATTATCTGAGTCTGACCGGCCTCTCTTGGCCAGCCTTTCATTATTTCTCCAAATTTGCCATGTATTTCTAGTATGTTCAATTCAGAGTTGTTTTCTTTTCAAATAGAGCACCACTCTCAGAATATACCAGAAACTTCAGGCTTCTAGGATTCACTTTTTTTTCATTTTGGTGTTATAACCCCCCTCCCCCAACTCTTACAGGGATTGCATTCTTATTTCACAATATTACCTGAATTATTACCTGAATACTGCTTACAGATGGTTTTATTTCTTGAATTAGTGTAGCTTCTCTTTGAGATTTTTTTTCTTTTTTCAGTTTAAATCATGTCATTTAAACTACAGAAATCATTTTTTTTAACTTAAAATGCTGTTTGAAACAGAACTCTGGTGTGTTGCAGGTAACAGAGAAGGTCTGGAGGAAGCAAGACTTTC
>VZSZ01011714.1:27336-37586 GCA_013398815.1 Ibidorhyncha struthersii
GTTCCTCAGAGGTTGGTACTGGGACCAGTATTATTTAAAATCTTCATTGGCGGCATGGACAGTGGGATTGAGTGCACCCTCAACAAGTTTGTGGTGAGGGAAACAGTAATCTTATTTGGTGTGATCATTTTTTAATTTCCTGAATTTTAAACCTCTCTATTCTCATAAGAGGCAAAATTGTCTCTGCTCCCACTATTGAATCCTGGTATGGAAAAAGCTCATCTGAATTCTCAAGGGTAAAGGTAATAGCAAAAGAAATGGTGCACCAGTTGCTCTAGTCTGTGTCCTTCCCAGACAATGTGTTAAATAGAAGAAAGGATTAAAGGTGCACTGAATTTTGCTTATGTGTAAGCAACTACTGTGGTCTCCCAACAGTCATCATTCTGTCCTTATGTATTACATGAAGTTTGGTGGTTGCCCAATGAGGAAGATATTGTCTGTTTGTTCCTACTCTGAAAAGAGAAGCAGATAGAGCCTCCCAAATCATACCTAATGAATCCGTTGTTTGTAATCCATGTGAATGTCTTCAGCATATACCCCTTTCTCAGTGTTCCCTTTCCTCTAGTAAATGGCACTGGTTAGACCTAACCTGGGTGGAGGTGGTATATGGATGCAAACCAGATTGAAAAGAGGAGACTAAAACATTTCCAAAAACATGCTTCAACTTCCTCAGTTGTGAAGGTTGGATTGTGATAAGGACACTGGGTAATGTAGTAATGTAAAAACCCTCTTTGGATGGGATGAAGTGCTTGAATGCATGTTCTGAAAGCCAACCTGACAGCTTCTTAGGCATGTTAGTAATAGGAGAAAAAACGAATAGAAAACACTTATTTTTTTCCTAATGCTCCTCTTCCCCTCCACTGGGTGCTGTTATTCCTTTATTTCCTGGTGGAAAAGGTGAGACATTGCAGAAAACCTTCAGCCAGGTGTCTCTTTCTTTTTCCTTAGCTTTTATCGCCTGGTAAGTCTTGACTTCAGCAGCTCAGAAAATGACCCAGCTCATTCCAGTGTAGGGGGAAGAGGCATGGCTGTCTTTCACCTTCCTGATACACCAGTATAACTCTGACTCATACAGAGCACTAGATACAATTACAATTTTCACTCATGGAGAAGCACACAAAAATTTTTAATAAACAGGTTCTTAAATATCTAAAGTGCATTGAAAAATTTTGAGTTGAAAAATTTTAAATGCTTGACAAAATGTATATGAGTATATAAAAAATATTTATTACATCAGGCTTATATGTGCATGAATAGATGTTTTCCACATGTCCATAGATTCTTGGATGGAAAGCAGTTTCCTGCAGTTCAGAGAAAGTGAAAATTGTCTATTTAAATGGTAAAAATATCCAGGATTTTCAAATATTCATGAAAAACAAGAAACAGCAAAGCACATAAGAAAATGTATTAATTCAAATATGTTTTCTGGGCTGGAGGAAGCCTGTCCTTAAAATCAGATACTTCAATGCTTCTTTTTTGGGTTATGATACAGGAAGGCAATTATATTTTCAGTCAGTGAGTTCTACCCAGCTAATAAACCCGCAAATTTACTATTTTGAAAGTCCTCCACACACTTCCCTGATTTTCTTTACTGTTTATTATGATATAGACTAGATTTTGAGGGAAAGATAATTTAATATAACTTAGCATTGCATCCTGTCAAATGTAACTTTGTTCAAGTTTTTATGTGTATTTTGTATTGTAAGTGTGGTGTTGACTGGCAATTCATACTCCCACTACTTTAAAAAAATACACATGTGAAAATAAAATTTGTTTTTAGACTTGAAAAATAATAAAACAATTTAGTATTTAATATTGAAAAGAAAAAGAATCATTCATATGGATGAATGGGTTTTGAACATGCAGACCCAGACTCTCTGGGCCAGGTACATGCATGAACAGCGTTACATACTGTGTACATGCAGCAATATATAAACAAAGCTGGTGAATTGCTGTATGCTGTGAACACAAGAAAAAATAAGTAGGTTTTCCAGGGCTCCTTACAATTATTGTCTCTACAGAAAGAAAATAATAACTTCTAGAGGACACAGATTCGAAACCTTTAATTTCAGAGACAAGAAAATATTAATCAAAATAAAAAGTCATCCAAATTTTATTCAAACTATCTTCTTTTTTTTTTTTTTTTAAAAAGGCTCCATAAATTAAGATAAAATGCTAAAGCTCCATATAGACCTTTCTACAACATTTTTGGCCCACAGTTGAGCAATAGCAATACTTGAAAACTGAAGAGATTTGTAAGATTTCCTGGCTCCCAAGGAAAATGCATCACAATACTAAGATTGAAAGATGGGTAATAGATGCTTGAATTCACTGCCGGCTTCTGCACAAAGCCTCAGTGACTTTGGCTAGGCCATTCTAGAACCATGCTTGTCTTATGGTGATTATACTTCACCTACCTGAGGAAAAAAGAGGGTTAAGAGAAGGAACAGATTTGTAAAGTGTATTGAAAGTGAATTGTCCTTTCTTTTTAAATTCTGTTATTGTTAGAAATAAAAGACATCTTTGAAGGGCACACTGGCATTTGAAAGATTATTTTATCACAGAAGTGTCAGTGATTGAGCAGTGTTATAGAGATGAAGAGCTGGAGAGACCTGGGAGGATGGTACTGCCAGTGTTCCAAACAAAGCTGCTGCTTTCAGGGGGTGTACAGTTTCTCAGCCATTATTTCTCCCTTAATAAAGAAAATGTAATGAGGGAATGCTTATGCAGGCAACTAATTGGGGAAGCCAGAATCCTTAACTGTTGATGTAATTTGGATGTTTTTTCCTCTAAGCAATTGTGAGGGAGCAGATGAAATTAATTTCTTACCTTTCCTCCTAGAAAAAAACTTGTGCTGAGGCACAGAGGTGGCTAGTTATTTTTTTTAAAAAAATTAAGAGTTAACCACAAAGACAATACCAAGATTTTAAATTATTATACATGGTGGCAATGTTGCTGAAATATAGGCAAAGTATTCTGAATAACATTGACAGGTATGTAATAAAAATGGACTCATAAAATTTTGATATAGCTGTTGTACAGTCAAGCTACAGAATGGACCTACTGGCTGCTATACCAGAAACAAACAGGTCTGTAAGTTTCCAATTTAAGGGAAAATTCCCCTTGTATTGCATAGATATATTAGTAAATTGTCTATGTAAAGTTGTTCTTGAAAGGCCAGAGTTCAATGTTTTGTGTGTGTGTCTGTGTTCAATACTGACGGTGGAGCAAGGCATAAAGTTGCATATTATGTATAGTAGGGAAAAGCTGAATTTTCCATTTGAACTGGTTGTTTGATTTTTGGGGGATGAGAAGAGATAGTCACTTGCAGAAAAATCTCACCCTGTGTTGTTTTTAGGCCAATGGGGTAGGAGGCAAAGGTTCATTTCTTTGAGTGCTATATCCTGCAACAAGGAGACAGGGTTGATACGGACTATTTAGAAAAGGATACAAGTACCAAAACAAGTTGAATGTGGCTGAAAAGAGGAAATGGATTACTGTTACCCTCAAAGAAGAAAATAATATAAGGGAAAAGGAATACAGTACGTGTATTTACATCTCAAAGAAAAGAAGCAGGATTTTTTGTTGTTTTCATGAACTTAAACTCTGTTACCACATTTAAGATTTTATCCTCAACTTTAAATGTTTATCTGTCTGTCCAGTGATCAACACAGCATTCTGTATATTGCCCATTTCTGTGTCAGGCGGGGGAAACATTTTCAACAGCAAGACAAGAAAAAAGAATGCTGCTTGTCGTTTGCATACCCCTTAAACCCTGGTGAATGGAGAAACGTGAAAATTAAAGGAGGATATTGAACCTGCATCTTACTAGTGTTTTCCTTTGGGCTGTGAACTGAAACCTCTTAAAAACCTTTCACCTTCAGACTTTTCTTCCTGCCCCCATACAACTCTGCAGCCAGAGGGTGATATTTTGTTCGTAGATCCTGCCACAGGATCAAGTTGAGGTCTTGAATTTCTAACATCTCTTAAGTACCCTATATTTTACACTCTTTATACAACATTTCCTGTTGCAAAACAGAGATGAGAATTTTTATTTTCTTGTGTCTTTTATATTTTTGCTTGGTTTCGAAGCAGGGATTTGTACGTTCTTTAGGCAGTGCATAATAGCACAACACAACTTAGTTCTTTGCAAAGTTCTTCAGAAAACATTGTAATTTAAATAACAACTGTGAAAACCACAGGCTTGAATGGCAGAACCTTTGCTAGCTGCATTCTTGCTAGCTGAATGTTTTTGGATTACAGGATTAACACCTGAAAATGATGTTTAAAATAGTTGAATTAGATTTTTGCACATGTCAGCTCAAAAATTTAGTTTAGGATCTGCTGGGAGCATTTTTCTTACTTGTAATAACAAGATTACATGTCTCCTCCCTGAAGTCTGCATTGTGTAAACAGTCAGTCATGAGCACATGTCCTTCAAACGCCTTCTGAGTGCTCTTTCCATCACTATCCCTGCTTGAGTGATGATATCCAGCTTTTTCCAGGATTACAGCTGCTGATAAATTTGTCTGTAATACTGGGTAAAATCAGAGTCTGGAAAGCAATTTGGAAGAAACTTCCTCTTTTTTAATACTGTGCTTTAATGCTTTTGTCAACACTTTGTAGCATAGCTGAAATACAGGAGACAGAAGCCAAAGATCTTACAGTACATCCTTTCCTCTGGGTACACCACCTTCATGAAAAATTCCATCTACGGTTCTGCATATTGATTTATGTGTCTAGCTGATTGTCTTTGTAACATAGAAAACTTATAGTAAGCAAAATTGGCAGTGAGGATATTGAACTTGACAGCTGTACTTCATGTCTTGAATATGAGTTTTTGGCACATTTGCAATTCTTGCAGTAGGCAGTGTTTGTTTGAACAGTGGCATCTATTATGAACTCAGAATTTAGAATAGATTCTTGATTGCATGAAAAGCACAGAATGTCAAATATCCTAAGGCCAAAATAATGTTTACAGCATTACTTTTCTCTACTACATCCTATTTAACAAAGTAGGAGGATTTTTTTTCTCTTTTACTTTTTAGGAATACTTTGGAAGGACTTCGTGCTGCTCATATTTAGTTTTTTTTTATAGGGCTTTAACTTCTGTTTACTCTTCCTAAATATTCCAAAATGCCCAGATGAAAAACTGGATTAGTAAAATGGGCTAAGTTAGAAAGATATAGATGGTTCTATGAGATGAAGACAACATGGGACTTAATTCAACCTGATAGAATTTTTCCCACTTATTCTGAAATCTGAAGCCTAGGGATCCGAAGATTCCTAGTTTCTGAAAAGCTCTGGGATGTATACTTGTAACTTTGAGGAGACAAATAACTTATACTGGATTTTAAAACTTAGGAAATTTTAAAAAAATTTCAAGGTGTGGTAGAATGACTAGAAGGAGTATATGGTCATGTGGCAACTTAAATATACTTTCCCTGCCATTGCTAAGGCCTGGTTTTGTGTGCCTTTAGACTAAAAGGGAGGACTATAAAATTGTCAGACTTTGAAAATTGTTTTTTTTTGGTTCATGTTTAACAGCAGCTTCTTCACTTGATGCTAAATATTCAAAGTTGTGCAAAAGTTAGCAAGAGAGATCTCAAGAACTCTTTTGAAGCTAGGAACTTAATTAGAGCTTTTTTCCAGGTGTTTCAGAGGTGAGCCTTGCCCTTATATTCTCAGTATGACCTGTTTCTTAGGAATCACAGATCATTAGGTTCAGAAATTCTGAGGATTCTCCCCTATAGCAATAGGGAGAGAATGAAATTACTGGGATTATAGCTTCAAATCACGTTGGCTGGTTTCATGTAAATGAGGAGTGCAGCAAGAGATATGTTTATGTCACGGTTGTGTCACGGTTTGTTTCTTTTTTTTTTTTTTTAAATTGAGTGAGCAAACTGTCTATGGAGCCTCAAAGAGCAAGTGTTTGGAACTGTTCCTTTCCGGTTGTCTCTGGTTTAGATGAGCATGTAACTGATTCTACTGAGGTCAACAACAGGTAGAAAATCTCCTTTAACTTTCTCGTAGTTGAGCTGAAAGAACCTGTCTTTCATCTTTTTAGCACAATCTGGAAAGTAGGAAATCACTGCAGGGCACTGAAAGCTGAGGGCTTACAATGCACTTGCTGTGGGGTTATCGGATGTAAGAATAAAAGTCATTGAGTTACAAAAGGAAGTATGAATTTTTAGGTGGAATTTATTTTTAAATAATTAAGTACAATGTAGTCAAAAAATATGAAATTTGAGATTGTGTTTGTCTTTAGTAATAACAAGTAGTTTGACTTCTCAGGTTATAACGATTAACCATACAATTACTATTTTTAAATAGTTGGTCAAAAAGAATAGATTTGCCTTTGGAAAGCTTTTTTACATAATTCACAGGATTAAATGAACATAGGTAGTATGTGTTTATTATTCCTAAATACAGTGGTCAACTACTTAACAAAACCAAAAAACCCCATTGTTCTTTTGTGTTTTAGCACTAAAAGAACAAAGAAAGCAAACAAAATAAAAGTTATTCTGTGCCATTTCCTTATTATAGTGTGTAGGTACCGCTTTGAAACAGTTTCCTTAAATATGGCATCTTCTTCACATTATGCCATGACTTTTGTCATACCACTACCAGTTATGAATGCTTGTAAAACCAGGGATCTAGCAAGGTTATCTTCAGACCAGAGTACTTTGGAAAATATTGTTTCATTTCCAAGAAAGAGTAAATTCTAAAAATGAGAAAAGAGGCGGTTCAGAGGAAGTTATGAAAACAGCACAGAGGACGACCCTGGATTTTCACTTAATGAATTCTGCTAGCAACATTCAGGAGCAGGCACACGAATCTTACTGAAAATGTTTTCAATAGTTATACGCAATAATACATTGGACATTGGAAAAGGATTTAGAGGAAAGTATGGACAGAAACAATTAAGTGAGAAGGTAACCAGAACTTCATTGTGATAAATACTTATATAACTCCTGGTGTTCCATAATCTTTTTGGGTAGATATTTCCCGTTTTAATAAGCCTTTAACTAAATACTAATTTGTTCTGATGCAGCCTTTGGACCTGGACTTCTCTTGACTAACAGTTTGTCTGTTAAATTTAAAAAGAAAGAAAGAAAAAAAAAAAAGAAGGAGAAGTTATTGGTTTAATGTCAGTATCTTATGTCACGAAATTGCTATAATCATTGCATTCTGTATGGACACATGGCTTTTCTCATGTTTTTCTCTTCTTCCTTTCCTACCTCTTCAAGTCTACCAGCAAAAATAGTTTTCCCCACAGTAACATACCATGTCTTGTTGAAAGCAAAGCTTAATACAAAGATTTAATGATATTAATTGTACAAAACCAGTGATAATGGAAACAGCACTTTGTTCCTTCTTAACCTTGAATAACAGGATGACATGCTAGTTATCTCCAGAATCTTGGAAGAATTATTTACATCCTCTACTGATACAGATTATTTGTTTCTCTCTCCCCCTCTTCCCCCACCCACATTCCTCTGAAGCTCTGGACATTTGCCATGGCTTGAAGGATGTTGAGCTGCCTGTGCAAGTGTTGCTGTTTGCTTGAGAAACTTCCCTTGTGCTTGGTTGTGTCATTTTGCTCACTCTTAAACTACTTGCCAGATTTTTAGGTCAGCATCCCAATGCTTTTCTCAAGATATCTGGTAAGTTTCATTTAACAAACTCTTTGTTGTTGGGGTGCCAATGATGCATTCGATTTTTCCCTTCCCTGTGAAATGCACCAATTTGTGACCTTAGGTACTTTATACAAAAAAAGATGTGTCTAACTGTCATTCCCATGGGTGTTTGGTTGTATGTGTGTGGTAAACATGCTATGGAGTTTTCTGAAATTGGCCTCTTATGTGAAATCAGTGACCCACGTGATTCTATCCAGCCCTGTTCTCAGAACCTTAAAAAAAAAACCCTACTCCTAAGCAGGTCTGTTGTCTCTGGTAGGCAATTTTTTTTTGTAAATAATTTGTTATCAGTTTTTGTATTATCCATTGTCATGGGCTCTCCAAACTGCCTGTCTTGATTAGTATGGCAATAAAATTTCACACTGTGATTAATCCTGTTAATCAGTCTTCTTAATTTTCTTTAAAATGGTATGGATAATTAGATCTGGTTTCTCTGTAACTGTATTTTTTTCAATAGAAAAATGACAAAAAGGGTATTAACAGAAAATTAATCCTTTTTGAATCTTTCATTAAACTTTTGTTTTCTAATCAAAGCAAATTGCCAGTGCATGCATTCATATTTGAAAAAAATATTTTTGTTCTCTTCATCAGGAACTGTTATAGTGCTGTTTAAGATTTCAGTGTTTTCTTACTATGGTAGAAGCTAGAAAATAAAAAATATCTAAAGGAGACAGGATTAATAGTCACAACCTGGAATAAATTAATTGGCACTGAAAAGCTAAGAACCACATTTATCCTTGATTTATCCAGTAATTCAGTGGCATTTTAATGAAATAATGCATAGGCACTGTTGAACTAAAATCTCAAACTCTGTAATGCTGACATTTTCTCTGCTGTTTTTTCCTGTTCTTACCATTCCCATCCTCACCCCAAATCCTGCACATACACTGGCACAATTTCACAGAAAAGTTTAGAGGAGTTTTTTTGTTTTGTTATAATAGAGTGTCCTGCCCTGGAGACCTAAAAATTAGAAGGTGGTGGCTTGTCTATCTTTGAAGTCCTGTGACTAGAAGAGGAAAAAGAAACATGTTGTGGATCAAAGTCACCAGCATGCGAGCAATAGCAAGGGAAACATATATATCTGTGCCTGTATGTGAAAGAAGCAGTGATGAGCAAACCTGATAGTAAAGCATTGTAGACACAGTAGAATGGCATGTAAGTGAGCCATAAACACAGCAAATCTAGAGGGACAGAAAACAAGAGGCAAAAAATTATAAACAAAATGATACTGTGTGACTTAGTGGGGTTTTTGTGTTTTGTGTGTGTGTGTGTGTCTGAAGCAAAATAAATGAAAATAATAACCAACCAGAACTTAACATGTTTTTACAGACAATTGCTACACGTAACAAAACCAGGACTTTAATTAGGAACCACACCAGTTTTTTTTATTATCTTAATCTCACCTTCTGCTTTATCTACACCATAGAATTTTACCCAAAGAATCTGTAGCTAGACAGTGACTTGTGTTGAAATTTAAAAGTTGGCTATGCAAGATATGGACATATTAACTCAAAATTATTTATTTTTCCTTACATAGTAGTAGCATTGTTCCTCAAAACCAGTAATATCTTCCCCTTACATCAGGCACAAGATTTTGACATGGTACAAGAGGTGGGTTTTGTTGTACAACAGGGTTATTTGAACTGGGAGATGGAAGTGGCAGCCTCACTAACTCAGGGCTGTATGGTAAACTCTTCTTGTAGCTATGAGTCACGAACATATCCCAGACACCTTGGTGAGCAAAGCTCAGAGGCAAAGGAGTGCATGACTCCTCAAGGACCCTGTCCTGGGACAATGCTGGGACTGGGAACATGTTGGATTCTGGGGTTTCTTAGCAGATCCTTCCACCCTGTCTGGGAATTTGATTTATACAGTAGCCCCTACATTAGCAGATGTCTTCTGCTGCTCATGTGAATTAGCTGGTAGCACTTCAAGAGAGTTGTTCATAAGCCACATGTGGCTAAAACCCACATGTTGATTGCCTATACATTAAGTATGTGAGCATATAAGGAGTTCTGGAGTGCCATTTGTATGATGGTCTGTATCAGCACAAGATAAATTTAACCACAAAGGGATAAATTCGATAGAACTAATGAAGCACACATTCCAGAATGTGGGCAATTATCCAAAGATGCATATTTTGACTCTGTAAGGTATGTGATGCCATTTTAAGTAGGTGGGAAAGCAGAAAAGCAGGTTTGCACATGTTACTTTTACTTGGGAACCAACCTGTATTGTATAGGAACACTGTTTAGATCAGATAGTCTGAGATATAACAATATTTAGTAAGATCATCACTTTATTCAAGGAAATTGAAACTTTTGAATCCAGTGCTGCAGAATTACTTTTCTGTTTTTAGCTGGCACTGTGCTGCACGATACTGAAGAGCACTGAATAATTTGGACTGTAGTAGGCTAGATTAGACCTGGAGTGAATATAATCACTTTAAGTATTTATTATTTGCATTTGTTAGTTTTTCTTTAACGCTTTGAGCCTGCTTAGTTTCATTTTTTTTGTGAAAATGTTTTCTATTTATTGTAATGTTAGCTG
>VZSZ01011714.1:56525-71895 GCA_013398815.1 Ibidorhyncha struthersii
GGGCCTTTTTAGTCTAGAGAAAAGATGACTGAGGGGGAATCTTATCAATGCTTATAAATATTTAAAGGAAGGGTGCCATGGGGAAGGGATCAGTCTTTTTTCAGTGGTGCCCAGTGATAGGATAAGAGGTAATGGGCACAAACATGAGCATAGGAAGTTCCACCTAGACATGAGGAGGAACTTCTTTACCTTGAGGGTGGCAGAGCACTGGCACAGGCTGCCCAGAGAGGTTGTGGAGTCTCCCACACTGGAGACATTCAAAACCCGCCTGGACACCGTCCTGTGCAACCTGCTGTAGGTGACCCTGCTCTAGCAGGGGGCTTTGACTAGATGATCTCCAGAGGTCCCTTCCAACCCTGACTATTCTGTGATTCTGTGATTTAGTGGTTCTGTCTAATTGTCAACCCAAGCCATTAAGTGTTTTAATTCTACCCAAGCACCGTGGATACTTGGTTGCATGACTAACACAGAGGAATTTCATACCTAAACCAGAAAAGTAATTTAAAAAATTACCTTTTCTTAAATCTTCATGCAATTTATGAATACTGCGTTATATGTTACTGTATTATTTCCATGTTATTATTTTATAGTTACCCTTCAGCTGTAAGCATACCCACACAAATTCATAGAATCATAGAACCACAGAATGGTTTAAGTTGGAAGGAACCTTGAAGATCATCACGTTCCAACACCGCAGGGGGTTGTCCTCTGGGCCAGGGACACCTCCCACTAGACCAGGTTGCTCAAAGCCCCATCCTGTCTGGCACTGAACACCGCCAGGGATGGAGCTTCCACAACTTCTCTGGGCAATCTCTTCCAGTGCCTTACCACCCTCACAGTGGAAAATTTCTTCCTAATATTTAATCTAAATCTGCCTTCTTCCAGTTTGAAGCCATTCCCCCTCATCCTATCACTACATGCCCTTGTAAAAAGTTCTTCCCAAGCTCTCCTGTGGGCCCCCTTTAGCTACTGGAAGGCTACTGTAAGGTGTCCCTGGAGCCTTCACTTCTCCAGGCTGAACAACTCCAACTCTCTCAGCCTGTCCTCATAGGAGAGGTGTTCCAGCCCTCTGATCATCTTGGTGGCCCTCCTCTGGACCCGCTCCAACAGGTCCGTAGCTTTCCTGTGTTGGAGGCTCCAGAGCTGGATGCAGGAATCCAGGTGGGGTGTCACCAGAGTAGAGTCGAGGGGCAGAATCACCTCCCTCAACCTGCTGGCCACACTTCTGCTGCAGTCCAGGATATGGTTGGCCTTCTGGGCTGCGATAGCACGTTGCCGGCTCATGTTGAGCTTCTTGTCAATCAGCACCCCCAAGCCCTTCCCTCAGTGCTGCTCTCGATTCATTGTCTGCCCAGCCTGTATTTGTGCTTGGGATTGCCCCGACCCAGATGTAGGACCTTGCACTTGGCCTTGTTGAACTTCATGAGGTTGGTATGGGCCCATCTCTCCAGCCTGTCCAGGTCCCTCTGGATGGCATCCTTCCCCTCCAGCGTGTCTAATTTGCACCTAAATTTGTACCTAATCAACAGGTATAGTATCAAAAGTATGTTAGCACATTTTTATTGGCACAAGTCAGAGTAAAGTAAGTGCTGACAACATGTCCAGTGTGGCAGTTTTGCTGTCATTGGTAACATAGACCTAGGCTGCGCTGGGCGGTAACTTCAAAATAGGAAGTTTTGCAATAGAACTGGCAATTCTAGCAGGGTCTGGGCATAGAGGTGCAGAAATGGAATTCATATATATCTTTGTCAGTTTTTTTTGAAGTGCTTTGAAGTTCCAGAAAGTGAAAACACAGTTTACATAGTATCTTCTGTATAAATAGCATGCCCTGTTTGTAGAAGTGCTCTCTGTGGGGTCCTGTTATTTCATATGTATGGGACCATGCGTGGTCACACATGATGCTTTGGTTTAGGATTTTAAGAAAGCACAAGTTAAATGCATAAAGCTAAAGACTACAGTGTCGTCTTTGATGTATGAATATGTACATATTAGGAAGCCTAATTAAGATCGTAGACGTCTTAGTTTTGGTACATCTCTTACTCTTGAAAGCTTGATAGCATAATTTTAATGTTTGTTTCATGTAGTTTTTTTCATGTAGGATGCATGGTTCACTGGTAGTCTCCATGTAGTCCTCCCAGGAGGGAAAATAAAATAAGGTCATGGTTTAAAAAAATGATAATGACCTCAGTGTAAGGCATTTGGAGAGGAAGAATTAATGATTACATCATCTGCTAGTGATAATGCAGCATTAATGAAAAGAATTATCGTTATTTATGGCATTATAACAGAATATCTTAGAAAACATGTCTGATAATTCTCTGTCTGAAACTATGTGAATTTTGGTTTGCTTTTAGTTTATATGGATATGTTCCTTTAATGACTTCAAGGGCAGGATAGACGCAAGCATTCAAATCTTTGGAATTTTTCTTCTGCTTTTTATGTAAGAAAGACATCATCTGTCTGCTCTGTGGATAGCAATATGTGTTTAACAGTGTGTAGTCATGGTACTGCAAACAATAAGAAGGTAATCTGTCTTCCTGAAAATACAGCAGTATTGCCAGTTATCATGATTTTCATCACAATTCTCTTGGGATTTGGTGGTGGGTTTTTTTGGGTTGCTTTTTTTTTTTAAGCTCCCCCTTGTGGAAGTGTGTGAATGTTAAATTCTCACCTTCCACTTGGAAAAGAAATGATTTTCTTGTTGTTCTCTCTATGGAGAAAATACTGAATTGTGAATTCCAGTGATTTCAATGAAGGCGAGCAAATAAAAAAGAATCTCATAATAATTTTACATCATCCCTCCTGGAGACCCGGAATGAAATTTTGGAAGACTTGGGGTGACCGATACTGAGATGTGGTTCGTTGCATCTACCTACACTGGAAATTGAACAGGATGCTTTTGCTAACCCTGACTTTCGTGTGAAGCTTTACAGACCTTTCTACACGTAAAGTGTGGGGGCAGACCTCTGGTATGTTTCATAGGCAGGATGGTCAGCAGTCATAGGAAAGATATGACTATGTTGAGGGTTTTTTGCATGAAATAGAATTTGAGGTAAAATACCCATAATGTCTGGTGGACATCTAGAGACTGCATTTAAGATTTTCTGAAAACTTTATGGCAATTCCAACTTAGCTAGACTAAAGCTGTAATGACTGACTGTTAATCCATGGAACAGTTTTCTTCAGCTGAAGGCACAGCTCCAGGCAGTTACCTCTTGCTGTGTGGTCACCCAAGGCAATTCCTTCTCACCTGGCATTTCCTCTTCTTTTTCCATCAATTCTGTAGCAACTGTGAGAGATAAAACCAGGCTACTGTAATAGATTTCAGACAAAATACTACAGAAGCCTGTCATTCAGAGTTGCTCACAGTTATGCTCTGATGGACAAAACCTTTTTACTCTGGAGAGCAGCCGTGAGGTAACATTGGTATAAAGCATGCTTGAGTATGATCAAATGTTTCTGTCAATGGAGAATTTTCTTCCATATTGTAAGCACCATAGAGTTCAGTGGTGCGGCCCAGACAGGGGAGGCATTGCTTATGCTTATGCTTATGCTTTAGTCGTGTTTCTGCCTGGCTTGTAGGAAAGAACACAGAAGCTTTGCTTCTGAATGTCTTTTTCAGATGCTTATCACCAGAAAACACTATGTTTTCTCATTTTGGATGGCCACGGTTCTAACTGTTTGGGAATTTTTGAACAGTATATATGATGCTTTTTTTTTCTTGTGAGAAAATGTAGATTCATCAAAACTGAAACAAGAAAAACTGTTTCTATAGTTTTTTTATCAAGTTTTACGCGTATTTCAAAATTGTCAGAACAAATGTGGATGTGTTTTACAACAGCCTTTTGTTTTGAAACGTCATTTATAAAAAATAACAAATAAAAATAAAAATTAAATATTTTGAAGTTATAGTAATGAAAAGTGGTAACCTCAAAATTATTTAAAAAAATATTCACTATGTTATATACTTAGGTAATATATTATAATAATCAATTAGATTTATAGAATAATGATGAATATTCTCTGGTNTCTATTCTTATTTCACTTATTAAAGTAAGTTTCTGAAAGCATTTCTCATGAGGTAAAATATTTCCTAAATTTCTCATATTATTTTTGCAATTTGCTCAGAATCTTTTTCAAATTCAGTTAGGTAAAATATGTATATATAAAAATACACTAACTTTTTTACTTGCAGACATTCAGTATTGTGGGATACAGTCTAAATATCAGAAGACATTTAAGTTAATACTGAGATTGAGTAGTTTTTCAGTTTGAACGATGCTTTTTGCATGCATTGAATAGTATGATTGCTTTAGATCACTGGTGATGAGCTGTAAGATATACCTGGACATATACAATGCAGTTCAGGTACAATTTAAGGCAGCTACATTTGTTCTGCATTTGAAACTCTTCCAGAGGAGATTTATGGCAAATTTAATAGGCCGATGGCCATTCTAGCCCATCATAGCTTGTGGCTGCTGTTCTTCTGTTGGTGTATGTTTCATCTTCTATATACTTTTAACTGCATGGTTTGGTGTAAATATGATTGAGTATCTGCTGATGAGTTTTACAGTTCCCAGAAAATTTTGAGCCTAGTGAATTAACGGTGAATGTCTTAGTGCCAGATTAAGCTAAAGAAATTGCTGAATAAACTGCTTAATTATAAAGCTGATTTATCTCCTAGTCTTTCCTTTCCTCATGTTCCTTTCTGGAGAACACCATAATTCAGCTCTCGTGCAAGGATGGAATTTGAACCTGTGGAAATTTTCTATTAAATGTCAGAAAAGATAGAATAAAATAATAAAATTAATTATTTCACTTAAGTTGCAGTGCTAGTGGGATGGGACCATTAATTAATTTTACAGATCTTGTGACATCCTTTGGATTGTACCATAAATTCTTTGCAATATCAAAATTCTTCTATGGTCATGGATCTCTTTTCAGTTAAAGGTGGAAAAAGTTGTTTCTAGTCTGCTGTCCTGAAATACCGAGCTCTCAACTTAGCTGACAGGACCTTTCTTGTTTCCTGGTCTGCATGAAGTCAAAATATATGTTAGTAGATCTAAATGATACTTTAAAAAAAAAGGGGAGGGGGAATGGAGAAACATGTATAATAAGAAAATCACAAGTCTACTGGATGAAGTTTGAGGTTTTACCTCTTTTACTGGGAGGTAAATAAATGCAGCTCTGCTCTTCTGGCCCCTCTGCACATATGAAATACTTCGCCACAGTGGAGAGAACTCTTTACCCTAGAAAATTAGACATGTTCACAAAGCACCTAGGGCTGTAAGAATTTGGGATTTTTCAGCATGTGACAGTAACTAAATTGCAAATGTTCACTGGGCAATTTTGTTTGTGTAAACTGGGAAATATCTCTTCTTCCTATGAGCCTGTTGCATACCAGCGTAGCTTGTTTGTTGTGTAATTACCTCTGAAGTGGTGGTCAAAAATAATCCCAAGCCACTCAGGTTGAATTTCCCTGAGCTTAAGCATGACAGCCAGGTTTATAGCAGTGGAGAAACAACAGCTTGGCACTGTTGCTGTTTCACCAGCCTTGAGGATGAAGATAAAAGGGAATACCAAGCCAGGAGACAACCTCTTCCTCTCCTAGCCTAAATAAGGGGTGTGTTTGGCATCTCTGAAAGCTGCTGGGGAGCTTTTCTGCGCGAAGGCAGAATTTGTGCTGCAAGCAGGATATTTTTACTTCAGCAAAGGCAGGGGCAAGGGGAATTTACAGAAGCTGGCACTACAAATTAAGGGCTGAACAGAACACATGCGTAGTGGCCGAATGGTCATTTTGTCCTTGGCTCAACTTGCTTTGTGCATTTACATAAATTAATATGTATCATTTATTTTTTGAGACTTTTTTTTATAGTTTGCTTTAATCAAAGATCCCAGGAGTGAAAGCATAGATGGGTGTCAAAAAATGTTGCTATTCTCAAACCAACCACAATGCCAAAGTCCTTGCTGCCAATGGGCAGAGACCCAGTATGAGTGGTGGAACAAACTGCCAACCCTGAGTAAAAATCAGAAGACTATATTGTGCCTGGAAGAGACTGACAAAAACAAAGACATAGTTTCTCCTGCAGTGGTGCCAGTAGGCAAAGGTATGCATTTTAAAGGTTGGTTATCTTAAAAATTTTGACCCACTTCTCAAAATCTTTTCATTGTTTTAGATGCTGAGAATTGGATACATTTATGATTTTGTTTTCCTCTTTACTGTATAGCAGTGGTAGATCTATCATGGACCAAGCTTTTCCTGCACTTCTTAATGTTCTTCAACAGTGAGATGCTTCACAAAAGATGAGACTTACTAGCGTAATACATAGGTTTACAGGAATACATGAATAACATCCTGAATATTCGTGGTTTCTTCTCCATGGTTCAACTGAAAATCTTTGAGAGTTATTTCAGCTTCCTCAAAACTTTTTGATCCATATATATTGTATCAATGAATTTGATTTTTTCAGTTGCAATCAGGAATGGGTAATATTTATACTTAAGCTGCCTAGTATTAGGATAAGGTTGGCATACCTTGTCAGAGAACTGAGTACATGGCTTTGTTATTGTATGGATGTCACCACTTTGAATTGGCTGAACTATTTATTACCTTATGACAGAATCAGAGTCACAATATGGCTGAAGTTGGAAAGGACCTCTGGAGGTCATCTTGTGCCACTGCAACGCCCTGCTCAAACAGTGTCACCTAAAGCTTTCTACTCAGGACCATGTCCTGGTGGCTTTTGCTTATCTCCAAGGATGGAGATTCCACAACCTCTCTGGGCAGCCTGTGCCAGTGCTCAGTCACTTCACAGTGAAAAAGTGTTTCCTGATGTTCAGACAGAGCCTCTACTGTTTCAGTTTGTGCCTGTTGCCTCTGGTCCTGTCGCTGGACCCCATGGGAAAGAGCTTGCCTTCAGGTATTTATATACATTGATTAGATCCCCCATGAGCCTTTTCTTCTCCAGGCTGAGCAGTCCCAGCTCTCTCAGCTTTTCCTCCAGTCCCTTCATCATCTTAGTGTATCATCACTGGACTCTCTTCAGTATGTCCATATCTCTCTTGTACCCAGAATTGGACACAGTACTCCAGGTGTAGCCTCACCAGTGATAGAGGGGAAGGATTGCGTCCCTTGATTGCTGACAACACTCCTCTTAATGCAGCCTACATCACCACTTGCCTTATTTGCCACAATGGCATTTTACTGGCTTGTGTTTAACTCGGTGCCTGCGAGCACCTCCATATCCTTTTCTGCAAAACTGATTTGCACACAGTCATTCTCTGGCATATGCTTATGCATGGGTTTATTCCTCCCCAGGTGCAGGACTTTGCACTTCCATTTGTTAAATTGCATGAAGTGTCTGTCAGCCCATTTCTCCAGTATGTTGTGGTCTCTCTCATGAGCCATGATGTAAGTATTATATAAATCATTAACTCAGTTGACACTGCAATATATTGCTATTCATCTATTAATTGCAATTAAACTCTTGCTTTGCCACAGGAGTTACCTGACTGCTACAACATTAATGAACCATACCTGAATATAGGACTTATTTTCACTAACTGTTAAATAAACAGTCAAGTCCAGTTTACCTGTTCTGAAATAAAGTCCAAGTTTAGTTTTGTTTCTTTTTTTGTTTGTTTGTTTTTGTTTTTTTTTTAGTGCTGTTTTTTTCTGGGGTTAACTTTTTAGGAAAGCTGAATGAACAATATGACACAAATCAATAAATCAGTCTTTTTTGTCTGTCTTACAGCTTCTCTTCTTGAGTTGCCTGACCTTTCTTTAGATTTCCCTACATCCTCTGCATTAGGAAAAGAAGAGAGTTGTATAGTATTTTTTCCCATTTGTTTCATGGTTTCATCTTTGAGCAGAATTTCTTCGTGGTCTTCTTACTGTGGTCTGCAAGGTATAACACATAAAGAGATAAGCATGCTGGCCCAGACAGTAGAATCACTGTCAGTACGTCGTTAGAGTGTGTGAATAAATGCCAAGTGAATAATACTATTGCAGGGATCACAGCTGTTGAATGTTGCAGAAAATGAGTCTTTGGATTTAACTCTTTCACAGTGCTTGCAATCAGAGATAAGCTTGGGAGGACTTTCCTATGCAAAAGATATGGCTGGCAGGCACCCTTCTGGGAAGCGTGTGTGTGTGTGTGTGTATGTGGAAGTACACCGTAGGAGGATGTGAGCTGCTGATATTGAACAATCTGGTTGAAAAAATATTTCTTACCTCAGCTGTTAGAGGTAGCATTATAGCACGTAGCATAAACATATGAACTTTATTTGAAACTTCTTCCATCAAAGACAACAGCCAGGTTTCCACACATTTACTTGGTGTAAAATTGTCCTCTGAGTAGTAAATTTCTATTGATTTGTTAAAGAAGAGATATTTACTCTTACATGCTTTTATGTTAAAGTTGGTACAACCATCTCAGCAAATAGGGTAAATGGTGATAAATGGCTAAGCTGAAATATGGCTAGCCAATTCCAGGTATGTGTCCTGGATAAAAGAAAGAACCCGAGACTGGGTTCTTACTTTTTGCAAAAGTAAACTGAAAACTCTTACCTGATAATGTATGGGTTTGAGCCAAACTCAAACATCCAAAACAATTGTAAGCATGTTCCAAAAAGCTTTACTTTAAAGTCGTTTTCTTTTTTCTTTGAAATTTCAATGGACGATTTTTGACTAATCCTACTTGGATACTTTAAAAGACACTATAGCTTTGCACACAAATATTTTAATGTTTTGTTCCAGTTCTCTTCTGTGAAAAATAGAAGCTATGTACTAAAATTGGTCATTTACTCTGACTTGAATTCTTTCTCATCTGGGAGAGGTGGGAAGAAATAAATAAATAATAAAGTTGGTAAGAAAGGCATTCATGATAGGGAAATAACTTGAACTGGACACTATGCTAACAACTGTGTCTGTGTCTTAGTGCTGTCATTTTGATGACCATGTTAAAAGTGCTATGGTCACCAAGACTATTTAGAACTGAGGAATACCAGTATTATGACAGCTACAGGAGGGTCTCTGAAAGGAGGAAGCTGGAGGAGCTTCCTTTGACCGTCACTCTTACCTCCCCTTCAGGGAAAGGAAACTCAGCATTGTTTTCTCATATCCTACCAACGGATACAGTTGGAGTGTATAATTTCCCACATTTTTCTATCATCTATATCACTCCATTGTTGGAAAATACATTATTTGTAGGATCAGGTATGTGACTGACAGAGAACGAAATTCCTCTGCACAATTTTATGTTCTGCTTGTAAGTATACGTAGCGTAGAGAGTGGATTTAAAAAAAATAATTTAGTGATGTTTAAATCATACTCCTTTTAGACCAATGAGCAGAGGAACTAGATCTGTTTTGATGGCACTTAGACTCCAAGACTCAGTCTTCATGTTAATTTACAATACTGTCGGAGCAGTTCTATCATCTATTCAGTGTACTTAAGAAATGGAAATCAATGAGCTGGTATTGTGATGTTTTAATGAATAAATAAATTGGGCAAATGATCTCACATTCTTCAAGAAAAAAATAAGAAATTAATCAGTGTGTGAGGGTGTTGTTTCTATTTTGTCTACAATTAAGATCAACAATTGAAACCTTGTCCCTATTTCTTCTCTAGTTAGTCCTAAATCCTGCTGAAATGCCCACTGGGATCTACATTTTTGTGTTTTCAACTTGGACTATATGTATATGTTAATTATATTTTTTTCCAAAAGCTATTAAAACCCTCTAAATTTGAGGCAGGCCCAAACATAAGTGGATGGAAATGTGTAGAACAGCACATTTCTTCTTCATATGAATGGTAGCAAGTCAATTTAAACAAGAACATATAGTGCAAAGTGAGAGAATCTTGTTTTCAAAACTGCTGCTTGAACTATCTCTAGCACAGAAAAATTGGAGGAATTAAAGTCTCAGAGGGCATATAATTCTTAGTGAACCTAGAGAAGTATTTGTTGGCAAAGTATTTGTCTCACTATGGAAAACAGTATTCAGCCTCTGTGGCTGGATGATGAGTGTTCTTCTCCAAATAAGTTAAAGGACAAGATGGCATGCTCACTCATCAGCTTCAGCTCTTTTCTTAAGTAGGAAAATGTCCAGGCATGGCATAAGTCTTTTAATTAAAAATGCTAAGACTATCTAAAAACGTAAAAAATCTGACAATGAATTTGTATTCCATGAGAGGGGACAGAATTGCCACTGATAATGAAAATCTATTTTAAATGAGATTAGATGAGAGCAAAGGAGTATGTGAAGTGGTAACGCTGCTCTCAAAAGGGGTCTACCACTGAATAAGAATTACTATATAGGTGTGGTCATTTTGGATCATATAGGCATAATGGAAATCACCAGACAGTTTTGTTCATGCTTGGGTATAATGTGACTCTTACATAATTGTATGGTTAATACACAATAGTAAAGAAAAAACATACAGTAGTGTTTCATAGTTAAAGATTTGCAAATTCTCTGTTTTGTGTCATTTCTTCTATTTTGCCATCTCTGTATGTCTTCTCTGACACTAAGTGTCCAGAAAGACTGAGATTTAACCCCCTGATTTATGGAAGCTCTTTTATATATGAAAACCTACAGTGTTTTTTTAGAAATCTCTTCTTTCCATTGGTAGTTCAAAGTATTTCAACTGATTTGTCCAAAAGTTGCATTCCTTCATATAGAAATATACAATAACTCTAAAGGGCAAAAATAAACAATGCTACTACCTATCTTTATAAAGAAGAAAGAAGTTTATTGTATGGTGCTTTACTGTTCACTTGAACAACTGCAAGTATAAAGTACTCACCTTTCCAGTGAAGTTCTGCCCTTTGTGTCTTGACTCCTTGTTCCCTACATATAGCAAAACTTTGCCCTGAAAAGACATTTGATTCTTGATGAAAAAATATATTTTTTTTACACTTACAGTTAATAACTTTAAATTTGTCTAAAATTTTGCATAAATGAAAATATTTCAGGCTATGGGTTAATACCATGCGATTTCCCAAGATAATGAGTTCAGCAAATGCTTGATGAGGAAATGAAGAGTTAGGTATACGAGCACATAACTTTAACTCTGTTTTCTTGGAACTGGCAGAAGCCACTGGAAATTATCTGTAAGTGCTCCTGTTGCATTCATTATGTTCTTCTTGTGTCCTCCTTCTGTAACTATGTTTTTCCAAAGTGAGGAACACGCTGTGGTGTGATTTGTAGTCCCAGCTTGGAAGCCACTTCTGCTTTCAGTTGGCCAACAGTTGCAAAGTATTCTTGTAGGGGATGCCTCTACGTCCTCATTCTGCCTGACCAGTCCGCATGTCCAGGCAAACATATAGATTGTTCTCAATAAGTCTAAGGCATCTGCTAATGCTTATAGCTAATGTCTTAGCAGTATATTCTCTCAAAACAGTGTATAGAGTTTTATATACCTACCTTTCTCACACTGGGCATAAATAGGAACGGCACAAGCATACAACCTTGTGGCAATCCCATATTTGTCTGTGCGTGTGCACCTGCTTTTGCAGGTTTTTCTAAAGAATGATATTTGTATGAAGCGTGTCTGTTACACTGTGATGTCATACCCTGCTGACAGATTTGGTTTGGAAGGTGCATGGAATAACAAAAGAGAAAAGCTCTTGTGGTGATATAAGGTGATCTGAAATATGTGACTCTCCTCTTTCTCAATTTTGAGAATGATCAAAAGATACAGACAGCTTAAAATACCTGGCATACTTCTTAGTGCAATGGAATATAATGTTTCATTTCATAAATAGAGGTGTCTTAAAGTGAAGCAGAAAAGGTTTTCAGGGAGCTAGCTTATTATCTTCATTATGATTTTTTTCAGCTGAGTCAGAAAGCACAATTTGAAAGGAACCTCTGGTAAAGGTGGGTGTCTTTATTCATCACAGTGTCTGTTCCTCTTCTGATGTCTCCCTTCTTGTATTCCTAACTGAGAGCTTTGTATCCCTAACTGAGAGCTGTGATGTACACAAAGATGTTTCTTAGCAGTTCCTCAGCACTGTGTCTTTGAGGTGCGTTCCCACCCTAGAACTTCTTAGCTCTCCATTCAGAGAGGGCTGTCATTCCCTGTATGTTCTCTCTGATGGCTGACAGGGGAAAAAAATTACATGCAGCCATGTGCACGTAGAGGGAGAACATGGAGGAGTTCAGGAATTCTCAACTCCTTTTGTATTTGCTTCTAATAATTACAAGGAGTAAGGTGGGATGAGTAAAAAGAAAGAGAGTGGGAGTAAGAATGAGGTAAGAAAGCCACATCTGGGGGGTAGAAACTTTTAAAAACCTGGGCTCCTGTGGTTTGACTTACGATGCAGAAGAAAATGCATGAGGAAAAGGGCACCTAAGATGGTGGAAAATTGCTGCTGTAATTACAAAATGGGGTGAAACATGTTCATTAAGTCACTCTGTGTTGGAAGATTTTGAGGGAGAACACCTTGGGGAAGTATAGGCTATTGTGTGCGCATGAATTGGTTTGTGATACTGGCACCTGCCTGAAGAGGGAATTTGACTTGTTACAGCTTTTGATTTTATTCTTCCCAGTAAGAAGTCAGTGTCGAGCAGTACAAGATAACTGTCAAATGAGTCATGCAGATATAGCAAAAGGACCAGTCACACTTTGTGCAATGAAAAAAACATGTTAGAACCTAGAAACCACTAAGAAAGGCAGTGGCAACATATTTTTCACTGGGTTGGTTTGTTGGCCTTTTTTTTTGGTGAAGAGATGTGGGAAGTTGTAGGTTGAGTCTCTGCTCATTCCTCTGTTAGGTTGATGAAGTTGATGAAATCATGAATGGAGTGGAGAGCACATGAATAGAGAAGAGTTGGTTACTATCCCTTGCAATCTAGGAATTGGAGATCCTCAAATTACAGTAACAGATGATAAATTAAAAGAAAAAAGGGCCATATTTCATCAAAATGTACATAATTAAGATTTAGGAAGGCACAGATTCAAAGAGCAGAGATCATAGCTGTGATTAAAATAGGCTTATACTTGCTCTGTTGTTACACTCTCTCTTAAGTGACTGCTTTGGCCATGTTGGAGGTGGGGCACTGCTAGACTGTTTCATTGAAATCAGTGCAAATTGTCTATCTGAAAAAGAAAAATATGAATTTCTATTGAGAGGGAAAAATAAAAAACAAAACCCTGCAGGCAAACATCTCCTTTCCCGATGGATCCATTTTAAATTAGTGTAATCATAACCAGAAAACATTTCCTATAGCAATTCTGGTCTTGCCTGGCTGCGCCTTGTATGAATATTCTAAAATTATTATCTTAGATTGTACACAGCACCTGTTTTTGAAAACAGTCTAGAATCACTAAGGAGAAAACTCGTTTAACTGAAACATTAGTATTTACCAAAGTTGACTATATCTTAAAGAACAAATTGTATACAGATGTTCATCTGTACACAAATTTTTTAAAAAAACAAACAACCCAAGTAAACCCAAACCAGGTTTGCCTGTATATCCCTGGTAGTTGTGGTGTTTTGCTGTTATGAATAAGTGAAGGAAGAGTGTTTGTATCTCATAAAGTTTTTGCAATAAAAGCTCCAGCAGGAAAAATCACAGATGTAACTGCCAGTCTTAAGTTTCTAACAAATTACTCTGCCAGTCCCATGTGAGCTTTGTAATTGAAAATCTCTGTTACGCTGAAATTTAATGGGGGTGCCTGTGTTTTAGTTGTTTGGATTATTTGCTTGTCTTGGAATCAAAAGTTTTTCATTTTTATTTTAATATTTCTTTCAAATGGATTTTGTCCATGTCCTGCTCTTCTGTTACTCCAAATATAAAGTAGGCTTCACTCTTGCATTTCTGTATCACTGTCAAATATACCTAAATGTTGCAAGAAACCTACCTAAAAGGATTTGGCTTGCAAGTTCTGCACTACATTAACCTGAAGAAAACAGTAGTCTAAGTGGAATAATCCCAGTGTTAGCAAAGCTTATGCGTTCTTAGCAGAAATAGAGGGAGGGGAAAGAAAGATATCTCACTGTTCTACAGAATAATCTTAGCTGTCTGAATCTCTTGATATTCTAACTCTCTCTCCTATCCTGCCTGCACATTCCACCATGGAAATCTTCTTTAGTAGCTAAATACCTAGATTAGGACTTTGTGTAGTGGCTGCAGCCCTGCTTATAAATCTCTGTCTGACATTTGAGCCCACTTACACTGCTGTTTCAGTGCTAACTGTTAATTTGCAATTTTATTCACTGATATTAAAAAAGATAGCATGTGTCTGCTACTGCTTCTGGAATACACAGAGGATTGAGCAGAAACACTGATTTCCTTGGGCTTCCAGACTCCACCACATACACGTAGAGAGAGTGCCTCTCCTCTCACCTCTTTGTCATAAGCTCTGTGATCCCAATGTGAGTGCTGAGTGGTTTCAAGTGGTGGTAATGAAATTAGTAAAAGTGTAACTGTGATTAATATGGAAGCAAATGGTAGAGGAACAGCTAAAGATGATATTGCAAGTGTACATAACTGAAGGGCAGAGAGAAGTACCAATGGCATTTCAGCTGGTCTCTCTGTAGTTTTTTCGCTGAAGTTGAAAATAGTGGATATTAAAAGTTCACTAGACAGGCGCTGCTTTTTTCGTCCATAAATGTTTTTTGTGTGCCTTTGTATAGTGAATTGTTAAAGTGCCTCTATAACCTTCAATGGTCAGGCGTCTGGTGTAAAATGTAAAAAATGTCATTTTTTTATAACCACCACTACAATGTATTGAGTTTCAAAGTTAATCTCAAGACACTTAATCACTAGCAGTAATGATTTTGTATGCTTGGTTGTTGCCTTCAGTAACATTTGTGCAGTGATGTTACCTGGAATGTCATTATTTGTCCTCTAAGGGAAAATTAGCAAATTGTTTTTTTTTTCAGGATATGAAGGAAGCAAGAGCCTATTTCCTTTCCACCTTACCAAGGTTAATGGGAGTAAACAGTGCTGAACAGACATTTGTATGTCAGCTCAGCAGAGCTGACAATGTGAGGTATCAGCTACACATTAATATAACTTTTACCTAGAAAAAAGAAATATCACACTTTGCCATACTGTTCTGAAGTACAGGGTTAATGTCTGATGTGTGGTAAAAAATATTTTAATAGGAAGCTTTTCAATGGAGGTATTACTGTAGGACTCTTGGGCCAAATCCTTAAAGACTACTTGTTGTTTCCACTGTTTTAATACCACTAAAGAGCCTGGCATGATGTCAGGTCAGTATTTTATCAGTGACAAAAGGAAGACTAGGGAAAATGTGGGCCCACTCAGGAAGGAAACGGGAGACGTGGTCACCCAGGACGTGGAGAAGGCTGAGATACACAATGACTTCTTTGCCTCAGTCTTCACTGGGAAGGGCTCT
>VZSZ01011715.1:2469-14092 GCA_013398815.1 Ibidorhyncha struthersii
TTTTTTTGTACATACAGAATGAGAATATAGTTGTCACAGTTTAAGTTCTTCTCCCAATAACAATATTAAGATACTGCAGCAAGAAAATACAAAAAGCTCATCATAGTAAACTCATCCTTTTTGAAGCATCTGAAATCTAAATTAGCTCCACTCCATTGATTAAAAATATCGCTTACAGTGATTTGCCAGAAAAATGTGTTCTGAAATTTAAATTAGGTTAAGTATTTTGTAGCAGACTGCCATAATAATTTTCCAAAGTAATAAAATCAGTTATCAGAATTAATGATACATAAAATTCATTTTATATTACCTTGCTTCCTCCCTCATCTGTTTTCAAACCAAGACCCATAACTTTATAATGTGTTTTTACACCATGCAGTGACCCTTCTTGCAGCTGAAAGGACAACAGAGTTCAGTGCAATCCTTTTAACATTGCCTTGATGATCATTTAAAAAAATCACAAGGAAAAGCAGAAAAGGCACAGGGACAGCCTTGTAGAATAGTTGTAGCTACAAGACAACTGAAAGAGTGGCAGATGTCAAATCAAGTGAGGACTTTTAATGTAATAAAATAATGAAGTGCAGAATTAATTCCTGGGTTTCGCAGTGCTTGTAAACAGAGTGAACAAAACAGATGGCACTCTTAAGATATCTTATCAGCGACTATGTATCTAGCAGAAGAACCACCTTCCAGGTTACGCCTGAAGTTTTTCTCCATCAAGCACAGTAGCATTTCTAGCATTTTCTAGCTCTGTAGAAGGATTTCTTTCTAGACAGCCCATACAGGCAAAAAGCCAGTTTCTTTGCTACTTCACAGTCATAGAATGACAGAACAGTTTAGGTTGGAAGGGAGATTGAACATCTAGTTCCAAACCCCCTGCTGTGGGCAGGGACACCTTCCACTAGACCAGGTTGCTCAAAGCCTCGTTCAACTTAGCCTTGAACACTTCCAGGGATGGGGCCTCCACAACTCCCCTGGGCAACCTGTTCCAGTGCCTCACTACCCTCAGAGCAAAAATTTTTTTCCTAACATCTAATCTAAATCTACTCTTTTTCAGTTTGAAGCTGTTACCCCTCATCCTATCACTACATGCCCTTGTAAAAAGCCCCTCTCCAGCTTTCTTGTAGGTGCCCTTCAGATACTGGAAGGCCACTATAAGGTCTCCCTGGAGCCTTCTCTTCTCCAGGCTGAACAACACCACTCTCTCAGCCTGTCCTCATAGCAGAGGTGCTCCAGCCCTCTGATCATCTTTGTGGCCCTCTTCTGGACCTGCTCCAACAGGTCCATGTCTTTCCTGTGCTGAGGGCTCCAGAGCTGAACACAGTACTCCAGGTGGGGTCTCACCAGAGCAGAGTAGAGGGGAAGAATCACCTCCCTTGACCTGCTGGCCACAATTCTTCTGATGCAGCCCAAGGATGCGATTGGCTTTCTGGGCTGCGATTGTGCATTGCTGGCTCATGTTGAGCTTCTCATCCACCAACACCCCCCAGCACTCCTTCAGGGCTGCTCTCGATCCATTCTTTGCCCAGCCTGTACTTGGGATTGCCCCAACCCAGACGTAGGACCTTGCACTTGGCCTTGTTGAACCTCATGACGTTCACACAGGCTGACCTCTCCATCCTGTCCAGGTCCTTCTGGATGGCATCCCTCCCCTCCAGCATGTCAACTGCTCCACACAGTTTGGTGTCATTGGTAAACTTGCTGAGTGTGCACTCAATTCCAACATTCACGCCACCAACAAAGATGTTAAACAGCACCGGTCCTGGTACTGACCCCTGAGGAACACCACTCGTAACTGGTCTCCACTTGGACATGGAGCTGTTGACCACAACTCTTTGAATGCAACCGTCCAGCCAGTTCTTTATCCACCAAGTGGTGCATCAGTCAAATCCATGTCTCTCCAATTTAGACACCAGGATGTCATGCGGGACAGTGTCAAAGGCTTTGCACAAATCCAGGTAGACGACACCTGTTGATGTCCCCGTAGCCACCAAAACTGTAACATTGTTGTAGAAGGCCACCAAATTTGTCAGGCATAATTTGCCCTTAGTGAAGCCATGTTGGCTGTCACCAATCACCTCCTTATTTTCCATGTGCCTTAGAGAAGTTTCCAGGAGGGTCTGCTCCATGATCTTGCCAGGCACAGAGGTGAGACTGACCGGCCTGTGGTTCCACGGGTCTTCCTTTTTTCCCTTTTTAAAAACAGAGGTTATGTTTCCCCTTTTCCAGTCAGCAGGAACTTCATCGGACTGCCATGACTTCTCAAATGTGATGGATAGTGGCTTGGCAACTTCATCTGCCCGTTCCCTCAGGACCCTTGGATGAATTTCATCAGGTCCCATGGACTTGTGCACCTTCAGGTTCCTTAGATGATCCCTGAAGAGGTCAAAGTCTGCTTTCCTGAAGCCCAGGGTAGTAAGTTTACTGTGCGCCCTCAAGTCTCGCTCTTGTATTTTACTTGTAAGCAACGAAACAAATATTACAAAGGTAATCTTGCATCTGTAAGGTGAAACATGAGAGCAGAACAGTTAATGAGTAAAGCTTCTGCTGAAGAGAAGTTTAAAAAGTGCTTTCAACCCATTTCACCTGGTGAAAGGAACCAGGTGATTCACAGAGAGATGCAGCGAAAATGTGCTGATCTAATGTTACACACCACTACGACTGGAGTGCTGCTAATATGAAACATTTCAACAACCCCACCCGCTAGCTTAAAGTAAGGTCTTTTTGGCATTAGCTGCTGGCATTTGCTAATAAAAGATAACCTAGTAGCTATCATTTGAGATTGTTGCTTGCTTTACCAAGCAAGACAAGCTAGGAGACCCCATGTGTAGGAGTAGTTACTTCACTGGCAAGGACACAATCTCATAGTACCTATGCAGAGTCAGTGACAGTAACAGTAACCTTCAGAAAAATACAAGGTAAAAAGGCAGGTCTGAGTGCAATTTAGAAAGAATAGTAATCAAGCCATGCTCAGTAGAAAGGTATGATTTGCCCTTAGTGAAGCCATGTTGGCTGTCACCAATCACCTCCTTATTTTCCATGTGCCTTAGCAGATTTTCCAAGAGGATCTGCTCCACAATCTTGCTGGGCACAGAGGTGAGACTGACCAGCCTGTAGTTCCCCAGGTCTTCCGTTTTTCCCTTTTTAAAAATGGAGGTTATGTTTCCCCTTTTCCAGTCAGCGGGAACATCATCGGACTGCCATGACTTCTCAAATATGATGGATAGTGGCTTAGCAATGTCATTCACCAGTTCCCTCAGGACCCTTGGATGAATCATGCCCCATGGACTTGTGCACCTTCAGGTTCCTTAGATGGTCTCAAACCTGGTCTTCTCCTACAGTGGGCGGTACCTCATTCTCCCGTTCCCTGCCTTTGTCTTCTGCAACTTGGGCAGTGTGGTTAGAGCCCTTCCCAATGAAGACTGAAGCAAAGAAGTCATTGAGTGTCTCAGCCTTCTCCATGTCCTGGGTGACCAGGTCTTCCATTTCCTTATGGAGTGGGCCCATATTTTCCTTAGTCTTCCTTTTATCACCAACATACTTATAGAAGCTTTTCTTGTTGCCCTATGGTTCTAACCATACTGAATAGTAAAATTCCCACTGCTTTGAGTGGGAGAGGAAGCTCAGTGTGTCCTACAAATAGGTTGTTTCAAGTAATCTTTACCTTAAAGTTAGCTATGGATTCCTTTAACATGGGTTGCACATGCTTGTGTTCTTTGGTACTGAAGGTGTCTAATGTGAGCTCAGCGACTGCTTATAGAGGAAAGTTGAAACGTAGTGCTTTAACATGCCCCAACTGGCATTTTAGCTGATCAAATGGAAGATTTTAGCTGAAGTTTATACATTTGGCTGTCACTTTCACCAGCTGAAAGTTGGTCAATCATGGCATCCCTTTTGCTTCAATGTAAAGAAGAGAAAAAACTAACAAACTGTTCAGTTTCAACTCTTACAGCTTGGATATAGCTACTATTTGCTCTTGAAGTTCGTCTTATGTAGGACAGAGTCCTTTAATAAAGCCAGAAAGCAGAAAAATTGTATTCCTTCAACCAAACAGCATGCATATGTCACATTACAACATTATCTTAACTACCGTAACATTTTAAATGAAGGATTTTAAAGTATTTTTCTTGCAGTTTTTAACCCCTTTGAGCTGTTTTTAAAGCTTTGGTTTTTTTTTTTTTTTTTCAGCTGTTTATTCACAACCATTATCAGAGTTCAATATCTTCTGACTGGGTTCTTTTAGATATTGACATGTGGAGAGTTTAATATAAAATTTACTTATTTAAAGATAGTGGATGTTAAACGGGATTTCTGAAGAGAGGCAGAATATATGGCATAACACTATCAGTGTAAGTTACACATAGCAAAATGTATAGCAATTGTAATATACAGCTTGATCACAAGACCATTATGATTCCCATTAACAGTCTATAATATGTTCGTTTTCATGATGCTGTGCATCTTCAGTCACGGGGAAGGAATATGTGGGTTGAAGCTGTTGTCCCAAACTGGGGTTGTTTACCCAGTGTGCAAGATGCCAATACACACACAGAGCAGAGGGATTTATTTAAATCATTTCTGTGCAGAGATAGGTGCGAGGTGGTAATGCACAAAGCTAGCACACCAGCCTACAAACTCCTGGGAATATTTATATGGTTCAAAACACAGAAATACACACCCTTAATTACAATTATTGGTTAGTACATTATCTTAACAATTTCTATTGGTTAGTACAGTCTCTCACTTTCATTTAAAGCCACTATGTCCTTTAATTGACACATTCATGCTCCAGCACATGGTGGGGGAGTGGGTGTGGGTGGTGGGGTGGTGGTTCTGTTTAGTCTCTAATTGAGTTGGTGGTTGTGATCTCCTACTGCCACCTTTACCTTTCCCCCAGTTTCTGCAAATCTTTGTTGACTTTCTGCTTCTTGCAGCAGCTGTCCCTTTTTCAGCCGGTTTTGGCAGTTTTCTGTGGAGGGATGTTCCCTTGTTATCAACCTTCTGTTCTTCTTCTTCGAGGGTACTTTCAATAGCAAGGCATGTGTTGTTTATACAAAGTGTCTTGTTTCACAAGGCCTTGTAACCTTTTTACAGATTTTTGCTCTGCTTAGTGAGAAATTCTACCTTCTAAACTACATTCTACCTTTTAAAAGTAAATTTTACCTTTTTTAAAGTACATTAAAGCCTGCTCAAGCCCATTGCTCTCTTCAAAACTCTTTTGTTAGTTCAGGTTTTATACTCTATGCTGGGCTGAGCTGCATATTCACTACCCACCTTTTTGGTCTGGTTAACTCAGGACAGCCATGCTCTTCTACTGAACTAAGAGAGAAACATTTAATCCACTCAACTCGAGATAGAGGTTTCTCTAAAACAAAGGACGCCCTCCAGTCCCCTTTATGCTGAGATAAAATCAGCTTTTTGGAACAGCTGTGGTCAGTCACACCCTGCATTATTCCCTGAGTTTCACAGGCCATCCGTGCCCATCTCTTCTGAACCTTCTTCTATCAGTCACAGCTATGAAACCCAGGATGTTGTTTTTATTGTTTGAATGAAGCTAACAGCATCACAAAATACACGAGTCCAGGAACTGGATTTGAAAAGATGCAAGCATTCACCAAAACTGTGAAAAAAGCACAAAATCTACAGTAAGGGAAGACCTGATAAAATTGTAAAAGACTTCACAGAAAGCAAAGTCAGACAGAGTCACAAAGAAATAAGTAATTGCAATAATCTGATATGCACTCTTGCACTCCTGTGGAATATTATTTTTAATAATTGCTTCCAGAATATCCTTTATGCTCAAGCTTTGAGCTACAAGCCCACTGAAGTTGATGAAAATCAATAAGAAATAGTTTCTTTAAGCAGTTGAATATTACAAAGAGTAGAAAACATTTTGTCTTCTCCATTTTGGAGCCTCTGCTTAAAAAAAGATGTGCTCATTTCTGAAATGCTACTGAGCTCCCTTGTTTCCTTTAAGACATGGTAAACCTCAAGGATGCCCCACACATCATAGGACAGTTCAACTACACATGGAGCTGAACTTTAAAGGACCGAAACTGATATAGAAACCTCTATGAGTGTAACTCTGTAATTCATTTGGGTAAATGATTCTTGACAAGACAATGGGATAGACGGAACAACCAGATTGGGATCCAAATGAAGCAGAGGGAATGACTAGTTTACAGTGATATTGGGAATTGATATTACATGAGGTCAAACATGGGGTACCTAAATCAGAGAATGTTTTGAAGTTATATGAAATAAGACAAGGGACTAGTGAGGACCTGTCTGCCTTTCATGAGCGCCTTTGTGACGTGGCTCGAAAGCGGATGGATCTTGATCCAGAAGTGGAGTCTAACTGGAGGATGTTTAATATGTTGTTTATTGGTCAATCAGCCCCAGCCATTAGAAGGAAATTGCAGAAAATTGAAGGAGCAGGGGGAATGAATGTTTCCCAGTTGATAGAAATTGCATATAAAGTATATAATAATCGAGATGAAAAAAAAGAAATGGGAAAAGCAGTACAGGATCAAGTTACATGCACCATTGTTAGCCACAGCACTGAATGGAAATAGCATGAGTGGCAGTGGTAGAGGGAAAATATGAATGAGAGAAAGCACCTCCAGAGGGGGAGGGAGCCCAAGGGGAGTTGTTGACGACAAGTCATCTTAGAGCCCTAACCAGTGTGCCTATTGCCAATGAGAGGGACATCAGAAAAAGGCATGTCCTGAGTTAAAGAAGAAAGAACCAAGTGAGGAAACCAATCTCATAATGCTGGAAGGTTCAGACTGAGGAGGACCAGGAGAAAATATGACTGTTTCCCCAGACAATCCCCTGTCTTCAGTCAATCTGGGGAATGAAATTATAAATTTTTAGTGGATAGTGGAGTTACCCATTCTGTGTTAACTAGTCACGTAAGTCCACTGAGTAAAAATACAATTCCTATTGTTGGGGCAACAGGAAAGCAAACTGTGAGGCCATTTTTGAAACCAACAGAATATATTATTGGAAATGCTAAATTAATTCATGAGTTTCTCTATATGACAAAATGCCCTTTGCCACTACTGGGTCAGGATTTGTTAGGTAAATTGAATGCTCAAGTAATGTTTTCTAAAGATTTTGTGCAGTTACACATTCCCAAGGACACAACTTGGAAAACTCCAATTTGGTTAGTGATGGGACTTCAAGTGTCAGAAACTTCTGAGAATATTATACCAGACAAAGTAATGAATGCAGTGATTCCTACAGTGTGGACAACAAAAAAAAAATGGAAGAGCTGGTACAACTGTGTTGGACAGTGGTTCCACAGGGATTTAAGAACAGCCCCACACTGTTTGGCAATGCATTAGCTAAAGAACTGGACCAATGGCAAGGTAAAAAACAAGATATAACTTTGCTACAGTATGTTGATGATATTCTGATTGGAACTGGTAGTAGAGAGATTTCCATACAGGCAACGATCAATCTACTGAACTTTTGGGGCCTTGCGGGATATCGAGAGTCCATGTAGCACTTCAGCTCAGAAAGTAGAAATTATTGCTCTGACTTGAGCCCTTGAAACTGGAAAAGGACAGACAATTACTAAATATGCTTTTGGGATTCATGCTCATGGAACTATTTGGAAAGAAAGGGCAATGCTAAACTCACAAGGAACTCCTATTAAATATGGACAAGAAATTTTGAAATTGTTACAGGCTGTCCTAGAACCAAAGGAAGTAGCAGTGACACACTGCAAAGCTTATCAGAGGCCAGAATGAAATAGCCCAAGGAAATCGGAAAGCTGACCTAACTTCAAAGAAAGCAGCTTTGCAAGAACAAGCGCCATCGGAGCGTTGATACCAAGTAAAAACATGCAATAGGGCAAAAGGTGCAAACTACAGCAGATGTTAGCGTGAAGAAATGTCATCTTTGTTGTGCTAACAATCCTAGAATTCAATGAAAACCACTGGCAGGAAAAACTAAGAGAGGAATAACCCCAGGAGAGCACTGGCAAATAGATTTCTCTGAATTAAATGTTAGACATTTAAATATTTACTGGGTTTGGTAGACAACTTCTCAGGGTGGCCTGAAGCTTGCTGCTCCAATTGGACCAGAGAGGTAGTTATAGAAATATTACCTATTGCTTTAATGAGAACCAGAATTACTCCGAAGACAAAAGAGGGAGTTAGTCCATTTGAAATTTGTATGGTAAACCATATCCTAGTAATGAAATGGTTACTTGGAAAGACCAAATGCATATTAAAGGAGAAGATATGTTTCAAAATTACCTGTTATCCATTTCCAGAGTTCTGTCATCCCTACACAGATATCTCAGCCAACGTACACCCTTGGCCCTGGACACAGCTGTACATTATTTTCAACCAGGAAATTTGGTTTATTCACCACACCTGCAAAAAGAAAGCCCCAACATTGGAACAATGGACTTCTGAAAAGACAGGAACCATCAAGCTGAGATTAATAACAGTCTTGCAGTGTGTGTTTATTTGTAACAGTAATTTGATTCTGCAAATCATCCAGTCATTTGGTAAGATTCACAGTGTTAGTCAAATAACTGCATGTCTGCCACTGCCGAAGTCGGCTGCTTCACTGGTAGGCTGGGGAATTGAACTGAACCTTTATCAGTATGTTGACTAATGGAACTGGTATATTAAGAACCAACCTGAAAAAGGAAAAAGTATTTGGACTAGGTAAGTGGCAGGTCTGAGGTAACAATAGTCAAAATTTGTGTTGGCGTATAAATGACACCCAAACACCAAGTTCCAAGAAAGATGCAGAACCTTGTGATCATTTTCCTTGGGGAGCACAACTTCCTAAAGTATGGAAAACTGCCGAAGAAGGTGAATGGCATTATACACAACTTACACCTTGGTGTATTGATTGGATAGGACATGAAAAATGAGTGAAAATCAAAGGAATGACCTTGCTGGCGAACCTTACTGAGGCTAGAGTAGAGGTCCCCGAAGCTTACACATGGACGGGGACAATGATGAAAGACAACTAGAAAAAAATAAAACAAGTGGCAAAGTCCAGCCATGACTTGAGAATGAGCATGGAAGCAGGTTGGTTAAATAAAATAATGAATGACTTAGGTGAACTTGACTAATTACAATATGAAAACCACTCCTCTAGAAGTTAGGATACCCGCCTCCACTTGAAGACCCTCACTCACTGAGCCTGCACAGTAAAATTAAGAGATACTCTACCTTTAATTGAAGATGAGGACATTTTACACCAATCAGCTTCAAGAGAAGGAATTATGAGCCCCTGTAAAAAGTTGATAAACAATGAATATGTTAATTATGCTAATTTACAAGTATAAATGAATGACTGTTTCCATGCTGGGTGTGCTAGCTTCATGGAAATACCCCCTAGCACCCTTTTCTGCGCAGAACTGCTAATAAATAGCTAATACGTCGTCTCTGCGTGTTATTGGCTTATACACCAGGTAAACAATCCCACGAGTTTTGGGACAAGAAAAGAAGCTTTAATCTGAAGCAAGAGGTGTGTTTGTTTGTTTGTTGTGATCTTTCAGAGTTGCTTTAAGCCAGGCATTTAGCAGAAAGATTGCTCTTATGGTGGGTGATTTCATTTTTAGCTGAATCTGTCCAATCCAACCCAGCTCCAAAATGGCCATAATTCCATTTCAAGAGGAATTTTGCATTTTTAAATATACTTCAAAATGAAATGTTTCATGAGAGATAGCATACTTTTCACACATCTTTTAACACTATTGTGGTCTCTAATGTAAAGAATCACAAGAAGATAACACAGGAATGTGCTAATGCACAGGAGGATGGATCACCTCCTAGGGAGATGGGATCAGGGGGTAGGAGAGTTGCCCAAAGGTAACTTAAAGTAACCTAAGACTAATTAGCATGGTAAAAATGACACCCCTTCGAGAAGACCTTACATACTAATGTCAGACCACCTCTGTATAGTGAACTAGCCACTAATAGGAGCATGCTCAGAAGGGCATTAGTTATATAATTAAAAGGTAATCAATGAACAAGTTTTGTGTAATGTTTTCTTTGTTCTAAACTGTATGAAAACCTGCAACCCCTCTGAAGGGATGTGCTAGCTTTGTGAACTGTCACCTGGCACCCCTTTCTGTACAGAACTGCATTAAATGTTAGAAGGTGGATCTCGACTCTGTGCGCTCATTGGCTCCTGCGCACCGGGCACCAACTTGAAACCCCAATTAGGTGACAACACTATGACACAGCTTTTTGCTATGGACTGGAAGTTTCTGAGGAAGGCCAGAGTGGGTAAGGGAATCATGTATGTGTTAAACTGAAAAAAATCTGAAGTGGGTTGTTTCATTTGCATTTTTTTAAGTTATGAAAAAGCAATGATTATGCTGGATTTTTATGAAGTAAAAAGCACCAAAAGATTTAACTAGATTTTAAAATAATTCAATTTCCCTGGATGATAACCAGCAAGTTCTCTGTAGTAATCAGCTCTCTGTTATTTAGACTCAAAGACAAAGGTAGCTTGATACTAAACTTTTCTGAAATAGTAGGTGTCAATTCAATATGGTTTTTGAAAGGATGAGGGATCTTTTGTGTAAGGGTCTCATGAGCCTGTCCTCCCCAACATGGTATTCCCTCATTGCTGGTACCCTGGAGATTTTTATCAGGCAGATGTTTCTTGGGGAAAAAAATCCAAATGTTTTCAAAAATTTTATGTTTCAGAGAGTACGTTCTGGCATCTGCTGCTTGTTATAAGTTAGTGTCATAAATTGATGCAAGGAGATGGGGCGGCCAATTAAAATTGATTTATTTAGCAAGCGGCAACAAGCAAAACAGCGCTGGGCGGCCCGGGAGTCTCACTACTCCACTGACAGCGCGCACCTGGTTCCGGAAAGTCTCTGGTTTTATACTCTTCTTCTTCCGGCATAGGAGGTGTCTTAGTGGTGTACTCTGCGTCTGCCTTCCTGTGCCTCCTGGTGGTCGCAGGGATGAAGGCTCCGTGTCTTCCTCACATCACGTACTCCTCGTCTTCATAAGCNTTAGTCCTGAAGATGGACAGTTTAATACTGATTGACAGGCAAGTTCTTATGTGATCCTGTGATTTCAGAATTCTTGAAGCAATGATGCTAGGTGACATAGAAGTCCTTCAAAACGCTATAAGGAGAGATTCCTGTTTCCCACTTGTACCTGTCTCTTCTGGAAAACCCCAGCTGTAACCATCCCTGTGCTGCCACAGAGCTGCTTGATCTTTGGGAAGTCACTAAGCCTGTCTGCGCTGCTAGGAGCACTTAGCCCTTTGGAGATTATCCTTTCCTGCTTCACAGAGCTGCATATTAAAGTCTAGGAGATATGCTGACATCACAACAGTATCCAAGTAAAACCAGTTGAATGATTGACTGATGATGAGAGCAATGTTCACAAGTATGGCAGTATGGGACTATACATACGCCTGATCAGGCTTGGAACTGGTCTATGCTATCACAAAGGGACCCTTTCCTGCCTGCTGTCGTGCTTGTGCCACATCAAGAGGTATTCAGTTTTGAGGTGATAGAAATATGTGATGGTGAATTATCTCCTTTCTACATTCAGATTTCAGAGAATCCTGAGCTTTCCATGTGTGATAAGCTCAGTATTGTTTGTTCACCAAACCCCCA
>VZSZ01011718.1:9101-24264 GCA_013398815.1 Ibidorhyncha struthersii
CTTAAAGGTCCCTTCCAACCTTAATGATTCTATGATTCTATGGTTATCTGTTTGCTCAGTGGTCTGTCTTTGACCAACTGTGTAAAAGAAAACTTTGTACACTATGAATTTGTACTTGTAGCTGCTTGTGTGTTAAAATTCAGGGATGCCTTGGTTAAGGTTTTTACCCCTTCAGAGTACGTCATCAGAATAGCAATGCTCTGTCCTTTCGTGGCAAAGGTTTGTTTGTGATTCCAAAATTTCAAATGCAAGTTTTACCGTTTACCAGTTTGACAATATTTACTTTAAGTAAACGATGTGTGTTTAAGTGAACGATGCTGTGTATTTTTTTCATTCCTGCAGGCTGTCCCACGAATTATGGTTCAGTCTGCCAGCACCGATGCCAGTGCTGCAAAGATAAAACAGGTAAGCACATCCCAGGATGTGATGATACAATTTTCATATTCACATGCCTGGAAACCAGAGGTGGCAAAACCAGGTGCTGGGTTATCTCCTTAAAACCTGTTGCACTTCTACTGTTGCTTCACTGTGAGACAACTAAATGCAGTGTGTGTTACTGTGTTTTCTTAGGTCCTGGTAAAATCTCCCCTTAAATCGCTGGTGACACTTTTATGTTTGAAAGCCTGGTTAATCATATGGTTGTGTTAGCAGTTAACTAGCTAAAATTTAGCTGTTTTGCTGCTTTAAAAGGCAAATTGCTGGGCTCTGGTGCTTTCTATAAACAGAACTTGTCTGTTATTCTGAGAGTTGGGCTTAATTCTCAATTTTACATTTCAAGCCAATTCATTATATCGGCGTGAAAAAAAGGCTCTTGCTAAGCTGGAGAGAAAATAGACCCTACGATCTCCCACAGTTCAGCAGAACTTCAGTCCTATGCATAGCAAATCAGCTTTCTCCCACTGTGCTTTTATTGTCTTAGCAAAATGTGTGTTATCCGAATGCCTAAAGGGGAAAACCCAAAGAAAGAGCAGAGCTCCGGAGTCCACGTGGTACACCATCCTCTGCATAGAAAAACTAAAAATATGTCTTTAATACACAGGAATATTTAAAAAAAAATTTCTGTGTTACATTTCACTTAGCAATAGCAAGCTAGCCTTTGGTTCTGAAATTCCTGTAATTCAATCAAATCCCTCTTTCTTCAAATGGCGCTTACGTTTCCAGTGGAAAAAGCACTTCAGAATAAGGTGAAAATCCTGTCGTTTGGGACACTTAACCACTAGATGGGATAAACCACAAAATTTTGAACAGTAAACAAAAATGTCCACCTGAGAGTTAGGATGGGATATGTACAAATCTGCCGTCCTCCAACCACTTTTNAGTACATGTGCTGGCAAAAGATATTGATCTACCAGATTTAGTAAACTTTACAGCCAAGAAATACATCACTAAAATGGGCTGTTAATCTCATGAGGTGCAGTTAATTTCATACTCTGAAAGTGTGTGGTGCTGGCGGCATTGAGGTGGGAATGGCATTTGGAAACGGGGACATAAATGACAGTTTAGTTGGAGAGGCGTGATTTATCAATCCTGAGAGTTAAGCCAAATAACTGTGAGAGACTTATAGATCATGGCTGTTTCACATTTCATATAAATCCTGCTATTCAAACAGCAAATGACCGTTCCTGTAATATAAATAATTTTTCAGTAAATATTGGGGAACGTATTTCTTTTAGTCGACACTTTTCTTATTAATGGAAGAAATGAGCTGACAATCCTACCAGGTTTGCAAAGCTGACTTCGGATCAGCTTGCATCTTTTGGAGATTGCGGCTACACAGGGATTTAGATAAGCTGGAGGCCTTAGTGCTTCCCAGAAGCCTTGGATCTATCCTTTTAGCCCTGATATTTTGGATAACGGAGCTCCACGGTCCCTATCCTCTTCTGTTTCAGATTAATCAAGAGGAAGTAGGGAAACAGCCATTCGACACTGCAGTGCAGACGTCTGAGGTGGACAAGAGTCGGGAAAAGACACCCAAAGTGCCTTTGCAGCAGCCCGCAGGAGACACCCAGGCGCAGGACTCCCAGGAAGGACCTCCGAGTCCTCTGAGTGAAGCCTCCAGTGGGTATTTTTCTCACAGTGTCTCGACAGCCACCCTCTCTGAAGCCCTTGCAGCTGGAAGTGATGCTGTGGCTCAAGCAGGAGGTCAAATGCCTGTGGTGAGCGAGTTGCCAGCTCATGCTGTGGCTCAGGTCTCTCCTTCTGACACGCCAGGGCACTCAGACAGTTCTTCAGAAACCTGTCTCAGTACTAAGAGAGAGAGTCTACCCGCCTTCAGCCTTCAAAGTGCTCACGCAAGACCTAAAGACAGCACTGAAGTGAATGGAAATGATGCTTTGAAATCAAAATCGTGCGCATCTGTGACTCAAAGTGACCAGGCAAATGATGCGTCTGTAGCCACTGATGCAAAAACCTTTCTTTCTACCTCCACTCCAAAGAAGGAGTTGTTGTCCACACAATCAATGGAGTCAGCAGGACATGCTAGGAAAAAAGAAATGGCTTCTGGGGCTTCAGAACTGGGGTTTCCCAAACCGCAGATTCATCCTGACCAATTGTCCCAGCCCAGCGTTGCACCCTCCCCCTTCAAAATCCAGAAAGTCAAGACGTCAGAGCTGAAGTCCTTTACAAGCATGCTGGGGACAGATCCCACATGTTCGCTAAACACGGAAGAGCAGCAGGAAGGAGTAAAGAGCACGTCCACTGCCCGTGGACTGAACCATAATGGATCGGAGGTGGCAGAAGAAAAACTGGAGGTGACTTCTGACTCCGAAGATGCCAATGAAATTCCTGAGTGGCTGAAAGAGGGAGAATATGTGACAGTTGGCGCAAATAAGACTGGCACCGTTAGATATATTGGGCCCACAGACTTTCAGGAGGGAACATGGGTTGGTGTCGAACTGGATTTACCTTCAGGTAACGTATGATCTAGAGCGGGTGTAAAGCAGACAGCATGTCAGAGTTTGCAGTGTTCATTTTAACACCGCTTTTTGCTGAGGGGGGGTTCATTAGCCATTACTGGGGGCGTTGCGAGAAGAGAAATGTAAAAGGTCTTTCCCTGCTGTAATCTTTTTCCAGTCTGCCTTTGTAAACCTAGTCTCACTGACCTCTGACTGACTTGTGCCCCTTTTTGGCTATTTCATTGGCTTCTTACAACGAAGGTAGGAATCAGGGTTGCTTTTACAACGCGGCTCAGTAAGTACATAGTTGCAGGAGACAGGCCGTGTGCCCAAAATGTTCTCTTCTGGGCTTCCGCTCTGAGGATAAGGATGTCCAAAGCGCAACAGGAGTTGAGAGATTCAAATGAGCAAAGGAACGTTGAGGCGAAGTAAGTTGCAACATCTCTTTAACAGGTTACCTAGTCTGTCACAAGCTACTTTAAAATAAGCTATAAAATTGCAAAAGATGATTTGTGTGTGTGCTTATGTGTACCTATATTTGTGAAACCCGGTAGGAAATAATCATCTCTTGACCACCAGGACATACAGATGATTTAAGGTTTCTTTCAGCTTCTTATTTGTCATTCCTGTTGGACTTTTACTTGTCCAACTGCAGACTTCCCAGAATTTAGGCTGTAATACATACCTTTGGGAAACCAGGGTGCTCTTCCTGGGGAGGCTCTGTTCATGTGTTCCATTGCAGCACGATGCGGAAAAACAGTGGCTTCAGCACAGGGCCTTTAAAGTGAGGGAGATGAAAGAAAGATGATGGCTGGCATTTGTTCTCTGCTCCAGCCCCCGGCTTCATAACTCCTTTCCCCTGCAGGTTCACGTCCACTTTCATGGCACTCATTTTCTCCAAGAGTAGGCAGGACTGGGGGAAGGCAGGGCGTGCTAGTGGAAAATTCAAGAGACAAGCAGTAGATACCGCTGCCTTTGATAGTAAGAGGGTTTGGTTTACCAAGGGCACGTAAAGCTCCTTATTTAAATCCTTTTAACCAAGCCGTAGCATTCCAAGTCTGCAGTGCAGGCTCTGTTTGGTGAATCAGCACGTCCCAGGGAGTTGCCCACGCTCATCCCTGCTGCATGCTTCCCTGGGATTGGAGCCGTTCACCAAGATAAATACTGTGTCAAGGATCCAGAACTCCCATTAAATGAGCAGTTATCTTCCCTGCACATGGTGTGCTCATAAAAGCTAAACTGGACGGTGTGTTTGCAGCTGGTTTCAGAAAACCCTCTGGAGTTTGCCGTCCTGGAAAGCAAAGCGTAGCTCTAATCCCTTTGAAAGTTGTAGACCCTATTCTCCGTCCTGAATTCATGCCTTATTTAAAAAAAAATAAATAAAAATATGTATTTACAGATTCATTTCAATTTCAGAAAAATCACCTTCCCTCCCTGTCTGGCTACTCTAGTCCACAGTGCTAATTCTGTGACGCTGTTTGCACGTACCCGGTAAGCACCAGCTTCACTGTCTGCAGAACAGTCGAATGGCAACGAGATTTTAGGTCTGTTGAGGGCTCAACTTGCTGATGTTACTGGATTATTTTTTTCCCTCCTGTTTCCACGAGGATTTAGTCCCTGATTTGTTGGAGCGTAACTGGCTTCTAGGCACATCTGGAGCTTCACTTGGGAAATACGGTCACAAAGTCTTATCTTTGTCTCACTACAAACAGGGGTAGAAATCCAGGTCCTTGGCCACGTGAGGCTGTATCGGACCCAACGCGGTAATGGTGGTGGAGAGAAGGAAACACTCATGAAATAAAAGGACTGACCTTATGTCATTTGAAAAGCTGTTGTATCTTTTGGCATTCCTTTTACAGATGGGAGCAGTCTCTGTCCTGGTACCCAGGACAGTATTCATGAGATTTTTAAAATGCTCTAAAGGGAGAAATAGAAAGATCTCGATAGCATCAGCATAAAGAATTCATTCTTTCTGTTCTGTGAAGGTTTTATGGCACAGAAACAGTAACTCTTCTCAGCTTCAGACTCTCAAACTCAGAAAACCAAAAGCTCTTTTACCATCTTTCCCAATAGTTTGCGAATGTATCTGTTGCTGAACTGATTATTTAACACTTTTGGTGAAATTAAAGAATTCCCCTGAATAGCAAATGGGGAGGATGAATAAGGTGGAATGTCCCATTCAGAGTAACTGTCTCTGTGCAGTGGCTTTGCTGGTGTTCGGCAGTGGAGTGTACTGGTGTCACTGGAGCACAAGCCTGCAGCTAGGAGCCGTCCGAATCGAATCCAGCCTTCTGCTGTCGCAGGCAGCCGCTTCCTCTAATCTTAGAATTTTATCAAGTTCAGACATAAAACCAGCTGATGCTTTTTTATCTTCACTCCTGTGGGAAGGCTACTCCCACTTCTCTACTCCTCTGGCAGTTGGAAGACTTGTCTTTATATCAATAAGTGTATCGATCTTCGGTTCAGATTTGTCCTCTCGTGCCCATAGCGCTCTCTCCTCCTGGGTGTTCACCTTCACGGTGTATTTATAGGGAACAGTTGTTTTCTATCTCAGCATTTTCTTCTTCCAATGTCTTCTTAGTAGCACGCCGTATGCACACAATGAAAGCCATTTTGTCTATCATCTTTCTTTCTCTTCTCGTCAAAGGTAAGAATGACGGGTCGATTGGAGGGAAGCAGTATTTCAGATGTAACCCAGGCTACGGATTGCTTGTGAAACCGGGCAGAGTTAAAAAGGCCACGGGACCAGCAAGACGGCGGAGCACCGGGTTGAGGTTGCAAGGAGGAGCCGCCGCTGAGAACAGGAAGAGCGGCAGCTTCTCCGGCTCAGCCTCCAACCTGGCTTCGCTCACAGCCCTGGTGAAATCAGAAGGAGGAGCCACGCTGCGACCGGAGAAGAGCCAGAAAAACACGGAGAACAGGAAATCCTGGGCAAACTGAGACAGCCCTACCCACCGCAGCGAACGCCGTGCAACGCAGCCAGGGGAGCAGGTCTTCTACCTTTGGGAAGCTAAACCAAGCATGTGAACTTCTAGTTTGTGGCAAACACTAATGAAGGGTTTTTTTTCTCTGCTTTGGGTGATTGACATGTTAATTCTTTGCCTTGTCCTGGTGCTGGATCTACGTCCTTCGTTTCCTGTTACAAACTGTGACGCTTCAGGGTACGGCTGATGGCAGCCAGTGAAGGCTCGTGGCGGTGGGTGGGTATAAGCTCTGCTCTCCTCCACCTTTCGGAGAAGGAAGAGACGTGTAACTTGTTTGAATTACAGCATGGCTTTCCAATAGCTACAAAATACTACCCACGCACCGGTGCTTCTCTTGGTGTGACCGGCAATTCTGAAAAAAAGTCCTCCCCAAAATAACAGTTCTTTTTTAATTTCATAAGAGCTGTGTCCCTATCACGTAATACATGGTGAAAGGGCAAGGTTAGGATGATTCCAGACAGGCAGAGAAACAAAGGTAAAACTTTATTTGGAAACAAAGAACAAAAAACCCCAAACCCTTTATTTAAAAAAGCAACAGCTCTTTGGTTATGTGACCTGGGACCACCGCCTGTTTTGACTACTGTCCTGTTGTCCCTCTCTCCTTCTGTGGAAATCAGCGCAATCTTCCTGGCTGGTTTGTTGGGAACGGGAGAAGGCCCATGACCCACTCTGTAATATTTTTTTGATCCCTTCTTTTTAGGAAAGAGGGGAGTTGAGCAAATTTACTGTCTGTAATCTATTTAACGTGCGCTCTCACCATGGCAGGATCCCCTCTCTCACCTGCCCCAAAGTGGCAGGACCTTCTTCTGTCCTTTGGGCCAAGGGGATTTTTGCAGAGCGATCAGCACGTACGTGCTTCCGTGTTCCCGCCCAGCCCTTGGAGACACCTGGATTTTTAGCGATTATGCAAAGCAGAGGGTCACTGTCCTTGTAACGGGATTAACCCAGTCTATTTATTTTTATTTATTATTTTAAAATATGAAATGTTTGCGCTTTACAATCATCCACCGCCTGACGTTGCACAGAGGAGCTCTCCTGGCACCATACCCAGCGTCGATCCAAAGAGGAGGTGCCTCCGCCGCCAGCTAAACCCTCCCCGCGGCACGCGAAAGCAAACCCGGCTGAGCAGCTGGAGAGTCGTCCCCAAAACTAACCTCTCTCTTGAAAGCGGGAGGTTTGGGCTGGCTTTTATAAAACTGGATTTTATTTTTGGTAACCCTTGCTCGTTTTTAACTGCCTGTGGCACAAATTACATGTTGCTGTGCGTGTGTGTATCTATACATGTGCACATACCGACGTACACACGCTCGTTTTCTAACACATCAAGAAAGGCCACAGACATTTATATTCTGAGCTGTTTATATCGTGTTTAGTCATCGCGGGGGGACTGGACAGCTTGAGCAATAGACGTTTTATCTACGTGGGGAATATTTGGGATGCTAAATTAATGATTAATCTTTAATACGTATCTAGTCGCCGCTGCCCGTGCTGCACGTGGGTGTCTAAGTGCCTTAGCCATCTGGTTCAGAGGTCCAAGGGAAAGATACATTGTCATCAAAGGAGAGAGGGATGCTTAGCGAAGGAGATAATTATGCTGATTTGCTGTAATTAATATCATTTATGCAGAAGGAATAAAATTAAAATAGAAACTAATCTGTAGCAGAAATAAGTGGGATGGGTTACAATGCAGCATGCATAGTACTGCCAGGGATTCGTATATCCTCTCAGCTTTGTGTACCTAGTTTCAGTGTTTCCTACATTTTCGTAAAGAAATCTTAATATAAAATGTACAGACCAGCTTTTAAAGATACTTTTTAGTGTACAGTTTTTCCTCCTTTTCCTTTGCACGAAGCTCCTGTCCCGTTGAAGCTGAGACGATGGGAGAAATTTAGTAATAAAGCATTCAGACGCTAAAATCCTGGGTTTTAGAATTCTAACTGTTTGCGTAGACACGCCTCATGCAACAAGACGGCGTTTCGTTTTGGGGTATGACGAGTCTTGCTGATGAAAGACCACTCGCTAATTAACGTGATGCCTCTTAAACTGCCTTGTAAGTTTTCTAAAATCCATCTTTACCGTTTTTCTAATTGCACTTTGTTCTGATGTGCTGCAGAAAGTTAGCTAATGTGAATCTGCCCCCGAACCGACAGTTGTGTGTTTTAGTCTCAGCATTTCATTTACTGGATTTTGGGAGATCTTAAAAACTTCTTGATGTTTGCTAGGTGGTCCCTTGGGGGGAAGTACGAAGGGAATCATAGAATCATAGAATGGTTGAGGTTGGAAGGGACCTTGAAGATCAACTTGGAACGCGTTACCCAGGGCAGTGGTGGAGTCCCCACCCCTGGAGGTCTTTAAGGGTCGTGTAGATACAGTGCTCAGGGACGTGGTTTAGTGGTGGGCTTGGCAGCGTTAGGTTAGCGATTGGACTGGATGATCTTACAGGTCTGTTCCAATCTAGGAGATTTTGTGATTCTGTGATCTCGTTCCACCCCCCTGCCCTAGGCAGGGACACCTCCCCCCAGCCCAGGTTGCTCCAAGCCCCGTCCACCCTCGCCTTGGACACCTCCAGGGATGGGGCCTCAACGACTTCTCTGGGCAACTTGTTCCAGTGCATCACCGCCCTTAAAGTGAAAAATTTCTTCCTAATATTTAATCTAAACCTACCCTCTTCCCGTTTGAAGCCATTCCCCATCGTCCTACCACTACACACCCTTGCAAAAAGTCCTTCCCCAGCTCTCCCGTAGCCCCTTTAAGGGATGGAAGGAAGACCCTGTCCAAGTCCTTTTGAAGCCTCTTCTCTTGCACCGCTGTCTCTGAAGACTGGAGTTGTGCGGGACCGATGTAAAGGTACCAAAGTCGCAGGAGTGAAGGGCTCAAGCAGAAGGCAGTTGGGTTCATAGTTCACTGTTTACGTTACCCACTGTGAATTCCTCTGGCCGTATTTGTACTACAGCTCTGACCGCCTAAGGACCTATTTCAGCGTTTGCAAATCTGGAGCACGTGGTCGGAGGCTGCAGCCGACTGACACGGGGGGGATTGTCTCTTCCACCCCTCCTCGGTCGTGTTACAAACCGTGCGCTGCGTGCTTAGAGGGCTGTGAAACGCGGTTTGAACAGAACACACTCACCGCCTCCTCTAGGATAGCTTGTCCTGGAAGGAGACGTCTTAGACATGGCTGGTGCGTTTTGAAACATCAGTGGATGATCAGCGTGACGAAGTGGCTCTGTTAACAGCGCGCTTGGCTGACTTTGGCCGAGGGAGGCTTTTACCCATAGCTCTCTTGGTTTTTACCCTCTCGTTTGACTTTTGAAACTAAACCTCTCCCCAAATCCCACTCTGACACCTGCCCCAAAAACGAAGCCACCTTAACCGAATCGCTGCCGTGCTGCTCAAGCTCTGGAAAACCAAACAAACGGAATTCGGCCATGAGGACGTTCTCAGAGGACCCCTCTCCCTCCCTCCTGCCCACCCCAGCTTTCCTGGGCACCTGAGGTTTCCTCTAAAGGTGTTTTCCAAGATTTTGGCACAGTGAGTGCACATCCCTCTGCTCAAAGCCATCTGTTCCTCTGCACCAGCTAAGCCAACTAACCAGAAAACAGTTCAAAACCATAATGAAGGTAATATATATATATTTTTAATTGATGATATTAGAAAAGCTACGCTCAGCATAAAGGAGGAGGTGCTCTTAACTGGAAGTGCCCAGCAGCTGTGGCTGGCGCGTTAATCGCTATGCACATTTTCTGAGATTTTCATGCACTTTATACAGGGAAGAAGAATATTTACTGCAGGAACTGTAATCTGTAGCGAGTGTCTCATCTCCTGTGTCTGCTCGGTGGTGCGAGTTTGCTTTCCGTATCCCCGAACCGTGGATGGCTCTCGGATTCTGGGCGTAGAAAACTCTGTTGGTGGATCGGAAATGTACTGGACCGACCCTGTGCCCGCAGCTCCGCAGGTCCCGTCCTCTGCACGGGGTGGGGGGTTCTGAGCCGGGGCGTCCTTTGCTCCGGGCCAGCCAAGAGGATGATATTTTTTGGAGGGGCTTTTTGGGGTTTTCTCAAACCAAGCCAAGACTTTTTCCTGTGTTACGTTCAGGGCTCTCATGGTGTTTTGATCTCTATTTCCAGAACAATACCCTCTCAGTTCGAGGGCCTCGGCTCGCTCTTGTTTAATGGTGTAGTTTAGCTGAGGAAGACGAATAGAAATGAGTTCTGCGTGGTGATAGTGCCCGAGTCCTTAAGAAGAGAGATTTGTCAGTGGTTGAGATGGAAGCCCCCCGCTGCTGCCCCCCAGGCGGGATGTTCAACACCTCTTTGCTCTCCTACGGGCCAAGAAACCCGCCTCGTTCCTGCCTACCGGTCTTGAAAACCTGCACGAAACGAGCTTGGGTGTTGTACGCACCCGTCTGTACTGTCGTGGAACTGTAGAAGAGTCTTTTTCCGTGCTGGTGCTTGTGTTGTCCTTACGCTGGTACTGCCAGTTCTTTGCACAAGAAGTTCAGTTTTCGCAGTGCCTTATCGCTGGGTCAGCGCCCGACGCAGCCAGGGCTGCATCTCGCACCGGCCCGGCGGCTGCCGCGCTTTTAGGAAAGGGAGATCGCGAGAAGTAAAGGTGCAGACTGGTCACACTACAAGATACTCTTGAGCTGGGGTCACAAACCAGTGTCTTGTTCCTACATCTCCTCTATCCATCTTTGCTTTGGTTTCTGCGCTCTCCACCCTCCTCCTGAACCACCTTTGTGTTTTTCACCCCCGAGAAGGGCTGGGCTGCCGCTGGGACGGGTTCGGCCGCCGGCGGAGCCTTCTGGCTCAGCCTCGTCCTGCCTCTGGCATCCCAGCGCCGCGGCGGAGAGAGCAGGGGATGTGGCTTGGGGCTCCTTAAACCCAGCGAGAGGGAGGAGCGCCTGGCGCAGAGCGTTAAAGACATTTCCTCTTCACCGGCCTTACGCGCTCAACGCTTTTGTTGGGTCGGAGAAGGCGGCTGCTCTGCCCCTCGCTTTCCTCTGCCAAACTGATGGTGAGGCTGATGGAGGAGCCGCGCTCCAAGCAATACCCGGCAGGGTGGGAACCGGCCCCTTCCCACCTCGCTGCAGACATCCCTGGTTTTGGGACTGCTCCTCCCCGCGCGCCCCCAGCGTGCTCGCGGCAGCCGACGGCCCTTTCGCTTTGTCCCTACCGTCCGCCGTGTCTGGGGAGAGCCTTTTCCAGCTCATCTGTCTCTCGAGCTCTGTAAATGTAGCGGGTCTGTGTATAAAGAGTGGCTATTTACACTGTGGTATGACGCGTCCATCGGTGTACGTTAAATGAGCTAAAATCCAAAGATACTTTGTAATGAGCTGTAAAGTTTTTAATTATTTCTGTACGATACTAAATTACTGTAATATTGTATTATACATGCAACGCAGCCTGCAGTACCTAAATAAACACCTTCTTTAGAGCCGGTAAGGCTGCGCTTTGTTAATCCCGTTCGTATCCCCAAAATGTCTAGACGTATTTGCAGCCCTACGATGGAGCCGCACTGCTCAAGGGTGCTGAGATCTGTTTCAAACAAGACTTTTGCCCTGTTGCCTGCAATTCAGGGATCTTCCCATCAACAAGCGCAAACCCACAGCTTTACCTTCCCTCCATCCTCCCTCCTCTCTGACGTTCGGGCAAACAGCCCTTTGCCCGCAGCCGCTCAGGTGTGGGAATCCTTCTCGCAGACCGTGGGGCCGCGGAGCTGTGCTGAGCCAGGGGAAAGTTTATTTAATACTCATTTTCCCTTTTGTGATGCTAAATAAAAGCAGATGGAGGTCTGGTTGAGCTCCCCCGTGCTCTCCAGCTGGTGGGCTGCAGGCTGGACAAGGGGTTGTTGCTGCCGGCTCTGCCCTTAGTCACTGCAGGCATTTTTCCTTCCTCTTCTCCTTTGTTCCCCTGCGGGCTGTAAACACCAGTTGCGGGCAGCCCCCCCAAAACCAGGCAAATGGCCCCCACGCTCCGGGGGCGGGGAAGGTGGATGCGGCTGGGATGGGGCGAGTTTTGCAGGGAAACTGCTTAAAAATCCACAACCTGGTTAGTCGGGAGGGAGCTGGGATGGGGCACGTTCCTTTTGGAAAACCAGATTAGACTGAACTTGGTGCGAACGCTCATTTTAATGTCATCGCAGCCGGGTGTGACCTGATTTGCCCAGAACGGTGGAGATGCAGCAAGCAATGGATGAGAAGATGGGCTACGCCCTCGAGCTCAGCATCGGTCTGCACCGGCCAAACACGTCTCTGCCGGAGCCCCTCTGTCCCAGTTGTGAATTCGCAACCAGAACTAAGATGTCAGGCTGGAGAAATTAGTTGGTTTATGATCAGGTGTCCGGATTAAGACCCATGAGATGAGAGTCTCGGGGTTGTCCACCCACTCTCTGAAAAGTAAGAAAAGTCCTCTGAGCGGCCACGTGGAGCATCGCGGGCCGTGCCAGCAGGAGATCACAGCGTGGGAGGTGTGGTGTGGTGTAGAGGCAGGAAAACTGCAAATTCCTGACTTCCCATGGTCCTTCCATAGTCAGGGCAACTCTTGCCCTACAGCATAAAAATTTGGCCCTGGTGGCTGCAGTGCCCTCTGCAGGGGCCAGTTGCCACACGGGTCGGGAAGCCCCACAGTGCGCTTGCGTTGCCCGGGTCTGGGCTGTAAAAGCTTTGGCTCTTATAAAAAAAATAAAACCAACACCAAAACAAACAAACAAACCATCTCCCCATCTGGGCTGTCATCAGCCTCGCGCTGCCCCACCGCAGCCCCACGGACACTCTGCCGCAGCCTCTTGCCCTGACGCTGCTGAAGGCGGCGGCCGGTGGGTTGTGTTGGGGCAGAGGAGTGAGAGGCCGCGCAGGCGGCACCCGCAGCTTATCGGTGTCTCTGATTAACGTAATGGAAGTGAACCAGCAACAAAAAAACAAAAAAAATGATAAATTTAAATTACAAAACCCACAAACACAAAGAAGCCAAGACAAATTGCAAATTCCTTGCGTTGCAGCGTGTCCCGCCCTGCCCCGGCCCTTGCAACACCAAGCAAACGCCCATTACTCAGCGAAGCTGCCTCATGCCACCGCCGGCTCGCCTCGCTGCATGCACCGTGGGTCACACCGCTTGGGACAAGGCTGCAGGTTGTCCCTTCACAAAAATCACCTGCTGGTGCCCAAGGAGGGGCTGTGGTGGCACCTGCTGCAGGCACAGAGGTGCCCGTGAGTCTCACCAGTGCTCAATCATAGAATCGCAGAATGGTTTAGGTTGGAAGGGACCTTGAAGATCCATCTCATTCCACCCCCCCGCCCTGGGCAGGGACACCCCCCCCAGCCCAGGTTGCTCCCAGCCCCGTCCAACCTGGCCTTGGACACCTCCAGGGATGGGGCAGCCACAGCTTCTCGGGGCAACCTGCCCCAGGGGATCACCACCCGCACAGGGAAAAAATTTCTTCCTGATATCTCAATCTCCCCTCTTTCAGTGTCAAACCATTCCCCCTCGTCCCATGGCTCCCCTCCCTGATCCAGAGTCCCTCCCCAGCTCTCCTGGAGCCCCTTTAGGGACTGGAAGGAGCCTCTGGATGTTCACCAGCCATGTTCGCAGGCAGCAGCACTGCCAACCAGTGACCCACGTGTCCTGCTCTGCATCTTCTACATGAGCACCCCAACGCACCAGCCCATGGGTCGGGGCAGCAACATGTCCTTGAAATTCCCCCGGCTCGGCCACGTTATTTTCCTTTCTCTTTTAGTTGAAGAAAAACCTGGCAGGGTTTGACTTGGATTTTTTGAGGGGGTGGTTTCATTTTATTTTTATTTCTTTTTAAGCAACAAATGCTGTGTTGATTCCACAATCCCCGCTGAAAGTCAGTTAGCAAAGGATATTTTTATTGGTGCTGTCTTGCGATCAGTGCACAAAAATACAGCTGCTTTTTGGTTTTTTCTTTTTAAAGCCCCTTCCCTTTAATGTTTTACCTTCTGAAAAAAAAAAATAAAAATCTTTGGCTGAAACACAGGAGCCTTTTGAAGTGCCGTTACTTTGTTCAAACCTCACTCTTCCCGGAAGGTGGTTGTAACACCTTCCCCGCACCGCAACCACGCGCCGTGCTCTGTTCTGCAGCCAAAGCTGTTTTTAAAAGGCACTGATCAAAATGGAGCAAGGAAAAAAAAAAAAAAAAAACACAAAAAAAACCCAAACGACCAACAAACCTAAACTACAAAGCACACCTTTTCCCCTGCTTTCCATCAAATTCATACCACTGTCATTGTCCTCACTTGTCTTCAAGCCCTTTACCACAAGAGGTGAGTGGTGAAGGCAGCGGAGCTGCCAGATTTTGGCCGGGGGAGGCGAGTGTGGGTCCGGCGCTGACCGGGGGGGGATCCCATGGGGACTTCTGGCTGCACCGGGTGGGGGGATGCGCTGCCACAAGCGGGGCAGCTCGCGAAGGGGAATTTTAGTCACCTTCAGCCACTGACCTATGATGAGTGGGGGTTCGTTGTTTTTATTTTTTTTTTTTTTTTGAAAAAAGTGGTTCCCTGATTATCTGGTTCCCTGATTATCTGGTTCCCCAGGAAAAAATAAAAAAAAGAGGCAGAAAACAGGCTGGAAGCGGAGCTTTTTTGCAAAGCACAAGCCTCTGGTGGGTGTTTCTTTTTTAAAAAAAAAAAATCTCCAAATTATGCTTTTCTGCATTCCTGTTTTCCATCTGTGAGGCAGGGAGAGGACGTTGTCCTTCATCCTCCGCCCAGGGCAGTGGCGGCGGCCACTCTCCTGGGAAAGTGGCTCCCAGTGCACCCAGTCACGCTGGGAAAGGCCCCATCCCAAATGCTCCTGCCCTCTACTCGTGGGTGCCTTCACGTCCCCCCCTCACCTCTCCAAAAAACCAGCTGGGGGACACGGGCCTGAATGGTCGGCAGCGTTATCATCTATACCTCCTCTGTAACGGCTGAGCTGTTCCCGGGGGTCGCCCTTATGCTGAAAAATAGAATGAACTGAAACATTTTCGGCATTAACTTATAAAACGAGACAAAACCCATGAGAAAACTGGTCGAAAGCCGACAGTTGTGGGGGCTCAGCCTTCAGTCCCAGATATCGAGCCAACACTGATTTACAGCACAGCCCTTGTTTTAGGGATTCCTTTCGAAAGCCAGGAGGCAGCAGGGCCTGGCGGGTGGTGGCAGCCCCACATCCCCAGGAGGTTTGGTCCCCTGTCCCCAGACTGCTCCCTCCAGGAGCAAACCACCCCAGCTAACACAGCAGCTCAGGCAGCTGATGACAAGGGCAGGGGGGGGTGGTGGTGGTGTAG
>VZSZ01011718.1:27756-74410 GCA_013398815.1 Ibidorhyncha struthersii
GGGCAGACGGCGGGAGAAACAAAGGCGCGAGCGGAAGATGCCGACAGAGGAAGGTGCGGACACGTAAGAACCGGCTGGGGAGCGGCGCAGAGCAGCAGAGACGGGACACGGCTCCTCTGGTATTACTGAGGGGTCTGTAGACACCCGAAGGGCCGGCAGGCGGCTGCCACCCCTCCAGCGCCCCCCNTGCGACAGCCCCCCCCCCGGCCCCGCGGCGACGCGACAGTGGAACAAAATGAAGACGCACAAAATTTCGAAAGGGAAAAGGCGACTGACTCCCCGGCGCTTCGCTAGGGTTTGTTTGGGGGGGTTTGCTTCATTTTTTTTGTGCCTCTGATACTGTTCCACTGTCTTTTCACATCCAGGTTTGAAACGCTACATTAATCTTTTTTCGATTACAACCACTGTTATTGACAATCACTTGGGTGAGAAAAAAAAAATCGCTGTTAAAAAAGGCATCTCTAGAGCAGGGCGACGGTACAACGGTGAACGGTCTGTGTGTATTATAGGCTCCGCAAACACTTTATTTTCATTAGTACCCCAGCAATAGATTCCCACTTGATCATTGCTTCTATCAACACCCATCAACATCCTACAAGCTAATTTTCTGTTCTCTGCAAAAGAGATGTCCTGATAGCTTTTCTTGCCAATAGTAATTTCCTAGGCTTTCCCAACTCATACGTTATTAAGTTGTCAGAGTGAAAACAACATTTTGTTACTAATGAAAAATAAAACATCTGCATATGGATTGCTCTCATTTTCCGGATCTTTAAGTGGTACTAATACATCTTAATAGTTTTCTGTTATTTCCTTTTACTATGGTCAGAAGAAATTCTCCTTTAACGCATTTTTTTTAAACTAGCATTGATATCCATCTTTTTTTTAACCCACATAAAATTCTCGTGTATGTTTACAAAATTATAACCACCTGCCAATAGTTACAATTACTTTGACAAAATCTTTAGCAGGTGCCGCTACTATAAGCCTAGAAATAATTAAGAATATAGGAAGAAACTGCCTCTGTGATTCCAAAAAGAGGCGATTAAATATGTATATTAGTTTTTTCTACCCAGAGTCTTGGGTGTACGGTTATCCAGAGGTGCCCGTTTAATGCACGAAGCTATTTGTATCTGCAATCCAAGAGGCAGTTTCCTACTGAATTCTATCCAAGCTTCCCCCCTCTTTACCGTCCACCCCGAATTGGAGATCGCTACGGTTTGGCTGAGAAGTGAGATTCGTTGGGAAGATCCCCACCACGATACTGAAAAGCGAGGGGGACAGCATGAGGAAGGAGCGGATATTTCTTTCCAGCCGGATTCTGCAGGGCTCCGGACTCCCACCGCCCATCCGGAGTCGGACATGCGGAGGGGCTGCAGGGAGGGCTCTTTTCTTAAGAGGGAAATGAGGTCTAATCCTATTCCTCCAGCTCGCTCTGGAGTCCTGTTACTCACTTAGGCACTTTTCAAATTGACACGAAGAAAAAAAAATAAAATTAAAAAAGTACTGCACATATTTCACACTTCCCGGGCTTTCGTCAGCCTTGGGAAGATCATAAAGACCAAGAGGGAGACGGCCAAGGCGATCTGCCAAGAAAATAGTGCTCCCCATGGACACAACTGACTTTTATTTGTCACCCTTTGATAGAATCGCTGTTGAACTAAATCCAGTTTAAATTTGTTATTCCTGTATTATCTTTAAGGTAAAAGCCTGTCTGACGGTGGTTCTGTGGCACGATGATATCGCTTTATCATATCGGATCTGACATCTGACTTCCAGAGAGACACGGAGCTCTCCCAGTTCACGCCAGCAGCAGCGCGCCGAGCGTTCGCACTGGTGTGAGAAGTGCTGCCCGCAACCCTCAAGAACAGCTCCGGCAGCACATGAAGGAGGGTCGGCTGTTGACGAGATTCAGAAAGACATTACTAACGGTACGGCGAGAGCCAAAAGCAAGGCGAAAGGGCTTCTGCTTTTGAGTTTGTAGTGCAACGCGTGATGAAATGGAAAATCTGTCCCTCGAAAAACAAACAGGGCTCTGACCCCGCAGCAACCAGAAACGAGTCACGAGCTCCAGTTCAGCCCAAGCCTCAAGATGACATCTAAATTTACACAGAAGCCAAAAGAGAAAGAGGAAATTCAGTGGATGATACTGAAAGACAGGAAGCTCAAAATCCAAACTCTTTGTTTTTATTATCATTTTTCATTTGGAAAAGTAATTGCAAGTTTTTTCCAATCATCTTCAAATCTAAAACAACTTAAAGAATAATAATAAAAAGCTACTCTGGCTGCAAAAAGCGATCCCAAACCCTGGGTGAATGAAATACACTGCCTCCTTCGGCAAAGCTACGCAAATCCACGCCTCCTGTCCCAAACCCTCACGCTAAAAAAGCAGGCAACAGCGCGCTAACCAAGAAGAACCACCGCACCAATTCAGACAGTTTCCAACACTAAGTGCAAGCAAGACAAAATAAAATGAAAGAAAAACGAATGCTACTGCCCTGTCCCTCTCCGTTAACCACGGTCCAACGCGCCGGAACTACCTTATTTCACACAGGAGGCTGCAAGTAAAGGACCTGCTGTAAATGGACCGAATTCATGCGTTAGGTTTTTTTTTTAGTGGCCAGAGTAGACCAGATTTTTCATATTCATACTACACTGTAGACAATACGTATTTGGACTTCAAGTAAGCAATGGATACAGCACCGTCTAATAGGCAAAAGGAAAGCTGAACGCCTCTTGACTTGGACTAAAGTGGTACTAAAGGAATTACAAACCGTCTACCCATAAATACGCTGCGTGAAGGTGTGAAGGTAATAAAGTGCCTGTACAGGAAAAGGAGAAGGACAGATAAGAGGAAGGATAAAATTAAAATGGCACAAGTCACCGAAGGGGAGAAAGGGCACAGAGAGCAGCAAGTGAGTCCTCACAGGAGCGGGAGAGGCAGCAAACAGCACAACGAACTACAAAGAACAGATAAACCTGAGCACGAGAACGGTGTGCGAGAAACCTCCAATCAGCCCGGTGAGAAGCGCTGCCGTATCCCAGATGCACCTTTATCTTTGCAAGAACATTGCTGAGTGTCTGCTGAAGTGCACAGCCCAGTACCAGCCTTCCCAGTAAAAAAGACAGTCCAAGCATAAATAAAAAAAACACCATTATACTTAAAAGTCACTCTTTCCCTGATTTGCTAATCTAAGCGTCAAAACTGAAAAGAGGGAAGGGAGGAGGGCTGCTGACTGTCCAGGCTGGAAAAACCCGAGGTCTTTTGGCTAGCAGAAAGCTTGGGAGATTTCGTAAGACTGAACCAAATCTAAGCACTGGATCGCTTTTTATTAGGATGGAAATAATCTATATTCCTTATTTAGAGACCGTAAGAACAACGGGTTCAGGTCAGAGCACTTCAGTATGAGAAAAATCAGTAAAACAGGATTACCGGGGTGCGAAGGAGCTTGGATGAAAGAGAAAAGAAATTATGTCTCTGAGAAGAAATAAAGTGTGGGGAAAAAAACATGTGACAAATTCAGTACCACCAAGAATCAGCTTCAGAGGAAAGTGAATGGCTCAGAGCAGTTGGAGGAGGTATAGCTCAAAACGCTCCTCTGGAATTCCTTCAAGGAAATATAGGCTCAGCGTAGGAAATAAGAGGAGACATCAGGTTAGCAAGAGGACTTCTGCTGGCTGTGATATTCTTTGAAGCACTCTGGCGACTGATGAAAGTATCTGTGTAAAACAGCTGCTTGAGGCACTGCAGCTAGAAGTGGTCATGACCGATCAAATTTTATTCGTGTTGAGTGATTTTTGTGTTGAGCGTTCTTGGGCGATGGTAAAAACCATTGCAAGGTACCCTTAACAACTGGAATTCATGTACCCGAATGTCTAATGTAACGAAAAGCAACAAAGAATTTAGGATTAGAAATTTAGCCTGGCCTGGGCTTTTGGTGAGGGGTTTTCTTGTTTATTTTCAGATAAGAAGCAAAAATAACAGTTGAACAGAATAATGCTGTTCCAGAGCTACTTTAGCTGCTCAGCGCTGCCCGGTATGAAAGTACGCACCGCTGCCTCAGCAGAATAGATAGACTGAATCTGAAAGAGACTGGAGCAAAACTAAGTAATACGGCAGCATAGAGAAGCCACCTGTTATCAAAACTGCATTTGTTTGATTCCCATTACGGCAGAAGTATAAAGTGTAAAAAGATTTTTATCATACATAAGTGGAACTTCACGTGGTTTGGAGACATAAGGCACAATATGTTCTCTGATGGAAAGTCATACTTTTTAAAGAAGTTCTTACTGCAGAGAACCCCTTTAGTACTCAAATCTCTACAAATTATTAAATACTACGAACAGGTTATAACGGTAAAAGACAAGCCTACCTCTTTGGAATCATAGTTTTACAATTAAGGCCAGAAGGGACCAGTCTGTCACCTACAAGGAGACCCTGAATATTAGACGGCCTCCCACAATCCTGATGCAAACTCCCTAGTCTATCGACTTCATCCAGCGGGACGAACGAACCATCCTGCCCTTCCAAATGCAAAAAAAAAAAAAAAATCCCCTAATTGAAAGTGTCTGCCTTTTCCACGTAACTCTTTACAGATTTTACCATTTGTATGCGATGGATTTATAAACATAAACAAAATAATATTATTATTTTTTCTCAACGCATTTACAAATACCCTCTTAGCATCCATGGATACGTCATTGACTCTTTACTCCTAACCAGACGCCCGATTTTCAAGCCCACTTCACTGGACTGAATTCCTGGCAATGCAACGTCAGGACTGGTTTGTTCTTGGTCCGCTACAACTCCCAGCATTATTAAGTGAGTATTGTTGAAATCTAGGGGCAGATTCTCAACTGACGTTAACTCCATTAAGCTCTGCAAATGAGTGGATCTATTCCTTCATCTCAATACTATTTATTTTCTCCAAGCACCTGGAGAAAAGGACTGTGACTCAAAAGAGCTCTAAAGGAAGGAAGAGTTGCCGCATTCCACTGTTGCTGCCCAGGGAGCAGCTGTGTGCCAAGATGTCAATGTTTTGCTAACCTGATAGGCAACTACCTCTGCAACAAACCCAACAAAAGCATGTCTCAAATTCCAGTAACAACTCCTAAACAAACTTTGTAACGCTACATGGTGTGCCATGAAGACACCTTGGCGCAAAGAAACACACACTGGAGATTCCAGAGCGCTTAATAAACTGCTTCAACTATCTCATTAATAAAGCACCCAAGATGTTCACCCTTCTCAAACACGTTTGTGCATTACGCGCAGCCGTTCCCAGCAAGACATCGAATTTCCTCTTTGCCATTCTGCATCCAGTGTAGCTCCACCTGAACTCAGACCCCTCTGTCCAATACGCAAAGGTGAGATGCTCCTGCTGCTACTCTCCTCTCCAAAATTATACCAAACCTTTTGAACAGAAGAGCAGCATGCATGTGTAAAGGGAGAGTCTTGGAAAGGTCTGCTCGCTTGCCATAACGCACAAATGAAATGGCTTGCACTCTGGTAGAGGAAAAACTGGTCAGTGAGTTGATATTCTGAGCTCCAGAAACACCTGAAGGGTATTTTCAGTACTGTCACCACAGTCCTGTCAAAGAGAGACAGCAGCAAGTTTATCAGCAGGCAGACTTTAAAAAAGAAACGAGAAAAAATCCAAAGTCAAACGTGCTTTGAGGAACGGTATATATGCTTAATATTCTTAATGGAATACACTGGGTGAGAAATATTAATTAATAATTTACTTTCATTATCTCTTTGCCCTCCTTGAGCGATTTGACAGATAAACTTTGTAAGTAAAATGTATTTTTAAATCTCAAATGATGTAAAATATATCTCAGAAGGCTAAAGTCAACCTCTTAATTATAGAGGCGGGTTATTTAAGCTACATATGCCATCTTGCCATAACATGGAAGACTTTAATTAGTTAAGGAGAAGGGGTGGGGAAGGGAGGATAGGAAGCTGAATTGAGGCCAGTGACAGCAGCAAGTTAATGTCTGAAAATGTGTGTCCTAGAAAAGAAGTTGCTACCATTGCTACTGTGAGTGTACCACCAGTGGTAACCGCACTGGAAGAACCGAAGTACCCAAGACCCACAGGGCTGTTCTGAACCACAGTGACATTGGATGAGATTTACACAAGTATTTCAGTACAAAGCAGCTGAAAAATAACTGGAGGATTTAAATAAGAGCCTACGGAAGTTAAGTTCCTAACTTCTTTCACAAAGCTGTTGGAGTTAGAAACTTGCTAACTTTTCTAAATTTGACTAAGAATCTCTATACATATCTTTGCATACCAAAAAAGTCCAGAAACCTGTCTGATAAGTTACTACAGGAGAACAGCGCTGTGGAAAAATACGGTCAAGAAGCTTAAAGGCAGAAACGGACCACAGGCTCCGCAGCGCTCAAGACTGGTCAACAGATAACATTTCTCACAAAAGCACAGAATAAAAAGGCACGTTAACACTACGACAGATGCTTTTTCAGAATCGAGCAACATATCAGAGAAAGATTACGACGTTGTTTTAGGTCCTACCATAGACCCTCTCCTGCGGTGAACGGCAAGCATACCGTCCAGCCAACTGTCCGGCTGCAGGCTCTTTTGAGGTTTCTTAAGAACAAGGTGGGTTAACTCGCAGCACTACACCACGCTAAGGGCACCAGGAGACAGCAGACAGCTTGAGGACAATGCCCTCCCATACTTGGCAACAACTGCTGATAAGGCTTCCAAACCCAGACGCTAGGAAGGAGAACTTGGAGTGGCCCAGAAGGGCTAGTACCAGTCCCTGCTTCGGGAACCAGAGGACAAGAGTGCCACCGGTACCCTCTACCTGCGGGCAGGGTGAAAACACAGGATGAGCAATTCAGCGGAGTCCTGGACCATGGCTAATCTTCCTCAACGCTACAACTCTAAAACATAACAAGAAGAGCTAAACCAGACCCCTGGGTAATCTGCAATCACGCTGTCACACATCACTTGATGTCCTTTTTGTTTCCAAAACTCACTGAGAAGCAATACATACATGAGCGGGGGCGGGAGGGGGCCGTAAAAGGAAGAGAAGCAGCTTTGCATAGAAAACTAACCTCGGTTTCAGTCCCTGCTGTTGTAAGTCACCATTAGGAACAGGTCATTATTTAAGTTTACGAAGTAGCTGTGTTCCAAGTGTCACTAATAACACTGGTATTAAAGAGAATTAGGGGGCGGAAGATCTTCTGTTTTCAATCACAGAAAAGACAGAAATCCTTTTAATTATGACCATGCCAATCCACATCTTTCTAAAGCAGCTAATTACATGTCAGGAGGACACCCAGTCATTCAAAAGAACTGCCATCACTTCTACTGCCATACTCTTACGCATTTATCCCACCCGTCCCAATTACCCTGGCTGCAGTTTGAAAGGATTTAGCAGAAGTGTGCGGGATGTTTTGATCAGCAGAATACACCCGCTTCCATTTAACGGCGGAGGGAAGAGAGGGAATAAATGGCAGAGCGTGCCTTCTGCCAAGCCATCTGAGAGAGAGATGCACTGTACATGCAGAAACATCAAAGGCCCATTACGCAGTTCACTCCAGTTCAATGGTTTTAGTTCACTCGCGCTTAAGCTGTTGGCCAGAGTAGCTCCAAAGCTTACTGGAAAGAACGGGGGAAGAGCACAACATTGCAGCCATCAAACCAATTAGTTAGTTTTCTTGATCAGCCTGTATTAAAAGGGGCATTTAAAATATGTTTAGTGAATTTCCCCCCCCCACCCGAAATGGCAAATCCTTTTCCAGCTCCGTGACATCAGCTGTCAATATTATCGCCTGGATACCACACTGATAAGGACGTTGCAGGCATCACAGAGCGGATCGCGGTATCTTAAAAGAGCAAAATGTGTTTGTTTACTTCTTCCAGCAAGCTCAAGCTAAAGTACGATATGGATTTTCATAAAGAGAGTGCGACAGAAGAACCGTAACAAAAACAGAGAGCAGTTTATAGTGATCATTGTAATAGTGCCGATACCATCTTAGCTACAGCCTCACCCATGTTCAATGGATGCCTATGTGAAAACAGGCACGGATAAACAATTGTAGGCTATTTTTAAGTAACAAAACCTAAGGCTAAGGTTAGCAACGAGCAACTCTTCAGATGTTTGAATTTTCCTCCCCAAATCTCTGTTTCACTGGTGCCGCTGAGATGCCACATTCATTTGATTTTATTTATATTTGTTGGACAAAAACCAACATCAAAATGCTGTCATCTTATTGACAGTCCTCAAAACAACCAAGTCCACTTTTCTAGTTAGAACGCATTTCTCACAAAGGAGAAAAAGAATTTTTGTGTATTTTAAATTCTGATTTATAGCTGCCATCTCTAAAATGCCTCTTGTTTTCACTAGCATGCAACATCTTTCGTCGGACAGTTTAAACCCCATGAACTAGACAACAGTAATAGACGCTAAAATGAAGGTTTTAGGGCTATGCTTTTCAGCTTGCCAAATGCCTGTTGGCCAATAACTGCTTCAATATCCTGAGTAAATATCCCAGCTACAAAAAAGCCCAAGGGGGAATGTTTTATTTTGAAATGTCTCTGCAACTCTTCTTGGGAACTGCAAGGTACTTTTTGGTCAACGACCTTCCCGTCCAAGAAATCACAGTGAAAACGCCTGACTCCACAAAACTCGGTTAAATTAGCCAGGATCACGATACAACCCTGACTACTGCTATTAACACACACACACACACACGTCTTCAGCTGTCTAATAAGAATGAACACGTTAGGTCACTGACAGATAACAGTTTTCAAGACCAATCCTGCCAACAAAGATTCCTGCCAAATGATAAAAGCGACACCAAACTCAAGATTATTGCCTACAAGCTTAAGACTTTGATCAAAATAATATTATCAAGTTAAAGAACTTCAAAGAGTGCAACAGCTACTTGGGTGGGAAGCCTTGTCTAAAATAAAAGCAAAGTTTATTTTGACAAAAAAAAAAAAAGACCCTCTAGAATTTGCTGGTAATTATCCAATGAACTTGAAAGAAGGTGATGAACGCTGGGGAATGAGGGCTGCACAGTGATGGAGCTGGGGTGGGAGGAGGAACATAAACCTTCTGGTAAGAAAATAACTACCTAAAATAAGCAGAATTCCAGGGGTAAAGGGGGAAAAAAGTCTCCTCCTCATAAACACGCACAGCGCTCAGTACTACAAGCAAAATCTCACACTGAATCTTAGTAATTTGCAGAGGAAGGTGTGAATCCAGCTTTGCATTGGAGTTTAGATTACACACAGGGAAACAACATCCATTAAGTGCTTTAGGGGCAGCAATTTTGAGTTTTGAAAACCCTTTTACTAATTTTTCTGGCTTTACCTATATGAAAACTAAAGAACCGTTTCCTTATGAAACTCAGTTACAACTACCACGTGTCTCAGTGACTCGACTGCTCTGGGGAAAGGCCAGAACAACGCTTTCAGTTTACTTCTTTGCAAGCAGCATCTCATCGTGAAGGAAAATTTTTATGCCGCACAGGGGAACTCAAAATCTCGGTGAACCCTTCTCCATGTTCTTATGCACCTTGAAGGCAGAAACGAACACCTGGGAGTCCAACTGACCACATGCCAGTCTGTACCGGCGAACACCATTGTGATTTCTATTCAAAATAACATCCAAATCAGACCCAAAGTCTGCCTAGTGAAGTATGGGGTTTCTCCTTCTAGCAGTGCCCAACAGCAAACACTTAGGGAAAGAAAAGGAGGATCCAAGTGAGTATAATGTGACTCTTTCCCAGTCATACCCTTTCAGCTTCTGATAATCACCAATTAACGATTAACTGAACCAAAAATGTCTAGCCTATCATAGTAGTCACCGGTGGGCTTAAGTAAACGACAACTTTTCCTCCAATACGTTCAGCTGTGTGAAATTTTTTGCCTGCACTCGCAGCAATAAGACAATGACAAATCCTCACAAACAATGGCAAAAACTGATCTACAGCACAAACGGTATGAAAACATGGAAAACTTACCAGTCTGATGTTAGGCAACGAAACAAACAGAATAATTCAAATATCCCTGAAGAACTGTGTAAACAGAGCAAATAATTAATTAAATTTATTACTTATGGCTTGATTGGAACCTGGAGCCAGACCCTGCAAATAAAGCTCCCCTCTATTAGGAGAATAAGAAAGGTAACTTTTTATGAATAGCAAGACAGAAAAAAAAAAAGCCAACAACAAATTAAGATAATTTCCTTAAACCAGAAAACGTGTATAGATCAGAACCAGGAAAGACCTCAACCTGAGCAGGTTTGTACAGAATCATAGAATAATTTACGTCAGAAGAGACCTCTGGAGGTCTCGAATCCACCCTCCACCTTCTTCCAGTCGAGTTTTGAACATCCCCGAGGATGGGGTTTCCACTGCCTTTCTGGGCCACCGTTTTACCACTCTGAGTATGAAAATATTTCACTTTATATTCATCTGGGATTTTCTTTAACGCAATTTGAGCCCGCTGCCCCTCAGCTTTTTGCTATGCACCTCTGAGAAGAGCCTGGCTCCGTCTTCTCTGAACCCACCCATTAAGACAGCTGAAGAACAAAATGCAAGATGCCCCCCAGAGCCAGCCCGAAAAAACGCAGCACTCACAAACGCTCACCACACGAGATGTGCTCCAACCCTCTCATCTCAGCAACCCTACGATGGACTCGCTCCTGGCCAATGCTGCACGCAGTACTCCAGACGTGGTCCCACAAGTGATGAACAGAGGGGACTAATCATTCCCCTTCACCTGCTGAAGGCTCTTCCTAATGAGATTCCTTAACTGCTGCAAGAGTGCACTGCTGACTCACAACCAACTTGTTCACATCCAACATACGAGTAATGGGATTACACTACAACAGCGCTTACAGAGTATTTAGAAGATGTCTGTATACTGCGAGGGCATCGACAGGTAATGTCTACTCGTGGCTATGACGACTTATTTTTATCACCTCAAAATGCTTTTGCAAACGTCTGGATCTCATACTTCAGGAAAAAGGTTGGGGAATTAAAAAAAACAAACCAACCCAAACAAGAAGTGGAGGTAGAAATCGTTATTTTAAGAAGACAGTAAGAGACAACAACTCAAGTATAAGGACTTTGTGAGTGACAAAATAACAGCCAGAACTTACTCTACAAAGTTACAAGCAATCTGTGGCCATCACAGAAGAGGAGCATCTTAAATAATTTCGTCTCTATTCACAGAACAAAAAGGTAGATCTAGTCTGCCACCAGATCCACTTCAAGGGAACCCACACGAGAACCAACTGCAGTAACTCCAGATTGGCTACAACAAATTGCAACTGAATTGCAATGCTACAAAAATTAATTTTCAAGAAAATCCAGAGACAGAGAGACAAAGACGACTCCCATATTGCGGAAAAAACCCTGGAACAAAGGCTAAATTCCAGGACACGCTCTCCACCAATTCTTTCACTTACTCTAGATCATGTACGCTTCTCCCGATACCATCACACACATCACATTTTAGCTAATTCATGTCAAACCAAAAAGTTATTAGCCGACTGCCAACTGTTCATTAAAAACTTTCAGAATACAGGAAACGGACTGCCGAGAGCATCCTGATAACAGCTGAAGTCTTACTCTTTCCTCGTACCTCTCCATGGTCACAGAAAAGCCAAAATAGACAGGGGCAATCCAAAAACTGACGCCATGGAACTAAGTGTCCGATTGCCCTGTTACGTCACTTGTTATTTTCTCTGGTGAGACGATGATGTGGGAAAGCAGAAAACCGGTATTTACCAGGAAGCTACAGACAAGGAGGATCTGCCCATCTCCAGCTGCTCACGAGGGGTTTAACTGTTTAACCCTCGGAGAGGATATTGATGCATGATGAGACCAACAGCTACCCGACAGGGACAAACAGAATTAGGATGAGATTATTCCACATTAGACGGTACAGACATACAATTTGAGTGGTGTTACTTTGATCCTGCATCACGTGAACCTATAATCAGGGCACAGAAGTTCTAGTACTATTTTTATTCTTCCCTACTGCTTTAAAAAGGCGACGCTTGAAACAATGACTTTTTTTTTTTTAAGATGGTATAGTAAGCAATATTTCTTTTAAAATTGCAGCTGTCCAACGGTTTGAGTCTGTTCTTTTTAAAATGAAACAGCCAGGACAAATGGCGGTGGCAATCCCAACGTAAAGAGGCCATCGATTATTAAAATCTCCTTACTATAAATCGTGGATGTTGCTTGTCAGCTTGGTGTGTGACTGTAGTATGAATAAGTAGGTAAAATTCCACTAAGGCTATAGTTTGCTCGATCATTCTGCTGTGCAAAAATAGAAATAAAAGCTCTCCCCGTCCTTTCACCCCTTAGTACCAAAACATTCATACACACGTTAAGAAAAAAACTGCAATGGTGCAACGGTCACTGATCCAATTCCTTTCTTTCCTGAGTCTGCCCTGATGCTACTTATGAATTTGCCTACTCAAGAAATGCAATAAAACAGAAAAAAAAGATGGCTTCATTCTGCTTCAGTGATCTATATCTGAGGAAAGCACATAAATTTTCCAATGAGATCCATAAACGAAAGACGAGGCCAAGCCCTACCGATATATCTTCAAAGTTACAGAGACAAAGAGGTGCCAACTCTGCGCCCCCTGAACGCACAAAATCTCCTCCACACTTACCTAAGCACTTTTCACCAGATTAACAGATGTAAAGATGATCTAGTTAGCCTGCGCCTTGAAGGGGTTTAGGCTGGCTAAAAACCTGCTGAGGAGCCACATTTTAGGAGTTCACAGCGCTACGTGAGAGTTCAGCGTGAGGAAGGGAGGAGAACAAGCCGAGTACCAGCAACGGCCCTTCACTCCCTCCACCCTTCGAAGCGGAGGGGAGAGAAGGGAAACCCATCCTTCAGACTAAGCTGTTTTCCCCTTTTCAAGCTATTCCCACATAAACGGGGAAGATAAAAATGGAATGTTGAGGAAACACTATGCAAATTTTCATATACCTATATACAAAAATTTACATAGGTTTTTAATTTTTATTTTTAACGTAACACAGTCCTGCCCGTCTCTAACACTTCCCGTGCTGTTTCCATCGAAATGTTTCCTCTTACCGGCAGCAACATATCATTTTATCAGGATGCCAGGAGATCATTTCCACACAATGCCAGCAGATGTAATTTTCTTAGATGCACACACAGTTCATCATTTAGATACTAGATGACAAGGTGATCGCAGGGTGACTCTGTAATGCAAGTTTGCCGTTTGGTATTTTGAATTCTCAAATGATAAAAAAAAGACTTATCAAATATAAATATCTTTAAGAAAAAAGTAACAAAAGTGCTACATATGATCAAGGAAAACAATTCCATTAGTTTCTGCTACTTAAAGTAGGTTTGCTTTACAAATATTACCACATCCATTATCAGTATGGCTTCCAATTATTAATTAAATTGCTCGTAGCAGTATAGCTTCCTCACATCTTAACAAGGACAGAGTAAAGAGAACACAAAACATTCACACCCCATTTCTCAGGTAAGAGATCCTCCCGCCTTTGAGCAAACAAAAACAGTTCGTATTTAGGAGAATATCTATCCTATGATGGTTATCTAGCCAAGGTCAGACGCAAAAGTTCTGCAATAACCTTTCAGGCTCGTCAGGACGTAGGCATTAGTTACACAGATGTGTAAAAATCCACTCACCCATTTTACGACCTTAATAACCTTCCTGGAAAACATTGCTTTTGAAAGTGGCCAAGTGGAGAGGGGCGTAGGGTGGGGACAGAAAAGGCGAGAGGAAGAATAAAAGGTGAAATTGTTAATGACAGATCGGTAGAGTCTAGACCTCTTCTGAGCAGGCACTGCTAGCCATGCCAAATAATGAATAGTGGTTTTGAGAAGCGGACTGTTGTCCATTAGACATTCAGCTCATTTTTCATATGATCCCAGGCTGGGCTTCAATCACGGTCCCAGAGGCAGAAGGCAGTACTTATCCACTAAGCCACGCAGCTTGTGAGAGTAGAGGATGGCTGTGTTGAATATGTGAACATCAACCGAAATATGTGAATGTGTTTCCAATGGACATTCTCAGCACAGCACCCAAAAGTATGTCAAGTCACTGTATGACCAGTGAGGCACGGCTTATTGCAGCTGGAAATCATTTATTCCCATGCTGAAGTGGGGGTTCTAGTGTTCTTTTTACTCTCTGTTGATGCTCCCGATCTGGTGTCCATCGACCCTGTGCCACTACCTCAGCTTGCATCCTTTCAGTCTTAGAGAAGGAAAAGCGTACAGACTATTTTTTTTAACACGATCTCTAAGGGTATCCAAGATTTTAAGTGTAGCCTAAGACTTGTAATTGAGGGCTGTCTAAAATACCTGGAAGCACTTTGAATGCTAAGACAGAGCAGCAAGATTTTTCTAGCCACTGGGGCTGGGAGAGGGAGGTTGGTTGGTTGATTGATTATTTATTGGGAATTAATACTGAGAGAGTATATGCAAAGGCTGAGGGCACCATGCCATCTTCACAGAACAAGACCCTAACAGCTAACTGACGTACAAGAAACTGCAAAGTTATACTGTAAGAACACATATTAAGGACCGAGGAAAGTCTGCTAAGGTGCTACGTCTAAAACTAAGTTACTTCTTGCTTTGACCCTCCCCTTTCTTTGTATCAGTCGTCGTCTAGAGCCTCTGTCTTGATCTCGTTGGCTCCTTGCCGGGCCAATGCCAAGATGGTGTGGTTTACCGCTGCCATTTCCACGGCCAATGAAATGGGGTCTTGATGGTCACTATGGCTAGTGCTGTCATCCTGCGCGTGCGGAAAGGAGAAGAGAGAAGCATTGTTACTCCAGAAGTAGAAAACCAGCGGATAAAACTAGTGTGTTAAAGTAACGGTCTAAGGGCAGCGAATTGCGCGTTCATTACAGGGGTAGGAAGTGAAAGGAACTTACAGAATTGATTTAGGACTGATTTCCCTCACTGCGCAGACAAAGGTAAACAGGCCAAGGAGTGGCACACCCAATTTTCGAGAGAGAAATTTGAGAGGGGGGGAGAAGTTATTTTTAGGAAAATATTAAATTATAAAGATAAAAGCGATACACAAGGTATGCCAGAAAACCAAACTAAGAGAGGAATCATTATGCGCTAATCCATGCTTCCATTTGGAATATACAGTAGAGAGAACAGCAGCCCGGGGGAAGAGAGGCACGGGGCGGCTTCCTCACCAGGAGAGGCTAAATAGGCTCGGGTTCTTCAGTTTGGAAAAGAAATGGCTGATGGTTGATATGGTAAATGTTTATTATAAATGATTACTGAATAGAGAATAATTGTTTGTGGCTTTCCGCCATCTACTAAGCAAGGGAATGATAGCATATTCCAAAGCAGCAATGGGAAGCGCTGCTTTACTTATCGCAGTTCAGTGTAGGATTCCCTGAGTTTTAGATCAGACAAAAGTAAAACTGGCTTTGAAGGGGGATGCGCGTGTGTGTGCGTGGTTAGACGAGTTTAGGAAAAATTAGTCTACTAGGAACTATCATAAACGAAAGTGGACACGGTGCCCAGCTCAGGAAGCCTCTCGAAACTACTAACTTTGTGAAGCTGAAAGATACTCTAATAGAGACATTCTATAACTGTCCTGTTCTTTAAAAATACTTTTTCCTTAAATACTACTATAGATCTCACTCAGAAACAGGACACAAACCCAGCCTAACCCTTGGTCCGAGCCAGTATCCTAGGAAGACACTGAATTCACACAAGGTGCTGAAAACCTCCTACACTGTTAAGAAAAACAGTGCAATGATTTCGGGGGACTGGAAAACGATCATCATTCAAATATCCAGGTGAACAAACTGCCAGGTTCTCCAGTCCACTGAACTACGCGCCCCAGATTTCTTTGTGTCTATTTTCTAACGAGCAAAGGCTCTCAGCTGTACGAGGACCACCGTGCTGACGGCTGGGATGGTCGCCAGCCACAACTAATAGAGAGAAACCGTGCTGCTAACAGGACTGCAGTGAAACTTTTAAAATCAAGAACGGCTGCCTTCTACAGGGGCGTAACAGCCATACAATAGCAGACCTAAAAGCCTGACAATTCTAGCACAGATTTTACAGTGAGCTGTGCACGTTTATCCATCTACATCAGAAACAGGGCCTGGGTTTGGATGACAGGAAGGAGAACCAGCAGTATCTCATCTCTAATCCCGTCTGTCAAATAAATTCTTCTGGGACAGTGGGCAAGATCGCGGTGTTTTCCCCTCTCTAAGATGGGGTACTAATAGTTACCACACCGTGACCTTGCGATTTTTTACGATTTTGATTTTTTTTAATTTACAGAAAGGAAATTATAAACATTTATCAGTCTTCCAACAGCCTTTAAGTGATGAACTTGCAAAATTTAAGATTTGAAATGTGTATTATGCATTTTAAATTAAAATGACATGTGGCAAACGCTGAGGGGGACAGAAAAGCCAGGATTCGGTAAAGTTCTGAGGTTATTTAAAAGAACGCGTTCATTTACAACAAACTCGGGGCAAATATTGCGATGTGCACACACTCTAAGGTCCTCTCAGTACTCTTTACCACATTAAAATTTACAAAGTCCTGACTTCTGGAGGTTTAGTCACTTCATTAGTATTTGGATGAACTTGGTGTTTTAAAGTTTACTAGAGTTTAAGTGTCGCTGTGGAAAACAGTATTTATGGTTTTAACAACTAAGGGATGTTAAATGGTCATGGGGAGAGCTTGCTGTTCAATCTGCTTCGCTGCTAATGCCTAATTACACTTCACAGAGGAGCCCGGCTAGATTACTGAGAAACATAATTTTTAAGGACTCCAAACAAAGATCTTTAAATTTTAATAACCAATTTATTTCTTTTTAATGCATTTTGGATAATACGCAGAAGAAAAACATAGTTGGGGAGCCTGTGTAACACTTCATCTCAGTATTCAGGTCCTGTATGTGACTGACAAGGAATTATCTGTGCTCGGCAGCACTTTCAAAATATTTTGTAACAGTCACAGAGGAGCCTCTCATCATCTAGGGCTAGCCAAGCTGGTTCCACCAAATCTGCTGGCGATGACCTATAAAATGGGCCTTAATACCCATCAGAGGCAGAGCAGCTGGGAATGCCTCTGCCAGGTCTCTGTCGTACTGGGCCACGGCCAAGTCTGCTACGGACTCATTCCAGGACGCTCCACCAGCAGCCCTTCTAGAGGGAGACCTACCTAATTCTCCCAAACGAGTCAATTAAAAGCGATCTGCCCACCCCAGCTGTTGGCTGTAGCACAGAACACAGCTCATAGCAAAACCAGAACCAAGTATGTGAACTGTTCAAGTCCACTGGTGCCAAGCACACACAGCCCTGGGGGGGGTGGGGGAGTGGGGGGTTGGCCAACACTGACACCTGAAGGAAAATTGGGAAGGGGATGCAATACCTGTCAGGAAGGTGTGTGAAGGAAGGGTCACCAACTTTAGGGTAGGTGAGGGCTCAGAGTGCGGGAAGGGGTATTCTTTTGCTAGAGAATTTAAAAAAGAAGTTGCTGTCAAGGGTTAAAAATAACCAAGAAAAATAGAGAATAGGCAAGAGTTAAAATGCAAAAAGAAAAAAAAAAAAAAGACAGATAATATGTAAACAATCCAAATAGTGGCACATCGTTGCAGAACAATACGGAACAGGTACGGGGCCAAATATCAAACTTTTGTTTCATCAAATCCTTTCCCCCCACCCTTCACCCTTTGTCTGTCAGTGTCTTAGGGACGGATCTTGAGACGCTCCTGAAAGGTGCTCCCACAGACAGAGAGAGGGAGCTCAGCGCCTTACAGGAGGGTGCTCAGTGTCTTGCTGGGCGAGGTTGGCACAAGGGATTCTAGTGTGCGGGGCAGGGGCTTACTGCTGTGCTTGTCTGGGTGCCAGATCAGCGCTCCACAGCAGCTGTGGCACCAGCTATAACAGAGACATTTCTCGCAGAAAGAAATCACAGGTCCAAGAGGAACACACATGCCTGGTTTGGCAGGGCAGCATGTTGGTGCCTGATAAATAGGAGCAAGTGTTAAAGACCTGTACGTCCTTTCTGGAGGGTGGGTAACTAGAAGGGTGCCAGGGGTAAGGAGAGCGCAAGGTACGCGTGGTGCACTTGGGTGAGTTAACACTCTCCTAACATTTTTCATACATTGCGTGTGGCGTGAATGGTGTAACTTGCTTGTTTGGAGCAGATCCTCCTGTCTTCTTCTACCTTCTCTGCTTCTCTGCCTCCCTCTGAACATCTTCCCTCCTCCTCCCCATTGCGTACTTGCCAAGTGTCCTGTTGTATGACAATAAATCCATGTGGGTGAATACTGGCTGCTCAACACATTCAAACAGGGGAGCTGTGCTCTTCCACTTTCCCCATTACAATTACATAAAAGCAAAACAACAACACGAGATACCCAATTTGTGAGAGGTAAAGGGTTTCTTCATGTGACACGTGAACTCTCCCTTTTTGGGCCACGCGGCTCGGCCGCGACGCTTACCTGCTCCGAGTAGTCATTGCCATCAACGTCGTCACTGTTGGAATGACCTCCCGGACTCTGTACATCTATTCCATGGCTCTCCAGGATTGCTGCTTCTTCGAAAAAAGCAAATGGATCCCTAATTTATCTGATGCATTAGAGTAATTAAATGTAACTACTTCTTTTTCAGTAAGTTAGAATAACTGGAAGAACAGAGTTAGCTCTTAGCCTCTAACTCTTCACTCTCAAGTATTTGGGAAGGTAGCACATGTACTGGTTTGCCTGAAATCCTTCCCTGCCAACTAACGGGCTTGTTTGTGAGTAAGAATCCTTGTTTTCCAGCCAGTCTTATTAGAAATCAGCTTAATTTCTACTGCGCTGGAGTGGCAAAGGCATTCCCTGTAGATCTTCCCACATAGTTTGGACTGGCAGGACTTGAGGGGGCTGGGGAGTGTCTGAGAATAAATGGAGATTTTTTTTAAAGCATTGAAGAGGTTTAAAAACACACATATCTTCATCTTCCAGTAGGATCTATGCATCTAAAGCTCCCTTTGGTTCTTTTTAATATCCTTCCAACCCTCCTCCCCACGCAGGTCAGATACAGCTCTAACTCCACCCACCTCGCACTGACTTTGCTTTGTCCCCCCACTGCCCTTCAACAGGTTTTATTTTAAAAAAAACATAAATTTAGGTTAAATTTCAGTAACGCACCAAATGCTGTGAAAAGAAATTTTTCTCATTCACAAATATGGCAAAAAGAAGCAGTCAGCAAAAGGGCATAATATTTGACAGTTGCAAAACTACTGGTAACAAGCAGGTATGGATGGGTCCCTGCTCATCTACGTATTGCAAACACACTCCTGCATAGTACCTAAAAGTTAAGTGCATAAAATTCTGCATGCATTGCAGAAGTTTGTCGAGTCCTGGCCACTAATGCGAGTTCATTCTCATTAGTACATCTTCTGTTTATTCTTATTAGAAGGTCTACTTCTTCCAAGTTCAGAGTCATTTCTAATTTCCTTACAGTCAGCTACTCACACAAAGAACCTGCAGGGCTAACTCTGAAGTGACTTTTCTTTTATCCTGATCATCAAGAAAAATTATTCCTTTGTTCCAGCCGCTTGTCACTGTGCAACCCCTTGGAAGGCAGTAAGGAGCACAGGTGTACCCAGAGGAAGCAGTTGGCTCGCAGAACCTTTGGTCTTAGCGGCTGGATCCGAGATGTGAAACACCTCATCTGGACCCACAGATCCCTGGGGGGGTTGCAGGGATGGCAATAAAAAAGACACCCCAGGCTTTGGCTGAAAAAACAAGCACGTTTCAGCGGAACACAGACACGAGGAAACTTACAACCAGATAAAAGCGCTTCACAACAGCCGCTTTTCATTTAAACAGCACGCTAAGGTTATGAACTTGCAGGCGTCTCAATTTCACTTATTTCCAATGCAGATATTTTTAGGTTATATTTTTGATTTTATTTTGGATACCCAAAGGAGCCTGAGCATAGGGAAATATGATTCTCCTTCCGCCAACAGAATTCTCACTTTGGTTTTAAAACTGATCTCCCAGTAAAACTTCACAATGGCATCATTTTTCCTGCATTGATGATGGAATTCCACAAATTGAGTTCTACCCGTATTCTGGAAGAAATCTAGAACTCTAGAAGAGATTAATTTTAAAAAATGCTCCGCATTCCTATTAAGAATGTCAGAACCTCTAGTATTTTCATTAATACATTTTTACCTATTTTCCATCTCTCCTGAGCAAGCGTACGTACTGAACCTTGAAAGCAGGCGCTCTGATACATTACCGATATTGGCTCTTCTCTTGATTTCCTTTCTTCTGTTGGCAAACCAATTGTACACTTTAAGGGAGGTAACTCGCTCCAAATCTGATAACTTTTTTCCTATGAAAGTAACGGNGGTAGGCAAAAGACCCTTACACGTGAGATAAACCCCTGAAATACAGACAGCACTGGAAAGTTATTGTAACTGAGAAAAAAGTGAATTTCATGTGAATCAAAGTACTGTGCCCAGATGCTATGGTAATAAATGCCAAATATCTCTCTAAAAACAAAGTAGCCTTTCTTCTTTTTTCAAAATCCAAAATACAGGAATTTCTTTGCATCTTCAATCAACTAAATCCAGAGCCATGGGAGAATAGAGAGCTGCTCTTCTAGTTCAAGCACAAAACTGAGATTCAAAACCCTCCAATTCAATTCACAGCCCTGCCACAAATCGCACACCCTTGGGCTAGTTCTCTTACTATGTGCGGCGAGGATATAGTTCAATGACGTGTTTTCTTCAGCAGCAAAATGAATGAAGACATTTTGTGTCGTCCCCTCCAGTCTGCTTTCCTCCATCTCCCCCACCAGCTGCTCTCGTGCTCCCGCAGCACTAATCACACCCTCCCCATCGCACCAGGACACTTGGAATCTTTTGGGAGAAGGGGGCGGGGGGATGCTGGAAACCAGGCCACTGGAGTTTCACACTTAAACCAACAAATAAAATCCCATCAACCACCAGCCAGCTACAGGAGATAGCTGATCACTCCTGATCACTCCCGTAAAAGAGGGAAGACCGGAGGGATTCAGCCCTGCATGGAAACCTCTTCAGCCGGCCTTGACCCTAGACAACGTAGCTGCACCCTCAGCCCTCTGCAGGCTACAAGGGGATGAGACTCCCCTGCTTCAGACTGTTTCTCAAAGTTTATTTGTTCAGCATACAAAACATTCATGTAACTGCAGCAATCTGCACCTTTAAGTCAGGAGAGATGAGACAAGGGAAAAAAAGAAAATCTGGAGACAGCCAGCTATGCTGCTTCCTAATGCTCTGCATCAGTACCACTCACAGTACTTTACTGACCTCGAGACAGTGTTTAAGGAGTTTGTTCAAAGTTGCTAAACCAAGCAGCAGCACAGCCAGGAATAAAATCCGAACCTCCTCGGTGCTCTACCCACTCGATCATTCTGCTTCCACAACAAAAAGGCAAGAGGCAACATAAAAGTTGCAACAAGGGAAGTTTTTACTAAGTATTAGGAAAAAGTATTTTGCCATGAGAGTGCTCAACAGGGGCCCAGAGGTGGGAAAACCTCCGCTTTTGGAGATACTCAAAACAGAATGAGGTAAAGCCCTGAGCAACCTAATCTAAGCTGGTCCTGCCTGACCAGATGATCTCCAGAGGTCGCTTCCAGCCTAAATCACTCTACAATTCTGTGCCATCCTGCGACTGTCCCAATGTTCAGGAGTCACGCCTTAGCTTTCTTTTGCATTAATTTTTATTCCGGTTATATAAAAATCTAAATATACCCAAAATACAAGTTCTGAAAGCTATGTAAATGTTTTGTTGGCAAAACTAAGCAAAGGCAGGTGTGTCCACTAATACTACACTGAATATTCACACTCCTCTCCCGAGTACGACTTCTCCAAAATGCAACTTGTTGCCCCAAATCCAAGGTCCTCCTTTAATACACGGATTCTAATATGAGACCCCTGTCTTGTAAAGAAACCTGAGAGATGGCCAAGCCGTGCTCCGTACTGCTCTGAGGCCCTGCCGTATGGTCTCCAGCACGCCTTAGTCTGTGAACCGACGATTTCCCATCTGTAAAAAGGCACCAGTAAAACTCACTCTGGTGGAGCGTAATAAAATTCTCTGGATCACTACTGCGTGCTTTGTAGTAAGTACTCTGAAATAACTGAACGTGAAGAATGAAAGCCTTTCCGACATGTTTATTTTCTTAGCAATGCCATTTGCAAAGCTGTATAAATGGAACCTTCAGATGCACTTGTACTTCGCATCTCAGATGGTGGGAATTTAAGTTGCAGATATGGGCTTTTAGGTTTGAAAACTGCATTGACCATCACGTTCATCCAAGTACGGCAGCTCTGAACAACACCAGTTATAGAATGCTCAAGAAGAAACCTGCTACTAGTGGAGAGCACTACATTTGTTAGTAATAGCCATAAAATGGGATTCGCTGAATTTAGCGGGAGATGGTGAAATCTAATTGCCTTTGGAAAGGACACCGCGATCAGCTCCTCACCTGGCTTTTGTATAACTGCGTTACAGGCGTTTGCAATTTCTTCTCTCTTTGCCTCATCTGGATACTGATTCTCATTGAAGTAACTGCAAGGGGAGGGAAAAAAAAAAAAAGAAGTTTTTTTCAGAAATCAGAGCAGGAATGCTCCAATGCAGCTTCACTAAAAGGTGCCAACTATTGGTTTATGCATCACTCTTACAGAGGTAACACAGAGGCAGTAAATTCCACGTAAATCTGTATATGCGTAAGGTAATACTGGCCCGCGCTCATATCCACATAGAGCGGATAAAACTTCCCAAACGCCTCAGATAAATGAATATTATCTCAGCATTTGCAGTGTCACGTCAGCACTCGGAATATTGTACTAGGAGATACAACAGAGCAGGTAATAGCACAAATATCAGCGCTAAGACTCTCCAGTGCAGCACCGTGTCAGAAGACGTCACAGGCCGTGCTTCTGCCTTTTCTTATTATCGTTTACTTTTTTTTTTCCCTGACGTAACCCCAGCTTAGGCAGAGTCATACAAATGAAGGAGCTGTTCGATATTTATTTCGATCCCTGGGTCAATATATACACACATACTTGTATATATGTTACGCACAAACACACACAAATATTGTGTATTTTAGACAGATATGGTATGAAGATTGTACGGACACAATTACACAGTAATACAAGTTAAGATTTCTAGAGTCAGACTAGTTTGGGGTTTTTTTAAATCACAATTTAAAAATTTTAAATCTTCCCCAGAACATATTGAGTATAGCATATTTTAAGAGTATTTTTTTCTGAATAATTGTGATTTTATTGTACTTTGTATGCAGTAAACATCCTATACAAGTTAAACTGTTTTCTCTTTTACTTCATTTAAGTGCTTTACAAATTTTAATGAACTGATTTACATTCTACAGAGCTTATCAGATTTGCATTAAAAACAACAAAAAGTCCTGTTTACTTCAATGGGCTCTGATAAGCATGCCGTAAGCAGGGACTACTACATTTTTTTCTGTAGGTTGTTTGTAATATATAATCCTAAGATTTCTTTGATCAACTGTGATCAGCAGCAGGTTCAGCTCTTGGACAGCTGTTCCCTATTTGAAAATAAGACGTTTCCTTTACTTGTAGATGATTTGGTAGTAGGAGATTCAGGCATATTTAGGCAATTATTGTTTTCCATGGTCATATTTCTTCCTCCGGTGGATCGGCCCCTGCACATTTACTTCCTATGGAAACTTGGATTCTGTTCCCGACAACAACTGTTTCTGTCCAATCTTCTCTAGTTAGTGGTACTAATGCAGATCTCTCTCACTATTTCACTTCCAGTTTATTTCAGTTCACTGCAAATAAGTACTTTGAACATTCAGTTTGAATTTTAGGTACTACTTCTTCATCCCATTGTTCCCAGTGCTATTAACAGTTGCGGCTATGCCCACAAACGGAGTCCTGTTTCTAAGCTGCTGCTGCACTGACCAAGAGAAACCGCACGTGAGCACAGCTAGTCGCACTGTTAACGTACTTCCACTTGATTTGCTAGCTTAGAGATCAAGCGGAACCACAGCAACGGCTCCATCTTCACAAAGCGAAGGGCAGACTACGTCTATTTGGGCTTTGGAGGCAATCACATTTACATGTAAACACCCACTACTTCTTCCCTGCACCTCTGAGTGGCTCTCAGGGAGTAAATCCAGAGACCGCCCTGAACTGCAGTTCCCGCTAGGCTTGATCCTACTCTGAAAAACAGCCGAGGTACTTGCCGTTAGGCCCGAAGAGGAGGACACCTGTTTACACTCACTTTCTGGGAAGTTTCAAATAGGTGGGACTGTCAGCTCCGGCACTGGCACCAGCAGGAACGCTCCCTGAATTACCAGCAAGAGCTTTTCTCCCCGCCTGCCCCCGCTTTCAGCAGTACCCCCAGTCTCTGGGGATGGCATTTCTTAAAATACTTTCTTTGCTCTTCCAGACATACCACCCTTTCTATTATTATATAATTTTAAGTGATACACGCGTCTATCTTAACTTGCAAATTCCTGTTCAAAGGGGTCGTGTTCTGCACAAAGATTTTTTGGCGAATGGAGAGTTTGGAAAGCAGACAGGAAAACGCTTTTTCTAGTAGTTAGTGATGGAAGCAGAAGCTCAGGATCGCAGTCCAACTGCCTCACGACCGTGTTTCAGCTCTCCCACCTACAAAATAGAGCACTCCGCTCTCTGCCCAGAGGCAAGAACTCTATTTTAAGTGCCATGAGATGAAGGAAACTCAAGACATCACAGCTGAAATCTGCTGTACTAATATTTACATGAATGTATCATATGACTTGGAGTCCTAGTCAGGAATCCAGGTCATCACTATGTGCACAAAAATTAAGCCAGCGAACTTTGGTAGCTGTAACAGCTATTTTATGGACTCTCTTTGCTGAACATTATTTTTATAATGATACTTGTCAAAAGTCAAGAACAAACACCATGAAAAAAACCCCGTAAAATTAGAAAACCTGACACGGTGATGTCCTAAAACCAGAAGGTGAAACCCTGATATCATGCGGTATTATGGATCTAGATCATCTGTGGTCACAAAACTGCTAGATGATAGAATCATAGAACCATTTAGGTTGGAAGGGACCTTTAAGATCACCGAGTCCAACCATTACCCTAACCTGACAAAACCACTTCTAAACCATACCCCCAAGTACCACGTCTGCTCTTTTTTAAAAACCTCCAGGGATGGCGAATCCACCACCTCCCTGGGCAGCCTATTCCGACGCTGGATAAGAAATGACAAAAGATATAAAATTAAGAAACAGTGAATACTTAAACTACTCATTCTTATGCTGATGCAAGACACTGAGACCCCAATTCATGAAGAAATAACAACGTAAGAGCTCCTAGTGATCCTTCTCTTGGCACATAACTAAATACGCCACATTTAGGACGCCACTGACTGCCATATGCTTTTGCTGGCTCAAATGAAAGAGCTCACAGTTTCTAATAACAACAAAACTTAGGCTCAAGTTGACAATTCTTGGGGATAACAGGAAATCTCGCTGTGATGGAGCAAACTTCCAGGACTGGACAATTAACGAGACACCTCTTCTGGCAATCAGGGAAGTTTTCTATGTATGTAGTCCAATCATTTCTGTGATTTAGAAAAAAATCGCCACTGAAACAGTAATTCTTATCTTAACACATTTTACAACTGAATAAGGTGTAAACTTTTTCATTCGATTGGATCAAAATGTATTTTTCATCATTCTGAAACATCTTTAAATTCAAATACAAACTTATCTTTTACTGTAAATGTCTGAAAGTTTCTACAAGAAAAGTGATTCCCACTTGAAAATCTGAAACTCTTTTCATCCTAAAACCCTGTTTCATGAAAAAAAACACACCAAAAAATCTGACAAATTTTCAGGCAGCTCTCCTGGTAAGAAAGACATTTTCATGGAGATCACAAAGCTAAGCGGGTGCCGGGGGGAGCTGGAAGGGAACTACCCGAGTAGTTAAATTTGGTTTCTGCAGTTGGCACAGTAATTTTAGTACCTGCCTCTCCTTCCACCTGCTGGCTTACTCCTTATCCACGCTAGTGACGTGTCTCCTCCTTCCCCCATACGTTCAAGCTGCCTGTGAACTTGTCCAGCCCTCAACTCATGCTCCCCAAAACCGTATCTTCTCCTCAACTTCTCCTGGTAATACTCCTCTCCATCACCATGCCGTGCTTTTAACCTTTGACACAGACTGCCAGCTGGTTTTATCAGAGGAGAGATCACGCTTGGGAGTTTTCGATTGCAAAGAAAAAGGTGGCACGGCCACAGGTAACCAAAACCACACAACCTCAACCGTAAGGGCTGATTTTCATCCTCAGCCTCTATACACGCTCTACCAACACATTCATATTTTGTTCCCATCGCTTATTTCAAGGTCTTAATGGGACTTGTTGGTGATACACCATGACACAAAGCACAGCATTTAAAGCCTCCCAACATTTCTGGAAAGTAGGTGAGAATAACTGAGTTTTCAAGGCAGGGACGCCATGGCAGAAAACTGAATACTTCATCATTGACTGGTTCGGTTTGCTCATGTAGAAGTTGTCAACACACCGTGAATTTTTTGACTATGGTTCTTCTTGCAAGCAGGAAATGAACTAATGTGCCCCCAGTTTTGTTACTTATCTGTCAGGTATACCCTTGCTAAGGGACAGGGAATCAGCGCGGGATGTCTGAATTTCTTTCCTCCTCTTCTTTCTACAAACCACAGCCTGTTCACAGTCTGAAAAGTTCCTGAAAACTACAGATGAAATATATGAAGCAATATGAACTTAAAAGGGGGCGGAAAAAAAAAGAAAAAAGAAAAAGAGCAGGCGCAAGTAAATCCTGCAAAGGCACACTGCTTTCTAGACAAAGGGCAGCTGTCAGCTGAATACCTTCAATGAAGAAACCAAACGATCTCTTTTGTAGAAAATGACAGTGGAGGATTAAAATGAAAAGTGGCCAAATAATTTACATGAGATGAGAATCCATATGATGGTAAAGAATGTAGATATCCTTGAAGAGGTTTCATTTCAATAACACTGAAGCCTAGAAAAATTGCAGATTCAGAGAAACCCTCTTTCTTTCAGGGATAATGTGCTTAGGACAATGACGGAGAGAGAATCCATCTCAGCCCCGGGCTCCGAAATGGAAGTAAATACATTCCCCCCACCTCTTTACCAAGGTGCCCCTATCTGAATTCCTGCAATAGCTGCCAGTCTTCTTTTTTTTTCCTTTTTTTTGCTCGGCTGTACGGCTTCTGTTATCCAGGCTTAGATATCAGATGCATTAAGCAATGCCTCGGTAGCGTTCCTGATAATCCACAGTGGAAGTTTTGTTGCTTCCTATCAGCTTTGCAGCTGCCAGGGAAGTGTTTGAAAGGAGCCAAGGTACGGAGCAGCGGAAGGACAGCCAGGTCCGGTGCTTTTTTATAGGGCTGGATGTCAGACACAAACCGATAAAACCCCAGCACTGCTCAGAAGACCCCAGGTTGGGGAAAGGCTTAGTTTACAGGGTGGCATAACGGTTAAAGCTTCAAAGCATGGAAGTGATTCAAAGCAGAGAGGCTCACATGTGTTGCAGGGTAACAATTTACCGTCGGTCAGCTGTTACAGCAGAATTACACACGCTCAAGGTGAGGTAATTCAGGTACGCGTACATCAGGGCAACCTCACTGAAAGAAGGATAATTTACCCTGCAGTTAATGGGAGGGAAGAATACGCAGATGGATATTTATTGAAGAACAGCAGACGTGCTGCAAGTTCACTCCCTCATTGAACTTTGTGTTTCTCTGGGTCCCCACTTGCATCGCTGCGGGAAGCACCTGCGAGTGAAACCTGCCGGCACCGCTGCCGGGGCCCCGACTCCTCCACCAAAGACCATCCTCCCCGAGTCTCAGGCTGCAGTCCAGCTTAACGCAATTTAAGCAGACTGAAAGGAATGGTCCTGTCCTCTCCTTCATTCCCTTTTTGCGGGAAGGTTTTTTGCCCGACTGCTTCTCCGGTCCAGCTTTCCACACGTGCCAAGAGCAGTGGTTGTGCAGCCAAGGGAGGCGGGCAGGAGACGGCTGAAACACGCAGCTGGGACCGGTTCTTCAATGGCAGCTCGCACATATCCTCTTCAACCGATGCTAAAAGCAAAGCCTGAGCGATGGGCTCGGCGACTGGCCCAGGGACGCATGGAAAAAAATACCCAGAACTGCCCATTTTCCTCAGCTCCCATCTGACCCCCGTTGATGAACAGAAGATCTTGCTGCCACCAGGGACCAAGCTCCCTGCCAAACCCTCTGGTGTCTCAAAATACACGAGAGTGCAAGCTGCTCTTTTGTCTTCGATAAGACTGCCTGTAATTTCAGCTCCCTATCTAATTTCCCTTCAAACGGTACCTCTGCTTTCCCCTGACAAGTTACATAAACCACCCGAATATGGTTACTTACTTTATCTCTCATTAGTGTATTTATCACCGTAGTATCACCCAGTAGCAAGAGGTCATTGTTTCACTCTTTGCGGCTTTTAACAGAACTATTATCCAAGGCTGTCAAGTCAATGGAAATATTTCTGAAGTTAGTCTGTCATCTGCGCCTGAGATCTTATCTCTGCGTGGCATGAGACAGACTGTCAGAGAAGTGACATTCAAAGCATAATCTCATCAGAAAGTGTAATGACTAGTTATTTCCCAGTAAATACTGGCCAAGAATATCACTAATGCCATTTTCAGCGAGGTCAACAGATGACACCATCCATTTTATCGATATTTCTACAGATTCTGTAACAACGGCATGCATGTCAACTAAAGTCATTTCTATTCTAGACAGCAAAATTAAAGCTCAAAGATATCTTCTCCACAGATAAACTCTGATGGAGCCGAGAATCACACTGAAGACACCACCTTCTCCTTCCCCCAGGACTGCAAAACACAACCCACCAGTTTAGTTGCTACAGGAAACGTCTGGTGAGGCACTGGTGCACTTGAGATCAGCCACGGATGAGAACCGCAGCTCTCTGGATGCAAATCCAGGCATTCCTGCAGCATCAGCTCAACTGGACCTTCCATCCAGGCAAAAGACAAATTTTTAAAAAATTCCAAGCCCAGAAAAACCACTGATGAACACCACTGCTACGGCTCTCCACTGTTCTCCCTACAGCACTATCATTTAGCTAGGGGCTTCAATAGGTCTATGGATTTAACGGACGGGAGAAACCACCACAGGACTCTAGCTTGACCTCTTCTACAGCACTGAGCAGAGGTTTCTCAGCAGCTCTGGCATTAAGCCCAGATCTTCTGTTTGACCTACAGAGATATCCAGTCCCAACATAAAAATTTGGGATTTTATCCAATGTAGAATCTATCATAACTTTGAATAAGCTTTGGAACCAAACTTTAAGAATTGTCAGTCTTTAAAAATCTGCACCTCATTCCTAGCTTGAGCTTTCAACCCCAGGGTATTGCCCTACTCTAAGGAGAGAACAGTTTTTAAGTCTGTAAGAGTAACGTCACTGTAAGAGATGTTTCACACAATCTCCTAGATTGAAAAAGTCCTGTAAGATCATCTGCTCCAATCGCTAACCTCACACTGCCAAGCCCACCACTAAACCACGTCCCTGAGCACTATATCTACACGACCCTTAAATACCTCCAGCACGGGGACTCCACCACTGCCCTGGGTAACGCGTTCCAAACCCTGATGACCCTTTCAGTAAAGAAATTCTTCCTAATATCCAATCTGAACTTCCCTTGGCGCAACTTGAAGCCATTTCCTCTCGTTCTATCACCTATTACTTGACAGAACAGGTCGACTCCCACCTCTCCGCAACCTCCTTTCAGGTAGTTGTAGAGAGCGATAAGGTCTCCCCTCAGCCTCCTCTTCTCCAGGCTGAACACCCCCAGGTCCCTCAGCCGCTCCTCAGCAGACGTGTGCTCCAGACCCCTGTGCTTCTTGTGCTTCTTTCATTCTTGTGCTTCGTTTCATGGAAAGTGCAAACCCGGAGGAGAAATCTCAACAGGACTAGATCACTTAAAGCACCAGACATGAATAAATTTTAATTATTTCACACATCAGTATGTGTTTGTGTACGTAAATTGTACAGACATTTCAGTACACACTAAAAAACTCCTATAATAGAGCCGACACCCTATTCTGGTTTTACAAATCAGTGCCTAAACTCCGAGACAGTCATTTTACTGATGTTTCTTAGCAGGAATCTACTCTGCAATGTAGATTAAAATGCCAAAAATACACCTTGCACCGGAGTGCATAAAACCGTATGACCTTCAAAGCTACTATAACATCATCAAGTTTCTAATTTTTTAAAAATCATTTTCTCAGTATTTTGACAGGGGTCTCAAGCACCACCACAATCCTATCAAGCTATTAATATTATCCCCAAAATTGTTTAAAAACAGAATTAATTGATAATAGCTCTGAAAGCCTCATACTTGCAAAAGATAATCTATGCCTCCTAATCTGTAGCACCCCACTGTTGAGATAATTAACAATTAAAAAAGAATAGTTAAGACATCGGAGGTGGCGATTTACTCTTCCTTGTAATTGGATTTGGTGATAACAGTATTTTTGAAATCTTCTGAATGGAAAGATTTGGAGTTTTTAGCCATTTCAAACACACAGGTACTTTCTGCTTAAGGCACCTTGAAAACACTGACAGAAGACAACGGCTAAAATTTTATGACTAGCCTGAAATTTAATGGTATTGCAGACTCCCAAAACCAACATAGTTAACTAAATTGTTCACGAAATAAAAGGAAAAAAAAAAGGTATTTTTTTTAAGCCAGCAAGTAACTAATTTATCAAGACATGATAAACTGAGAGTATTTCTGTAATATTTCAACAAGCGGTTGGTGTGAGCGTACAGCACCTTCAAAGCTCTTCCTAACAAGGCATCTAAGCATGAATAATAGTATCTCTTGTTCTCCTTTATTTACTTGCAATATTTAAATTGAGACGTACAAACTACAGGGATTTTTACGTGCATTAAATCCTCTGGGCTTAACCAACTGATAAACAAAGACCTTTATTAAGACAACTGTGAAACAAACATCTCATCTACATCTTTTTAACTTTGTACAGGGGAAGAGTTATTTAAGTTACATGCTCTGGATTACGTAGTTCTCACAAAGCAAGCAAAGCTAAGGCAGGGTCAGTCCATGGATGAAACATTTCCAAGAAGCGATGAGAACCTGCAGGAATCCGTAAGAGCCCATCCACTCGGAGAGGGCTGTTTTCCTGCTTGGTGACTCACCTTCGCAGCGAGATGTACTATAATCAGCACTGTGGTTATTAGAGAGAGTACTTGCAAGACAACAGAGGATTCCAAGGCTTTGTATGGCAACACAAATAAATAGCAAAATGCAAGACTTGGATTTTACATTACTCAACCCAACACATCATTCTCTGCTCTCTTGAAGAAAATATTAAACTCATCAGAGGCAGAACTCAGTTTTCAGCTCATCTAAAGTAAGGTATTTCTAGAAGAATGGCCTATCCTTGCCTCAAAATTGTCCTTAAATGGGAAGTTCAGCACTAGATCACAAAAAAGGTATGTGCAGAATGTCAAGTGGAAGCAGCAAGGTCCCTCAAGTTGTTATTAGTTTAGCCTCAGTAAGGTCACGTTTCTCAAAATATTATAGTCCTTCTGGCTATGAAGCTTGAAGTCTCACTTTGTCCTAAGCCTCCAGGAGAGGAAAAATACCAACCACGAGATTTGTAATAAAGCTTAGCGTGAGCTGACAACTTCCAACATAATCACTAGCATTTCCCCTCAAAGATCTGCAAGTTTTTATCTTAAGTTTCCCGTATTGGACCAGACTCAGGTCAGGTCAGCTTACAAGCGCATAGACAGGAACCATTGCTCCTGCATTTTCAGAAAATAAAAACCAATTAAACTAATGAAAGGATCCTACAGGATTCAAAGGACAAGATAAGGCCAATTCTTGCAGGATATACAGCGCCTAAAGTCGAGAAGCTCAGGATCAAAGCTTCCGATTTTGTGCTTAGTACATGTGTTTTTCCCAATGCCTGGTACCTTCGCGATCTGGACCAGAACTCTTATGGTATTAAATGCTGTACAGACACAAAGCAGAAAAAGGTATTTATTTTTTTAATATCAATCTATTCTCTGCCTTGCAACCTAAATACAATGCAACAGACGGCTAAAAGCAAATGAGAACAAGAAATAATGAATCAACGTAGGCCTGTGTGCTGGTTGATTAAGCTGCTATGGTGCCAAGACCAGTTTCATTGGGTTCTCCGCAGACATCATAGCAAAAAAGGTGGTTTAAGGAAAGTTTTAAGCAATGAGGGAGCTTTGTGAATCCTTGAAGAGCACTACTTCAAGTCTAGCAGCAGCAACATCTTTTAATTTATTTGCTATGGATTATTCGATGACTATTCACCATCCATGGGGAAAGGAAACAGCCGAGTTTATTATCCAACTTTTTATAATTTTTTTTGCCTATAGGACTGTGAATAGTTACCTTGGAAATAATAAGCTCCAAGGACTCAAAAGTATTTACTTCATTAAAACACCCACCATGCTTTGTATTTCAAGAGCACTTTCTATAACCAGAGGATAAACCCCTTAAAAGTATTCTGAAGTTGTGTTCTTTAATATTATTAGAAGAATTTACAGGTAGAAGAACAGCAAAGTTAAGAGGCACAGACACAAGAAACCAGCTGCAGAGCTGTGAAATCAATCCACAGCTCCTTACTCCCGGATCTGTGCTCCCTCTCATGAGCCATGTTTTTTTGCCACGTGCTTCCTCTTAAACGTCATCGTCACTAGCTCACAACCGCCGAGTTCCCTGGGGACAGGCTCTTCAGCAGGCGTGACTTAAACAGTACTGGTAGTAATGCTCTAAAAGCAACTGAGGAGTTGTTGACTATATGTCCTATGTCTAGAAAAATAAATTATTCTTATCATTTTTGGACTTCAGTAAAGCATTTGATGCAGTCACAAATGGGAAATTATTCATAATTTTGGAAAAGACAAAGATTAGTATAATTATGAGATCTGGTAGAAAGGAAACATACATGTAAGAACTGGGTTGAAAGTTTAAAATAATGGCTTGGAAGACAGTTATCAGTGATATTCCTCAAGCATCATCTTTGGAGTATCTTAAGAACGAAAACACTTAAAGATCTTGACACAAAGCCTGAACATGGTAATGAAATCTGCTGATGACAAAGTCAGAAGCCATGTCAATACAGGGAATCGGAGTACCATAAAAGGTAACAGGCAATCCTGAGGGCAAGAACCAACAAGAAATTTAACAGCGCAGTATGCAAGGTCAGACACTTTGGGAACAGCGACGACTTCTCATATACACAAAAGAGCATCAGCTGGAAAGATCATTTTCTGTTAAGTCACTATGACCAAGAGACACAAACCACCAAAAAGGCACAGTCTGATAGAGCTGAGGACGTCGGCTGTTTCAGGTCCAGAAAGAAAAGCATTAAAACATTAGCGCAAGACCTTACCTGGACTATGTACGATCCTGGTCTCCCGCATTCAACAAAGATGAATTTAGAACTGAACAGCTGAGAGAGCGATCGCGGGATGACAGAGGAACGGAAAGCCTGTCTTGCAAGAGATACTGCCTGTTCCACCTGAGCAAACCTCAAGGCTGAGACGAGGATATGGTTTACCGTAAATACATGAAGGGGACCGACACTGGAGACAAGAGATGGAAGTAAGGATTTATTTTAGTTAGATGATGATATTGATCCAAGATGGATGGGTATATGCAGGTCACAAACCACCTCGGGACCTTAGATTTCTAACTGCCAAAACAAGAAGAGCCTGGTGGGCAGCCATCTCCCAGCGGGCTTCTGTACCCTTGGCTATACCTGCATCTGAGACAGAGAATTTAATCAGTTTCTGAAAAGGATATAATAAAGGTTGACTGCAAAAGGAGAAGATGGACATGAAACTGAAGTGCCAGTCCAACGCTCCTGTGCTTAAGGAGCATTTAGAAACCGAAAGAGCGCCAGCCTATGTACATAATAAGCAACAAATCAGATGGTTTTTTTCTATATGTTTTGTACTTATGTATCCTATTTTCTCATTCTTTTTTCTTTATAAGGAAATCTTATTAAAAAAGCTCTTTGGAACAGGTCCATGTCTTCTATTCTGTTGACAGAGTTCCCCACAAACAACACAGAATTCTAAACAAATTTAAACTTATGCATGTTCCAAAGGAAAATCAAGCAAAAAAAAAAAAAAAAAAAAAAAAAAAAAAAAAAAAAAAGTCAATTGTGCTGTCCTGGACTACAAAAAAAAAAGATAAAAAAGAACCTAGGATGTGGTAGTGACTTTTGTGGTTAAAGCCCATATGGTTCTCTGATAAATCATTCTTTTTAGTCTGTTTAACGCGCTGCACAGCCTGATCGAGAGCCCATAAATACACGATGCAACATACTTAAGAGTTTTACTTAGGAATTTTGCTCCCCCACTTCTCCTTGTAATTACTCTGTTTACTACTTGTATAAAGACCTCACATCTGTTACTAGATGGCAGAGAACTTCCTTTCACCGAGGTAGGTTTGGACTCTGTTCAGGGCTTAGCTGCAGTAAGAGTCGGCAGGAAGACTTCTCATGCTCCTAGAAACCAGAAACGGGTAAATCCAGCAGCGCTGCGAGCTGGCTGGTGCTCACGTGCACCCCGTGCCGACAGCTGGCTGCATCAAAGCAAGAGGTGACAAGGTGCCAACCTGACTACTAAATCCTTCCGAACGCTTTCTAGAGCACTCAAGAAGTTAATTCTGTAATTCACTTAAGTGGGTTTATTCCATGGATAATATTACATCCAGGTCAGGTAAATCTCCCTGTGAGCCATGACTATCCCTTTTAGCTGAACTTGGACCTGGAACGACGCTCCTTGGCAGGTCAGGGCTGTCTCATTCTTTCTCAGGACTTTAAGCAGGCTGAAAAAGAGCCAAAGGGGGAACGATCACGGCTTTATCGTCACTTGTGCTAGTCATCGCCCAGGGAGCTGTTTGCCACTGCCTTATCCACTAAACTTCCCAGGATTCCGTTCCCGAAGAGCGAGGACACTCCCCAGCGCTGTCTCAAGCTCCTTCTGCACAGACACAGAGACAGAAGAGCATACCCATTATACACCTGCCCCAGAGCGCATCCAAAGACACTTCACCTTTCCATGGGCTGTAATACCATCAAGAAATTTGGTCGCAGACAGCCTACAGTGAATAGTCATTACAAAACGGCTACGCAAGATGTGGACTGAGCGTGCCAGTTCGCACAGTTTCTGCCACAGCTCTGCCACGACTTTCCTTGCCCCCTGAAATCACGTTAACAGGCAAGAAAATAATGATGTAGCTAATTAATACGAGCTTTTCGTTATTGTTCGGTTCTGCGTACTTTAAACAGAACAGTCGTAGGGAGAAGAATACAAGAAGGATTACAGCAAGTCTAGTGTGGGCATAGAAGAAAGGTCAAAGAGACTTGTACTTTTACACGGTCCTCAGAGCAGCAGCATCTGGGTCCCAACAGGACTGCAGAGAGCCCACCGCCCCGGGCTCCGCGTTGGAAGAGAATACGAGCCCTTGGCTCGGAGAAGTTGTGACCTAAAATGATTGGCGTTAACAGTTACATTAAATAACGTTCTGGAAAGTGAATTATTTATATTGGATACAAATAAAGCAGATAATTGCTGTGAATTTCAACAATATCTAAACGCTCCCACGACTGAACTTCCATTTGTCATCTCTGCAAAAAGCAGGGTAATGCACACGGAAAAAAACAAATTCAAACTGCTCACATACGTGACTGGTTCTACATTAGTTGTAACCGTTCAGGAAAAAGACACACATATCATTGTGGACTACTCAAAGAAAACATACTCTTAATCAATACACAAAAGTGATTGGCAAAAAACAGATGTTAGGCTGGAGGTCGGAGAACAATAGGAACTGGATTCAGCTGCCTGTAGAAGCTGGAATATTCACCCTGGAAATACAGTGATTAGTTCTGCTCCTGTCCCTACTCACCTACCGTGGGTCACTTAAAATCGAATGTAGAAACAGAAAAGATCCAGAGTGACAATGAATGTTAGAGGCAAGGGAAGACTTGCTGTCTGAGAAGAGATAAGAAAAGGACTGTTTAGTTCAGAGAGGAGATAAATAAGCAGCACACTGATAGTAGCATGCACAGTGGATGATCACAGGAAGGTAAACGCAACGTTCTTTCTTATTCTTTCTCATGATACTCAGCCAAAAGGGACCTCCAACTTTTTTAAACACATTTTAGCATATAAAATGAAACCAGGTATAATTAGTTCTCCCAAATCACCCCGAAGACCTCAGCAGGATTTGTTGGACACGGACCTGTTGGAGAGGGGCCAGAGGAGGCCACAAAGATGCTCCGAGGGCTGGAGCACCTCTCCTATGAAGACCGGCTGGGAGAGTTGGGGGTGTTCAGCCTGGAGAAGAGAAGGCTCCCGAGAGACCTTATCGCAGCCTTCCAGTATCTGAAGAGGGTCTACAAGAAAGCTGGAGAGGGACTTCTTAAAAGGGCATGTAGTGATAGGACGAGGGGGAATGGCTTCAAACTGGAAGAGGGAGATTTAGATGAGATATCAGGAAGAGATTTTTCACCTGGGGGTGGTGAGCCCCTGGGGCAGGTTGCCCCGAGAAGCTGTGGCTGCCCCATCCCTGGAGGTGTTCAAGGCCAGGTTGGACGGGGCTTGGAGCAACCTGGGCTGGGGGGAGGTGTCCCTGCCCAGGGCAGGGGGGGAGAATGAGATGATCTTCAAGGTCCTTTCCAACCTAAGCCATTCTATGATTCTATGATTTAGAAAGAATTACATATTTATGTGAATAGTAAGAATGCCCACAGCTGCAATAGCAGGATTTAAAAAAAAATATAGGATAGGAGATAAGATCTTTCGTCCATAGGCACATGGTTGCTGGCCATGTGTGAACTAGTCACCGACTGGAGAGGAGAGGTAGAAAGAATGACAAACACCACCATCACCACCACCTGGGTTATTGCCCAGCCTCGAAGCCTCAGTCACATGCCAGAACTCCACAGTGCTAGTGCAGTACCGGCACACATCGCAAAGTCAGCCCGTGTGCCAGGGACAAAAGATGGAGCTGGAAAAGGCACTCAGGGATAAAATGAAGGGTCTTAAACAAGGCTGACCTAGGCAGATATTGAGCAGCCACTGTGCTCTTCAGACCTGCTGTATCACACTCACATTTTCCTCACAGGAACTTGGGTTCAGTCAAGGTTGCTTCTATACCTCCTCTCCTTATGCAATGCCCCAACACAGCTTCACACGCTGGGGATGCTCACATGAAATCACTGCAAGGGCAAGCAGGGCAGCTGGACGTCACACATGTAAGCTTTCAGGGGTACGCTCTGAAGTATGGGGTCTGTGAGTTGGGTCACCCCAGAAGGAGCCAGCAGATGTTCTTAAAAGCAAACAAGAAGTTAAGAGGTAAATTTGCTCTTACAGATTCTCCCATCCTCCCTCCTCCAGTGCTACTGGAGCCAGTAAAAATTACATTAGCCCGCACAGTAAGCAACAACCATGCCTTTTTTTTTTCTGGGCACTTACGGAGATTTCCAGCCCCATATGTATGACAATTGCTTTGATGCTATGAGAAGATTCAGGACGAGGTCCTGCTTCTCACCTTCATGAGCAGAGACACTGCTGATGTATCTCCACTGGTCCTGGAGAAATGCAGGAGTGTACCTGGACTAAAGAAAAGTTCCCTTTCTTAAAGTATGGCTTTATTGCACCAGAGAGTGCTGTTGCAGGTCAGATTGACAAGGCTCCTTTTGCAAATGTTGATTTCAGGTATTTTGACCTTGGCAGATACAAAAATTTTATGTGGAGTCTGCTGCAAGGAGCTGCCCCTCCCACAGATCTGTCTTATTATTATTTAGAAAAAAAAAAATAGAGAGAGAGAGAACACAAAGATACAAAAAGCACCTGAGCTCCCTGAAAAAGAAAAAATAACTCATTAGGTGCTGGATCTTTCAAGAGACCCGAGTTTGGCGAGTACGCTGGACAGACATCCTGGCATTATATTTTACTGCATGCAATCTGCCAAACAACTGGGATTTGCTTACAGCTGATTAGAATAGGAAGCTTGCATATTATGCATGTCTAAGAGGGAACATAGCTTGATCTAATGCAAAATAAGACAGACACCGTGTGGCAAGCATAAAATGGCTGTTCTTGCATTTTATGAAGACATACAGCAATGACCCTGAGCCAAACCATTTGAACTTTCAGACAATAAAAAGACCTTCCCTGTGTCTAAATTGTAAAGTGAACTTTACCGAATGCCTTTGCAAAGTGCCCGCACTCACGGATCTCAAAGCACTTCACAAGCAGGAACAGCAAACAAAGATCCTAAAAAAACACCCCCTTCCGACATCTCAAAGGACTTAATGAAGTTGAACCTTCCACTGCAAGCTGCTGACTAACAAACACCTTGTGATAGAACAGGAGGAGCTGGAAAATAATGTAAAGGAGTCCCCTGATGTTTCCCTCTGCATTAAGATCAAGTATATCAGAACCATCCTGACAGATTTTTGGTTAATTTGCTCCTGATAAATGTTCCATGATTTCTGTAGATAACCTGCTTAGTGCTCAACCATCCCTAAAGTTAGAAAGTTTTTGCTAATGCCTGATGCAAATCTTCCTTGGTAACCCAAGAGTTACAGGCTTTTAGCATCTGGCTCATCCTTTCTTTGGTTTGGCTCAGTCTCCCAAGCAGGTAGTAGATATTTTACAGTTGAGAACGGTGAGTCACCGAAAGGTTCAATGACATCTGAGGGTCGTAGGGACAGCAGCGCGTAACTCTCAGCACTCCCCACCTCGTAAGCAGCCTGCGAAACAAACCCGAGGAAGACGAGCAGCATTCCCGAGCCAACCGGTGGACATCGTTATATTGATGAGAAACTGATGTTCTGTTTCTAACAACGTATCAGCCTAATGGAAGAGGCCGAAAGACATTACTTCCTGCTCTGTTGTCAGCTTGAAAAGGGAGAAACGCAATGAATCCAAAACTTAAATCTCCTCCAAAGCCTTGCACAGGAAACTTAGATCCCCTATGGGGCCGGTATTAAGGTTCTGCTAGAAGACATAACTAAGAGTAATGGGATGAAATTAACTAAGAAAATTTCCTAACTGAATTTCAGGAGCTAATAGAGCTCTCATTTTCCCCAGGGAAGCCGTGGAAGCCCCAGCGCTCAGGAGAGCTGCAGTAATAGCGCTTTCACAATCGGAAGAATTTCTAATAACGCATGTCAGGACTGATATCACTCAGGGCCAGAAGCATGCACAGGGCTCCACTGGCCCAGCCTGACACCGGCTGGCTGGGACCACTGCAGAAGGTGCTTCCTCAGGAGGGTAAGTGATGCTACATCTTCTGCAGTGTAAGCGTGCAGCTGATGGAAATGCAACAGGGACTGGTTTTGGCACGGAGATGAGTTTTCTTGCCAACTTGGGTCCACTTCAAAGAGGGAAAAAGAATAGAACCTGGTCAAGTTAGACCAGTTTGGCAGTGATGCCACAGTAATACATTGCTGCTCCCTGGCAAAAATCAAAGGAAGCCTCTTCCACAACGCCAGCACAACTGTCAGCGTGACCATGCTTGTAACCATACCAGGAACTCGTCCAACTCAAACCAAACAAAATCAGAACAAAACCAAGCAGACCAAAACAGCACCGTGGAAAATTTGTACATGTTTTTGTTAAACTTCCCTTTCCCTGTGTGGTCTCCTGTCTTTTGCCCTGGGCCAGTTCTGGCACACCCTCATTGCACAGCAAGCTGAATCCATTCAATAAAATGCAAGGGGAAAGAAAAAGGATGTTTTTTTTTCTGAACCAAGCTGAATTGGCTGGTATTTCAATCAGACAAGAAACATATCTGGCACAATGCAGGGTGGCAGGAGCAGAGAAACCGAGGAGGAGGAATTGAGGCGGGCGATGAGACAGGATAACACCTAAGGATGAGATGGTGACAAACTGTTGATTCGGCTCAGCCATATCATGAAACTATACCCTCAGTATCTTGGGAAATCTAAACCCATTTCTCTTATGAATAAAGTTGCCTTGGATCACAAATCCAAGTGAAACACCTGACTCTGTTTTGCAATCTATTAAATGGGGGTTATAGGTATCTATATCATCTAGTCTTATTTAATCTAAATGCATCTTTACAAAAGGATGCTTCAAGAGCACAGACAAGTGTTAAAATAAAAAAACAGACCCATAAAATCAAACCAAATAACCCTCAACCAGAAAGCAAAGTCCCTGCTCCCTAGACAAAGTGAAATACTTTCAACTGATGAATTATTCATTTTGTTTAGAGCAGAATTTACAGTTATTTTAATTTAATCTTTGGATAAAGCATATGCTTAAAAAACAACACTCACNNGGCACTCAACAAAAGTGCCTTAAAACGGGTATATAGTCATTGATTCTGCTGCCAATCTTAGACTTTTTTTTGCCTGAAAAAGAAGATAAACCTCAACTCCAACGTATGATTAGAAGAGAAGCACCAATCACTTAAATAAAAAAAAAAAAGAAAGGAGATAGACAAGACAACACAGCTTCATTAAAAAAGAGAAAACCCTAAGGGAATTTTCAATTTTGTTGTTCTAATGAGAGGGGTTGAAAAGAAGCAGTAAAGCAGAGAAAAGAAAAAATATTATCTTTGGGATAAGGCGTAAGCAGAACATGAAACTGAACGAGAAACAGCCTTTCAAGTTTAACCTCGGGTTTTCACAAAAAGGACTGTTGCAGCCTTAGCTCTGTTCCCAAAGGAGGGTTAACCACACGACAACATCACTACACACAAAACTCAGCATATTTCACGAGCAGGAGGCTCAAGAAGAGAACAGGTCAAGGTTGGTATCACTAGCACAGCAGCGAGAGGGAGCTTGCACTGCAGTTGTCTGAACCACACCTAGTCTGCAGTTAAATATAGAACTTTACTTTCTGGAACTATTGCTCCTCTTAACCTTCAGAGCATAAATATTCAGAGAGATGTTTAAAAAAAATATATAGAAAGGAGAGAGGGAGAAAGAGACCTGAATCTATCGTCCGAAATCTAAGCCTAGCAATGAATAAACTACCCTGGGAGAATTTCCAAAAAAGCAGTAAAGACTGAAGAATTGAATTACAGAAACCGCAAGCAGCATTCTGGAAATCCAGTATAAACCAATTAGTTTCTTTAATACACATACCCTGTATACAGACACTTGTGTACATCAGACATTAAAGGATATAATTAAGATTACAGTTAGGGCCAGCACATATCAGGTTGGCACCAATATAATAATTAATTGCATTGGAATTTTTGTTGTTTTAAATCTTTTAAAAAAAGAGAAACTAGCCCTTCAACCCTCACCCTTCTCATCCAGTTCATGGGCCAAATCCTGACCAGTGCTGTGCATTTTTGGTTGGAGAGCCTGCTCCTAGAAGCAAATCTCTCTAATTTTTGCACTCAAATTCATATTCTTTCCTTGAAGTGCTCTCATCTGGTCTGACACACTGACTTTTAGTGAGTGCATTTCTTACCAACTGAACCCAAGTCAAAAGCACATACCACAATTAACTGATATAGCAGCCCAAGACTTTGATGCTCACCCCAAAAATGTTTATGCAGCTTTGCAGCAACGTTTCAGAAGTTTATAGGAAGAAGTAGCTCTGCATTACCTACGCAAGAGTTTCCATTAAGGTCTAGATTCAACCCTCTTATCTTCAGGCATTTAACTAAATCACCAATGTTAGGTCTAATTGCAGAAGGCTTCTCTCTTGCAGCCAGAGAGAAAGGCGCATATAGCCCTCATGAGTTGCATTAGTGGGACGGAATTGTCTTCTGGGTCTCTGTTCCTCATTCCCGAGTAGCTGGAAGCCTAGATGAACAAGCACTTTTACTGAGCTTCCCAAAGGAAAAGCTCAAAACCAGGTGCCTAAATCCCTGCGTACACCAACAGCACATCAAGATGCTGCAGGACGTACAGACACAATGCAACGACCCTCGCATTTAATTAAGGAAAATAGTCCACTGAACTGAGTAGGATACCTCCACTCACAGTCAAAACTTAATCCTTCAGAGGAAAATGTAAATTAGCCGATAAACGGCACCAGACGGCATGCAATGCCAAATACCATTTTAGCGGGCCAAATGCTTGTTCCTGACCCTATGGCACCAAGCGAACCTGATCTGCTTGGGCCAGACAGCCGGCGTCTGGTTACCTTCATCCCGGCTGGTGTTATGAGTCATATTACGGACAAGCCTGGAGCTGGAGCCTGGACTTGTAAGTGAAATTAGTTAGCTTCTTCCTAGGGCTCCCAAGAGCGCGGTTTCCTCCCACTCTTTCAAAACCTGTCACATAAAACAGCTCATCCTTACGGCTCAACTAGGCCTATTAAAGTGTAACAGTTAAACAGCCATATTCCCAACTTGCTTTATGGTGTCGTTTTATTGTCAAACAAAACTTTTACCACGGCTCGAGTTTACTGTGTTCTTGCCTCAAGTAAAACTCCTCAGCCATACCTTCCAGTACCCACACACAGGGCTGCGAACTTCAGTGCTTGTGGTGACCCAGCAAGAGCTTTGCATACTAATATTAAACCCAGAATTAAGGCAATCTGGCAGAAGCCTCCATTTCCCAGCAGATTAAGAAGAAAACCCCAACAGTAAAGACCTTACAGAGCACAAGACAAGACACAGCAAACAAAACCAAGAATGACCAAGAAGAGGAAAGAGGGTAACGAAAAATCAGATCAAGAGATTATGTACTTGCACACACAACTGGATGGTTTCCAACGTCAACACCGACTTGCTTCTTTCCCTGCACAAACCCAAATCTCACATCTTGCTAACAGACACATACCAAACCGCCACAGGTTGTCTGACCCGTTGAGAGCGTCGCAGCAGAGCCTGGCTTTCGGAGGGAGCTGAGGGAGGGGAGGGCAGCGCTTGCTGGCTCAGCCTCCTCCTCCTGCTCCGCGCTCCCACAGCACCCAGCACAGAAGAGTCTACAGCACCAGATCGATTCAAACAGCAAATAATAGCAGTTACCGCACTTTAGGCCAGACAGAAACCAAGGAAAACACCCATGCCCGGAGAGCTCTTCAGAGCAAGTAAGTATTTCACACACAGAGGGTTAATTAGGAGATGGTAATGCCTTGAAGGTACACCGAGCTGCAGCGTTTTTGTCATTCTACATACTGCAATCGGGACAGTCACACAAGCATTTCAAAGAGCTGAAGATCCTGTACTGCACATCGTACTGCCTGCGCGGAATGGGACACCTGAAAAAGAGAGTCCCCTGTACTATTAGAGTTCAGGACTTCACATTAGCTGGGTCTAGCAAAGAAGAACAGATTTCAAGCTTTTACCTTATTTTCTTTGGGGAACCATTCAGTCAAAGCGGAAAACATCAGTGCAGTACCAGGACAGCATACGGACACAAACACTTAGTTACTGGTCTGAGCCCTGCAAAGACCCTGCGATGGCCTGTGGCCACGCAGACGGATATCCATCTCGCATGCAGAAAGGCTTGGATTCCCCAGGGAGGTCAGTATTTCGGTCTTAGCTTAGGCAAAAGGAGACACTCTCCTGCTCCTAATTGCTTCCAAAGACCCTCGTGCAAGCCAGAGGAAAGAAAGAGAAGCATTACAGAAAGGGCAAAAGCACATCCTAAAAATCTGCTGGCCAAGGACTCAAAGGAGTTGCAAACCAGAGAGGAACGTAGCACAGAGTCATCTGGTGCTTTCATGGAAGGGAGGTTCCTCACGCTCTGGGAGGGAAGAAAACTCCTCCCAGCCATTTAGCCCTTAACAGAAACAAGCATTCATCCCTAAACTACGCTCGAGTTCACTAGCCCTTTTCTATTATACAATATTATCCACAAAAAAGACATTACTGTAAGCAGAGGGAAAGGCAAAGCGCATAGGCAGCCAGGGGACCAGGCTCAGAGAGCGCTTCGTCTCTGCAGGACTGAAGAGCTGGGAGCTCTAATGATCACCTGCCACTCTGCATATGTATTTGAAAGATCCACTTTGCTCTGTACTGTTCCCAGCTCATGTAAAAGGGTTGTAAGAGACTTTTTGGACAAGGAATCTACTGCTTGTTAGGCAAAGTTCTACATTCTGAACAATTATAGTGCTGCCAAAATGCCAGTATCAACTCTAAAATAACATGATACGTTATGAGGATAAATCAGTCAATGGGGAAAGGAGAAATGTAGAATGTAAAGAGCGTGCAGACCCCCACTGAGACAGAACCTGGATTAGGCTAGATGGAAAGGTTTTTGGGAAAGCAAAGGAAGAGCTGAACACCAATGCTCTCTCAGACTGCGCTCAGGACAAGATGTCTCTTAGGGGCGAGAAAAAATGAGATACTGTCCAGAGGAGTATAACATCTTTTTAAACATTAAAAGGGGTGAAATAGCTCCTCCTACTCTATTGCTGAGAATCAAATGATTACACTGTTATTAACCTGCACGATGCTAAAGCACATCCATGAAAACGAAGCTGGTGTTCACCAGAGCAGGAAAAAGGATACTTGTATTGGCTTTAAAATGCCCATCTCCATAACCCCAAAGTGACATACCTTTCCATAACAGCCAGGCACTCCTTTCTCCATGTGAACCGACTGCCTCGCCGTAGTCTGAAGGTCCCAGAGGTAGCTGTGACTGGGGGAGGCGTCTGTCTCCATTCTGGCTCTTCTATTGGGATAGGAGCGGGTCTCATGCTTAACGTAGCCCCTAAGAATAATAGATACTGTGTTTCCTAGTGGATTAAAAATCATGCCCATTTTCTCACTCCTGCTCATGAAAAAAAGACAAGACAGATGATGAAACCATTCAAACTAAAAAAAGTAAAGCATTATAAAACAGAGACACCTTAAAGATACACAAAGCCAGCTAGAGTTCCCATCCCAACCACCAAGCGGAAAGGTATGAGGTGACCAAGGAAATCTCAGGTAGACATAACTGAGGTGATAGCCACTTAGGAAAGAAAAGCCGTCCTGTCTTCATCAAGAGGAAAAATGTCTTACAGAAAGGGTGAGCTACACCCCAGCTGGGATTTATTTAGGTTGCGCTGCTACCTCTTCTGCCACAAAACGGGAAATAGCAGGCTTCTATTTAATTGTACAGCAGTCTCACAACGCAAAATGTAAATTTATACCAAAGGTATTTCAACGTGTCCGAAGAGCTGAGTAAACACTTGAAATAGCTCCATCAATAGAAACACGCCCTGTGACCTGTGCAAACATGGGTTCCCGAGTGCCAGGCTGCCTCAAAGAGTCACTGAAAGCAGATTAATATCACACCTTTCTTCTTCTGTCCCGCTTCTATGGATATATTTCTCCTTTCAAGAAGCCTGAGCTGGAAAGCATCAAGCAAGAGACAGGACTTGGCACAATGCCTTGAGGAAAGGCCCTTTGAAACTTACCCCGATTCTTTCCACAACAGCCTCTCAGTTAATAAATCAAGATAAATCAAGACACACTGAGAGACTGATCTTTTGCATATCCCTTGGTGAGGATGGGAACCTGGTATAGGACATCAGTACATAAAACAGTATGTTCTGAAGGACAGCTTTGTGCTCAGTGACTTCCCCTGGAGGGAAGAAATAGCTGTTCTTGTGTGCAAAAAATAAAAAAAATAAAAAAACAGTCATACAAAAACATAAATCACCACCTATATCCCACACGCATACTGAGCTCAACTGGAATTCACGCACTGAACCAGCCCGGATAGGTCCAAGAGAAGCAGGCAGCTCTGCTCACAGGAGGAATACAGTATCGTGCACACGTAAGAGCAGGGCTGGGAGAGCAAATCCCTCTGGGTACACAGACTTGCTCAGAACGGTTAGGATTTAATCATAAAAACATACTGTGTTAGTGAAACAACACTGCTTGTTTAATTTAAAACAGAGTAAAAGGGTTAAGGGAACTTAGAGTTTAACCAATAAACAAATTCCTACAGTTAAAAAAGCAAGAAATTAGCTATTTATGCATCTGGTTGTGTTCCTTTCCAGAAATGCAGAATGAGTATTCTCCTTACTGCCAGGGGCTTGCACCTGTGTTAGGTAGTGGAGCCCAAAATTTAAAAAATTTTACCCAGAAGAAGTCTATAGGAAGCAAAGCCCATGATCTCTACCTTGCATGCACAACAGACGGTGACTCTTACTGATTCCCAGCTAACGAGCCTACACAGATTACTTAAGTTTTATTGACACAGAAAATACTTCCTGTATTGCCAATTTATTGGGAGGCCATCTCAAGGAAAGTTCCTTATCTATTTTTTTCTAGTGCTTGCGCAATTTACGGGTCTGGGTTACTGTCAAGTTGCTAGGCTTTAAATACCCTTCAAAAACTAATAACAAAAAATTAAAAATAATACAGATTTTTTTTTAGAAAGAGGCAGGGGAGAACAGGACAAGAATTTAGCTTTCCCTGCATCATCTTAGCAATATACTTCCCCTACCTGAGGATTCAATTTTACAGAGAGCATACAGGAGTATCAGTGATGCCTAACAATAAGGTGAGAGACACAGAGTACTTCCATTAAATTTGCCTGAGATTTTTCAGACAAAGGTTGAAA
>VZSZ01011718.1:74433-149966 GCA_013398815.1 Ibidorhyncha struthersii
CTTGATATGTTCACTTACTGAATATAAGATGCTTTTTTCTGTTTCAGTAGCCTTGCTAGATCAATTCACCTATTTCTCTTTTCTACGGGGTAACATCAATATCAGCAGCAGATAAGAGAGAAGTATGCTGAGAATTACAAGCAAGTACCCGCTGCTGGTTTTGCAGACACATAAAGAGAGAAGCGGTCGGCTGCGCAGAGAGGCCCAAGGTGTGCCCGGATGTACGAGTGGCATAAGAGGCGGCTATATGCACTGCTGCCACGTTTCATAAGGAAACTATGAAGCTTTTCTTCATCCCCTCAGTTAAGTGAGCGCTTGGGGAATCCCGTTTATTCTGCTGTTCCAAGGTTTCCCTGCAATCTTCTCGCCACCCAGCTCCACTTCTTTAACACTTAATAAGTTACATCCTAGTTACTAGGTCAGATTCTTTTTACAAACCCCTCAAACAGCTTTTAAGAAGGGAAACTTCTCTCTTGAGCAGAATGAGCAGAGCAAATGCAGTATGAGATTTTCATCTCAGTATATGCATCAAAAAGCAAGACATCTATAAGGGGTAGAGAGGTGAACCGGCTGGGAAGAACTCCTTTCGCAGAGAAAAATGAAAAACGACATCTCTCACTACCTGCCAGTGCTGAGTACCTTTCGCAACAATACTGTATTTTCTCTGTGCAAGCCAGCATTTTCTCAGACATGGGGTACGACTCTGGGGATGCTGCAGGTGGGGCTTGGGGAGAGGAGGCGAGAGCGATGCCCTCCTACTGGAACGCAGCTCGCTCTCTATACTCGAAATTCCTCGTGGCAAAGGGCTGCTTTCTCTCAGCGCATCCCAGGCACTATCCTGAAGAAAAGAGCGTTGCTCTTAAAAGTGTCACATGCAATTGCTGATCCCCATCACATGTCTCAGAGAGGCCCTGCCATAGCGGGGGGATGCGCAGAGCGGCTGGAGCGAGCCTCAGGCCATCTCCCAGCTCCGAGAAACCGTTCAGGAGCCAGCCTTTGCAGCAAGTACCTATCGTATATTATACTGATAAGAACAGATGTCACGCTTTATTTTTAGCCAGACTGACCTGATATCACATGATAAGCACCTTTCAGTTACTACCGAGTCAGGCTGGATTTGCACCAGCAGCCCGCACAGCACAAGGTTCCCAACAGAGCTCATGGCTTGGGTGGAAAGGGTCAGAGCGGGGACTATTTTCTCTGTAGGTCTGTAAAATAGTAAATCACCAACAATACGTTTCCAGTGCAAATCTCGTGGGATATCAAGCCCCTGATTTTATTTTTTTTTGTGGTAGGCTCTTCTTTTATAGCTAAACAAGAACTGCTATGGGAATAACACAAGAGATGTTACATCTTGATAATAACTACTTTTCTTTTCCCCTTTTGTTCAAGCAGGAAGAGCACATGGTTTTCTCCAAGGTGACCACAGCTGCCTTCCTATTACAGAAGACTGGCAGAAATAAATATCCAGCCGAAATGGAAGCAGCCTGTATCCATCTGTAACTTCAACACATCATTTCTAGGTGCCAGCTTCAGTTTGCAGTACACAGAGGCAAGAAGACATGCTAAAGTTACTCCATAACAAACTTTGCACGTCAACCAAGACCCAGTGCCAGCCAAACTAATCAGGCTAACAACTACCAATGTAAAAAGAGAATTTATTTATTTATTTAAAACCCACGGGCCCTGAAAAAATAATCAGAACATTATAGGACTCTATGCACTCATATACTGGCTTCTGAAACATATACTATTTATCTACTGCCAAAATGCTCTCAGTCCTCTACAAAACACAAGAGATGTGGTGCCTGTCCAAAAAAAAAAGCCTGATCTAAATGAAAAGCATCCCTATTAATTGGATTAAAGACCTTTCAAACACTAGCATTTAGCATTGACTTCTTCCTTCAACAAAAAACTGCCTTTCACCCTAATTGGCAACTGTTTCCAGAAAAATTTACAATCACTAGTACATCGGAATTCGCAGCATTGCTATTAGCTCTGACATCACTCCTACCAGGAAAACATCGATCAAGAAATTTTTGAGCAAGATTATTGCATACTGTAGGAAAAGCATGTTTTTTTTTTTTCTGATCAGTGAGACTTAAGTCTCTCTTGCAACGTTCCAGTCTGCTGTTTGTTGTCTGAACACCCACCACCAAAGACAGGCGAAATACAGAAACTGCCCATGCAAACCAGCAATCGAAACCAAGCAAATAACAAACAGCATATTCAAGAGGTCAAAGCAAGCTGGCAAATAACCAACGTGTCGGAATTGCTGAGTCTCTTCTGCATAGGAGCAACATCCAGCAACCTCTCCGCAGCAGCCATGTCTCAAAACAACGCAAAGTTCTTTGGTTAGCAGAGGCAAGACTGCTTGGGGATGATTTAAAGTGTTATATAGCACCATTATACATTTGATTAAAAAAGACAAATAAAATCTCATTTGATGTGTTTGTAAGTCATCTTTTGTCCCCTATATTATTAGAAACTCCTGGCTGCGTGCAGTATATAAGCATAGTAAAAGACAGTCCCTGCAGCGAGGACCTTGCAGGCAAGGCAGGCACAGCAAACCGTCTCATCGTTATCTAGGTGACGGGAAAGCAAGGTGCAAAGGTGAAATCATTTGCTAAGAGTTGTACAGAAAAACTGGAAGAGCCAGGGAAAGACTACAGGTCTGCCAAGTGATCTCCAGTCCTTTCTGCACAAAACAATATCCTTTCTTTAACAGTTCATAAATTGATTATATCTGGTGTCCTCGTCCTTCAAAACTGCTTCAATTTTAAGTAAAAGTTTTCTCTCCATTACTACAGAAACAAATTCAGTCAGAAAATGGACTTCCTCTGAAGATCCATTTTTCCAAAATAAGGAATTAAAGAAACGGGGGAACTAAAAGTTCCCAAAGACCTCACTCTGCCCATCGGTAACTGAAACACATAGGTGCTTCTGCACAGAGAGACCTGACTCTGTCACTCAAAGGAGAAGGATTGAGACTTTATTCCCAGCAGCTGGAACTGGAAAAGATGGGATATATGAGAATAGAACGCCAAATGTCACTTCCTAGTAAGTGAGCGAATAGAAGAAAACACATGCTGGTCATTTAATCTTTTAAGTTTCTTCAAAGGAGGACAATCTTTTACACACTACAGAGAGTGCGGTGACAGCATCGCTTCTTTGGGCTCATGGCAGGAGGCTCTGCCGATTTCCTCACTTTCTGACTCTAAAGAAGCCAGCGGAATGGCTAATTGAGTCCAGTAACCACAGGATTCTGTAAGTAGTACCCAGCACTTAGGCTCCAAATCGGTTTTATAACAGTAATTTAAATCCAGGAGGCTTTGGACAAGGTTGGTACCTTCCTTAATACACCCTATACGCTTGCACATATGCATGTTAATTATCTCTTGGCTAGTAGATGGCAGTAATTCAAAGCCTACAAGATTATCCCACAATAAACAAATAGAACCACATTTTCCTCAAGTAGACTTTTCCAACAGCTACGGGAAAACTCAGGGTTCCCCCCTTTACCCTCGTCTCTGGTAAGAAACCAGAAGTTATTTGGTTCTAAAGAGAATTAAAGTGCATCCAAATAGTCCCTTGGCACAGGCAGAGGAGCCATTTTGCCTTCTACATTTCTTAAAAATGCAGTATAAGATCTCTTATTTGAAAAAAGGTGACACTCAAACAACCACTCTTCAAGAAATTATTCCATGCGTGTATAAAGAAAAGAGAACAAGACCTCAGCAAGACAGCGCGTCAGGAAAGTAGAGGTTAACGTCGATTCATTTCAATTTAAGCCATAACCTGCAGTGTCACCAGTCTTCTTTCCTTAGACACTTCTTGAAAGTGAAAGAACAAACAAGATGTGAGCTTGTGGATATGGGGAAAGAAGGAAGGTTAACAGGAAGAAGTAAGGATTTTAGTATGAAGTTTGAAAAGGCTTCTCTTATCCCAGCACAGAATACTATTTCTTAAACAGCTCCCAACAATATTGGCAGGAAAAGATGGAAGGCTACAGGAAATACAACAGTTTTCATCGTTAGGAGAGGACTTTTTTTTTTTTTTCCAAAACACACCTTCCAAAACCCCTCTAGTTCTCTCCACTGTTTTGGAGGCAACACCTTCCATCAAAGGAAATGTCTGAGCGTTACTTCGTGGGGTACAACACATGAGGCTTTCAAAGCAGCTGATACTGAACAGTCGTATCCAGTAACTTTGCTGATCCTCAGTATCACAATTCCAGTCACTGCAAAAATTAAGGCTTCTTGGCGATCCCTGCAGCTTGCCAGCACCTCACGACCCTTGGCACTTTCATTCTTTAAAACAGTTTTCGAGATGCTTAACAGAAAGGACAGGCTCACCTGTGGCTTTAAAACCACCCAACTTTAAGCTAAAGTATTCTCAGGCCAACTGACAGCTGGACGCTCTTGATTTTCAGCTTACACACAAAGCAGAAGTTTGGAGGATCTGTTTTCATTGGTATTTTTCTTAATAGAATTCTGGATATTGAAGCCAAGTTCACATTAGAGAGCCTGAGTCTTAAATTCCTTAAAACAATTACGCAGTTAATTTAATCATGCCATTGTTTAAAGGAAATTAAACGTAAATATTTTGATCTTTACAATCAAAAAGCTCAAGGAAAAAAAAAAGAACTGTGGTCAAACAAAATCTATGGAGAAGAACAATGCAAGGAAATTAATTCAACTGTGATTTTGAAAATTGCTGGTTAGCTAGATAATGAGGAGCTTTACTTCTCTTTTTATATTTAAGATCTATTTTGAGATTTGGAGAAGCAGGTGGGATTTGAGAGACACATCTCCAACTTATCACTGTAACTATCAACATCCCATCCATGAGCTTGCAATACAACCCCAAACCCTCTGAAGCTATCCCGAAGTTCTTCTCCACCGAACCGCGTATTTTTTGCTGCAGCTTTATATTATGCAGCCATTATTCACGTTTTCTATTTGTTTGTGCTGAAAACCCTCAGCATATACTTCATGTTAGCCAACAACAACTTCACCGGCTGCTTCTGCTCCCCAGCGTTAGCTAGTGGTGAGAGGACAGGGCAAGTAGCCGCGAGCGAGGAGCTGGACAGACAGCTACGGGTGAGTCAGTTCTGCATCAACTGCTGCAGCGTGAAGGGCAGATATGTTCCTACCCTCCCAAAAACTAAACTGGTCAGAGGGAATACCTCTACAGCACACCGGACCAAGAAGCGAATGATCAGTGATAATAAAATACAGTGACAAAAAAGGCTTCTTTTCCATAAATAAAACAGCAGGGGATGTTTAGGCTGTATTTGTTTACCAGGATTTGTCTTCTCAAGCTGGTACCATCTGTAAAACGCCCTTTTCTTTTGTTCACTCAGGTCCGACCCCTGCTGCAACAGCCAATGGGAGATCCGACTCTGACTGATACCTGTAAAAAAAACAAACCAAAACAAAAAAAAAAGAGAGAGAGAAAAAGGAAGAGAAAACTTGTTCTTTTTAAAACATTTTGAAATGGTTTATATACCGATAAAAGGTGTTGTCTTACAAAGCCCAAGAACTCATTATGTTTCCATCACAGAAAAAGCAGAGAGTTCAAGCTTCCCCACCCCCCCCAGCACTAACTTCTGTAACTTTTCCCTGCTGTTATTTTCAACCTTACTCAAGGAACACCCTGGAATCCGCACAACCTACATGCAAACAGGGCACAAACTGGGAAGTCAAATTTACCGCTGACTTGAACTATCCACAGCTTTCCTCATCCTTAAATTTCTTCATCGGTGAAAGGGCAACAAGTCCCTTACCCACTATTATATATAAATAATGATAGTTAGGAGATCGTCATCATTCAATGCTTGAATAAGAAGGGAGATAAAGATCGAAACAGTTTATGTGATATAGATCAAATCAGCCCAGAAACAGAGCAAGCCAACTGTCGGCAGCTGTAACAATGGCCAGAAAACAAACCAGAAAGGGTTACTGCCTGTCAGCGAAGCCAGATTCAAGCTCTACGTATCCAGGCAAGATGAGGGACAACAAGTTGCAGAGTTTTAAAGCATGACTTCTAAAAAAACGGTAAAAGGGGGAAAACCTCCTAGAAGTTAACACAATTATTTCCAAAGCACCGCAGTGAATGAAGGATCAATGCAGAGAGGGAAAGGAAGTCACTGTAAGGAAAGAAATCAAACAAAGCAAGAGATTTGAAAGCGCACTAGGAGGTGAACTGTAGGTTCATTTAAAAATCTAAACGTAAGTATACAGTTTGCTGAATAACTGAAGCAGTACTTCAGGTAAGAGGACTCCCTGTGCTCTCCACGAAGCTCTTCAGCTATCAGAAAGGGTTAACAACACCTAAACTCTCCTGAGAACTAAAGTTTTAGGAGGTGCTCAGAGTAACAATATACTGCTGAACACCACCTGTGCCACCACCTGCTTGGGGATAATACTGAGGCAGGTAGAAGGCTGGTTTTCACACGGAAACCGAACTACCTCTCCCCTCTTGAGATGCGTCAAGGTTTTATAAGATCTCATAATCATATTTAACTCATGAAAAACAACCCCCTNTAGTTAACTTTCGAAAGATTAAACTTGACTCTCAGGTATCATATTCAGGAGGGTTTACTCCAACCAGATTTTTTAAATCACGGGGTTAATGCTCTTAACTGTTCCTCCTTATACACAATTCTAGAACCTATGAAGTTTTAATTGTCCTGGGGAAAACGGGTAAGTGTGTTTTGTTTCGAGTACAGAAGCTTACTGCTATTCAGCAGAGCTCTGCCCACAAAACATACCCTGGTTTGGTTTTGTTTCCCATACATCTACTGATCTTCTTAACGCCCGTTCCCAGAGACTCCTTTGCCCCACAACCGAAGGAGTTCAGAAACAGCTGGAGCAGTCAAGAGTTGACTGTCCCCAGGACCCATACTGGAATATATAATTGCATTTATGCTACTAGGGAAGTGGAATTATTCAACCAAAACACAAACCTGAGTAGATTCTGCCAATTTAAATCAAGGAACTGTGGAAGCACACAAGCTAATACTAAAAGAAGTCAATATAACTTCACAAAACTCTCCAGCCCCAAACTAGACTTCGGTCCAACTGAAATCACGCAAACTAAATAGTGGACTGTCAATGAAGAGACCAAGTTTTGAAAATTTGCAGCTTCTCGTCTACTATTACGATTTCTAAGAGCCATTTCTTTAACACAGTAGTGTGGGACGTAAATGTTTGTGTCTCACTGCTTTTGGCTGCATGGCTCCTATTAATCACTGGGTAACAGCACCATTAATTTACTTGTTTACTAGAGTCCACTTACACTTATTGCAGTGAATTAGTGTTTGTTGAGTGTTTGGATAACAACATAAGATACAAATGCAAAGCATTATTAGATAAAAATTATAAATAGAGATTAAGTATCTTCAACAAGAGTCGTATAGTGGAAAATCCAAATTCTGCTCAAGAGGCTGCCTGATACTGTCCTAAAGTGGTACAGATGTCAGCCACTTCAGGCAATGTGCTCCACACAAAGCAAAGGAGCAGGAGCCAAAAGATTCAAGCTGTGTATTGCCGTGTCCACATTTGACTCATTGCGAGTCCTCGCAGTTTACAAAGTCACTTCTGCAAAATGGAGCTTTGTAAAGGAGGCCGAGATGTGCAGATTCAACGAACGCACTATAAATTCTCAGCACATCTTTGTTCGACTACAGTATCTCATGAACGGCACTGCAGTCCGTAGCATTTTTTGCATTAGGAGAAAGCCCACAGCCCATTTTGCTCTTTGGCCAGCAGAGTTCTACAGCAATGCCGGAAACCCCAGATAACGCGTCAGGTACGGCTTAGGCAGATGATCTTGCTTTTGGTCATAGGAATATAGTAGATGACCTCTAGAAGACTCTTTACATCCCATTTCCTATAATTCTTTTCTGGTTTTTATTATTTTTTCTCCTTGTTTCACAGATCTGTGCTAAGAGCTGAGCTTCTTAACCTATACCTCTCCTCCTCTTTCTGTTTTTAAGACATAAAATACCTTTCATCTATGTATCAGCTCCATTTAGAGGCCCCAAAACTGTATATTTCAACACCCTGACTGATTCAAGGTCACATGCAAAGTCGGTAGCAGAAGAACTGATCTAGGATCTCTTAGATCCCAGTACAGTGTCTTAATCACAACCCCATCCTTCACTCCTTTCAATTAAAAAAAACCCAAATTGACATGTCAGAGCTTCTCGCATCTCAAGTGGGTTTTACACAGCTGACTCATAAGGACAATGACTAGTACTACCACCAGTACCATCCTGTCACATTGTCTGTAATCATGCTACTTTAGGAAATTGCACTGGCAGGAAAAAAGAAATCATCCCGCTGCCAGAAGCAGATTAATGAAATATGTTCTCCAGAGTACTGAAAATCCAGCTGTCTTGAGGAAATTCACTCTCAAACTGAATCACGGACCTCAAGGAAGACTGCCATCGCCTGGGCTCAGCATCAGAAGGGACACGAACACGTTGTAATGAGCACAACTGGTTTTCTCACAGAAAATACCGAAGAAAGAAGCGGTAATCACAAAGGATTACAGCAATTCAAATGTTGACTTCTTGTGTCGCACGTCACTCTTTCCCATAGCAGGTGACGCTTCCTAATTATAAACAAAATGGAGATGACAGTACATTTATGCTCTTCTGGCCAGCCCCACTCTCTCCTACATAAATTATTTGGGGAAAAAGTTTCCCTTTCAAACACGTAACAGAAAAGGCAAAATGCATCATGAAGAGAAGGCAACGGGTACCCGCAGTAGAAATCTGCTCATAACCCTCAAAACTGCTATTCATCCTGTCTTTGGTAACTGGTTTTCACCTTCACATGTAGATTTGTTCAGCGACTCTATTTTGCATTTCTTTCATGCTTCTTTCAGGAGAGATTTATAGAAGCACCTGGAACACGTCAGATTGGGAGAAGAAAGCAACTGACTGTGTTTTAATTCTTCAGTTTGTAAGCAAAGTCCCAGATTCACACAGTACGTGCTTGCAAAGGACAGCTATCAATTTAGGAGATTAGCAAAGCTTGTTTACAGAAAACCTGCAAAGATCAAAATCATAGAAAAACAAATCTTTCCCTGTGTTGTCATGAGTATTAAAAAAAAAAAAAAAAAAAAAGGAAGGAAAATGTTTTTCAAATTCCAGTTTCTTGCCATTTCAGATGATGAGTAATTCGGTAATTTCCTGAATTCTCTTCACAATGGAACTAGTTAAGTTTCACTTTGTTTGTATCTGCATTTGCTCAGCATCCCTGTGTGTCGGTTCCAGACCTTAAGGGATTTTATTTATGTTACAGCAGTGCTTGAAGGCTGCCCTCCACCGTGCTGGATGCTGTGTGTGTTTAGCATATTATAAAGCTGAGTCCTAAAGATCTCACATCAATTAACACAGGGACAGACCTGAATTGTACAAACAGAGTAACTGGGAAGGTTATCAGACCCCGCACACTGGAAAGCTCTTATTTTTTTAATGTTTTGGGGCGGTTTTGTGTATTTTTGTTGTTTGTTTGTTTTCTTAAATGGCCTCTGCATTGTATTGTTGTTGCCTTTTTTTTTTTCCCCCAATGGTAGTTTAGTATTTACGGTACTAGCCTAAGAATTGAGAAATCGGAACTCAAATTCCTGTTCTGCCACAGACTGCTTCCACTGTTGACCTCAGGAAAGCAAGGGCTGTTTTATTCCTTCACTCCCTATGTGCAAAAAAATGGGAAAGGTAATATTTCCAAACCTCGCAGAGGCATCATCCACCAAAGCATTTAGTCTGGCTGCAAAGGGCTCATCTCTGTATACTCCTCCCTCTCTCCTCTACTGTAGTACGTAACAGAAAGACTTTAGTTTCTGGAAACATTTCCCCAACCCTCCGTCTAGATTTGGAAGATAAGAGACAGCATCTCTTAATAAGTTTACATTTATCTCTTTATCCTTCGCGTTCCGATCATAACTTACTTGGTATCCAGATACAATTCTGATGACAATTAAAGCAAAATGCAGCACACGACTTCAATTATTGTTGATAAAAATTTGGCATCTCACCTGCCAGATGTAGGGCTAAATACCTACTCCTGAGCAAGCTGCAGCTATGTTAAAAGGAGCTTCAAATAACAAGATAGGAAATTCAGCAGGAACTATTATTAGCTCCTGTTTATACTGTCATTTTTCTTATCAGTAGGAGATTATTTATACAGAGCCCAACCCAAGTGCTTCTTGTTTATCTTATTACAGACACCATTAAAAAAGTTTCTATAAAAAGCAGTGCCTGTATTTAGGACCAGCACTAATAAGTGTTATGCTAGGTTTTTGCTTCTTATCAATCATGCCTTTATTTTCAACTCACCATTTAATACTCTTGTTACTATTTTCCAATCTGCCCTCTTCTCTCAACACACAAGGCAGCCCAGTAGAACGTCTTCCAGGTTTAATTTTCCCTGCCAGATTCATTATTTAAATGACTTCTAAAGTTTCTGCTAATTTTATAACGACCAAGAGAGCCTAAAAAATTGTTCTACTGCAACAGCTGACTTTAACCTTCAGCTCTGTGTCCCCCTCTCAAGTACCCTCCCCTCTCCATCACTTCCCACCCCCTTGCGCTGCAGCACAGGAAAAACAAAAGGAAAAGCCATTTACTGTTGCAGAGTCTGTCAATGCAAGCCTGCTCAGCATGCTCTGGAGGACTGTAGCTGGTGCAGGAATATTCTATAAGTGCACTGCAATATTAGAATGAAGATGAGGAAAAGGAGAAAGACATTTTTGAACTAAATCCTCAGTGGCTTGAAGAATTAGCGAAACAGAGTAAAATGGAGGTTTCAAGAGGCAGAAGCTGCAGTAGAGGTTCCTGCACCAAGGACAGAACATGACAAAATGGCGTGGGCACAAATATGGCCATAATCACCCGGGCAACATGAGACCCTCTGATGAGCTAATCCAAGACCTGCAATTTGAAGACGTGCAAATACATTGGTTTACCTAAAGTTCATCGCTTGTATGTCCAATTTGGCCGACTTCAAACCCAGTCATAACTAAGAAAAGGAAGCAAAGTTTTAGGTTTTTAGCTAAAGGTCTAATGTCAAGTGTTCAGATGCACTATTACTCCTTTCCTCTCTCCATGGGATTCTCCCCTCCCATTACACACACACAATTTTTTGGGAGTAGCAAAGAAGTTGGCAGAGATTGAAAGCGGCAAGTTGACAGCATAGCTAGCCAAGCCAAACTTCTCTCCTTCTGGACAGAGCCAGCCATAAATTTTTCATTTCTTTCTTGCCTCTCTTCCTGGGCAGAAGAGATGAACATGAAAAGCCGAGACCACGCTATTCTGCATTTATTCCAAGTGCTAAACAAATGACTTCCAGCTGATGCAGGGTGGTAGCCAACGCAAAGGCAAGTCAAACAAGCCCAACATCTGCACTGCACCCTCCAGAAACAGCTTGCTATGTTTGTACCGCCACAAACGGCCATGGAGGCTGTAAGCACACCAGCCTCCGTGGGCTGCTGATCTGTTCTTGCAGAACTGCCCCTTTCACGCTCTTTCACAGCCTCTTTGTTGGCCAGGAGAGGGTTCTACCTCGATGTGCAATGTAATAAAGAGGACCCAGAGACATGGATCACTGGAGGCTGAACAGTATTCTGAAAAGGCATCATTTCACTCCTATGGTCCTCCCCTACACCATCTGCTACTGACCACTCTTTCAATTTTATTTATCTGTTTTTCCTCTTGTTTACTGAATGATTTACAGAATAGCTTTACCAGTAAGACTAAATCTGTAAATACTGAGGTGACACCATTTTGGGGTCATATATTCTGCAAAGCATTACCTCCGTCTATACCAACTGCTTTTTTAATGAACCAAAAGCGGTTGCCAGGCCTTTCCTGGGAGCCTGTTTCACAGCTGAATGGGAAGGGACGTTGGATACATCTGAAGAATACCCAAGTCAAGTAGCACTCATCAGGCCTAAGACAACACTGGAAGTGAGAGCCTTGGGACACGTCCTTTGTGCTCTGGATCTCTGTCCCGAGCTATTTTCAGTCACTCCTCACCATACTGTGCTTTTGAAAGGAAGCTGATGTTTCTCCCCGGTAGCGCTGAGCACACCCTTTAATCTGGTCCTCAAACATCTCTTTGAGATTTACTATTCCTTTCAGATAAGCCATAACTATGTACTTAATAGTGACACAGAAGAACTACGCATTTGCACACACAAGGCTATGGGTTATATTTAAAATGAAGCAGCTCCCGTAGACCTTCCCACCAAACATATGGAGGATGACACAGCTCAGCTGCAAAGGGTAGCAGGAGGAAAAGGCTGGTGCATCGCAGTGCAGCGCAAGCCTTGCAGCTATCTCTGCTTGAGAAACAGCATCCTGTGCAAAATATCACTTTATTTTCTTATTTGAAAGGTCCATGGAAACAGTACTGGGTCAGCTGCAAAAGGACGCAGCCATTTAACCTTCAGATCTACCTGGTTTCCCATCTATTTGGCTTGAAAGCAAGATATTATCACAGTGTCATTAGTTCAGTCTTCATTCTGTCCCACTGACAGGCTAGAAAGAGACATCTAGTAGTATTTTCTCTGCTCACTGCGTGCGCATTCTGGATTCCCCCCACATTATGCAGTAGGGTTGAGGGGGATGAGTGAGACTGGTCTTGAGTTTGCTACAGTCTGCCTGCTGGGGCATCAAGACATGCACCAAGATGCATGGCTCATTATAATTAGAGCAGCCCCTTTTACTGGTGGAGGCTCCGAATTAGATTTGGTGTAGTGATTCTGGTTCAACAGGCCCCGCACGCAGTGGTCCCACCGAGGGAAAAAAAAAAAAAAAATACTGGCTTGTTTTGGAGAGACTCTTTTTCTGCAACTTTTTCCTCTTCGCATTACTTCTCTTGAAGGGGAAGCTAGTTTGACTCGCTGGCAGACGTGAAGGATGTTATACAGAGGTTGATTCAGAGATGGGTTATTACAGGACTACATTCAGAAGAGGACTGCTCAAAAGTAGGGGAGTGACCCACTAACTACCAAAACTTCAGAGTTCAGGTACAATTTAAGCAACCAGACTTAACATTTAATTTTTGAAGTACTAGTGCTAACATCTGATAAAGGCTAATAACTTTCTGAGAGCTACAGAAAATGTTAACCTCATGATTTTACAGATGAAATTGAAGGGAAGGACAAGTAATTTTGCCCAAGATCACAGAGAAGAGTTGGAGATGTGGAAGGAATTCCTGGCTCCATGGCTCAAATACCCGTTTCTGCCTGCCTACCTCAACTGCTAGCGTGTCTGCAAACCCAGATCTCCCAGACAGATGGGTTCTTACGACATTTCAAATACTGGAAATATCATAAAAGAACAACTTCCCTTCTGCTGGTTTGGCATTCCTAGTCATCAAGAAACCTTAAAAATGATCTATTTCAAGATCTTTACTCAAGCTTGCATGTAAAAATGAATAAATGTTATAGGTATAACATGGGATTGAGCTACCTGTGTTTTATCATCAAGTCTTCATCCTAAATATGCTACCAGCCATGCTGTTCTAGACAAGCAGTGTGAGCCTGTAAAGGAGAACTAATAGCATCCCACCCCATGGAGAAGCAATAAGACTTCGTTACTCTTTGTGTAAAGCTCTGGAAACGCACACAAGAAGTGGCATCACTGCAGACTGTTCACTTGTCCTGAATGTGAAAGAGAGAAGGTACAGGGCAGAGGGCAAAAAGAGAACTGCTTCTCCTTCTAGGTAAAATCTGAACAAATACAGTCATCCCCTCAACCTCACATCTCATTTTCGTTAATCATGACTCAAAGACAAGTGATTGAAAAACTTCAAACTATCATAATCCTGGATGTAGTGATACCAGCTAAAGCTGTGACTCCTGACTTTCCATATGCACTTTATAATATAAATACATATATATCTCTTTCTCTCTCCAAACACAGAGATGCAGATACGCGTCTATTTGCCGCACTCAATAAACCATTTAAGAATTAAGGAAAACCATTTTCATTTTAAGAGAAGAACTCTGGGCTTTATTATAATGCTGTAAAATAAAATCTGCTAGCACAAGCCACAAAAAAAAAGAAAAGAAAAAAAAAAAGAAAAAGTGATTCACCGGGGAAGTTCCATGATGTGCGGGACAATGGGTCTTAAATCAAAGGCATACATTATCATGACTAAGCTGACAGATCTGCACTGCAATGCAGAAAGCCAAGCAATATTCCAACATCTGCACCGTGCACAGATAGGCAGTTAGAGACAGTTTCCCAAGATGAAGAAAGGACTCCCCGAGCTCTTACCTGTTACCTGTGCAACAACTGCTTGGGAAATTCTCCGATTGGCTAGGAAGGCTTTGATTTCCTCCTTTATCACACTGCTGTCCCTCCTACCAAAACAAAAAAAATCAAAAGAACACACAAAAAGACGGACAGACCAAAGTGTACTTTGAAGATGCAAAATGGCTCTATTTCCTTTATTTAGGGGACGAGGAGTGGGGAAGGCAGGCATTAAAATCGTCAAAGTGCCTCGCCAGTGGACACTTCTTTTAACAAGTGTCACGTTTGATCAAAGTACCCTAGCAGCAGAATGGATGACTCATGTCCTATATAATTCATATTAGGTGCAGCACTGCCATATGGAATGTACAAAGTTTCATTACACAGGCATGAATAAATCTCTCATACCAGCATAAAAACCTCAGTCATAAAAACGAGGCACAAAAATAAAAAATAAAGGATAGCAGGGTCTGCATGGTTAGCTACGCAAATGAATATACATACACAAACCTCCTCCGACCTTTCAAGGAAAAGACCCAAAGAAGAAAAGATTCTGGAACCTCTGTGCCCCCACCCCTACTTCCTTCGTCCACAGCTTGCACTGAATGAACAAGTGCCAGTTATTGAAAGCCTCCATATGATTTTGTTCAAGGTGTGCAAAGATAGTTCAGAAGGGACTAAAACCGTGCTAAAAACTAAATAATTTTGAGGTTGCACAGGGAGTGTGATACGCAGCAAATTTCAATTGTAGTAAACACACACTTTCCCCTCCTCTTCCTCCTTCCTGAGAAGGGCAGACAAAACCAGACTATATTAGGCTTTATTATTTGGTAATTTCCCTTCCCCTTCTCCCCTCCTGCCCCAGCAGCACTGAAGGCAGGTTCAAGCTTGCAAATGTAAACGCAAAATAAATGCGATGTTGTGGGTTCATTTTTATTTCTGTACCCAACACTCATCCTCCATACACCTGCAAATAAAAGCAGTTTCAGTTTAAATAAACACTAAAAGCGTTACCTGAGACTTATTGCACAGGAACCCAAAACTCAAAGGCATGATTAAACTTCAGCCGTGGGAACTCCTGCATACTGCTATACTCACCACCTTCCTGCATTATTCCACCATCTTGCAGCTGACAGTAAATGAGGTTGATTGGCTTCTCTTACCGCCCACCTCTAAGCCTCTCCCCCAAAAGCTACACCTTTACCCTAAATCTCCAAACATGTTTTCATCGTGGAGCTTACAGACCCTCTAGTTCTCTCATAGGCATTTCATAAATGTTGCCATTTTGGGGAAAAAAGGACATTCCAACATTATGACCAAAAATGTTTTGAGACACCTGGCGTTTCCTCATACTTCTTTTTGCTATCAAGCCCACTGACTCTGACCTTCATCTTCGGTGGCGTAACCCCCTCCTCTAATCTTTGCCATCATGCTGAAAAGGAAGCAGCTAAAAGTAAAGGAAAGTCAGTCTGGGGAAAAAAAAACCATGCCACCCAACGGGCTCTCACAGAAGACTTCTGCTGCTTCCTTATTATTTGCATTTTCCTGTGCCAATCTGCAGACTTGTGCAAATCCCAGAGAGAGTCAGCCCCTGCCACAAACTATAGCCAGATAACATACATGCTCTGCAGATCCCAGTGGAAAGCATCACCCAAGCAGATTCCCTCCTCCCCCTATACATGGAAGGAAATACAACTGGTATGAAGGAGGAGGAGTCAGCAGAATTGACACTCAGCAGCCTTCTCAATAAGAGTAGGGGGGAAATTTAATGCACTGACACGAACTTCTATTTTTGGTACAGCATGGGAAAAAAGTGTTTCAACAGTAAAGCAGCCTGAGGGATACCCACACGAGGCCAGGGGTCATCTAAACAGGACTGAGAGGCAGGTGAGAGGTACTGAGATAGTGACCATCACGGAACTAGCAGGGGAATAGCTGTCTAACACCGTTCCTGCTTTCTTGGTAATACCTCGTGCTATACCAGGACAGTCCTCCAACATGCAGATTTCTTCTGAGGGACTTCTCACTCTGACTTTCAAAAGTTTTTATAAAGACTTCTACTAACCTCATCAGTTCCTCCACTTTGTCATCAATGTCCAAGTCCTCTTCAGAAGCTTCAAAACTGTATGACCTTTGAGCCAAGCTGTTTGCAAGTGGGTAGCGGGTAGGTGACATCTTCCCATTGAATGCAGACAACCTCTCGTTACTCTCCCTCCCATTCTGATTAGTAGTGCAAGGCTGTGGGGAGGTGTCGTAACTGTTGCTCGGTGATGGGGACATCCCAGAATGCTGGGTCTGTGTTGAAGCTGTGGCTGTAGAGGAAGATGCTGGGACATTGTTGGTACTGTTGCTGTAGGAACCACCTCCGTAGCTAGACCTTCTTCCAAATTTGTCACTATGCTCTTGATCAAGACGATCCAAGGTTTCCAGTGCGTGGAGGATTTCATGTCTGGTCATTCCTGTACGTCTCAGGCGCTGAAGCAGGTCTATCTGCTCTATGGTAAATCTTGGTTCGTCTGTGTAGTGAGACATGGTTTCCAGCAGACTGAAAGCAAGGTAAAACGTAAAAGCAAATACTTCAGTTCAGTAGTTCTCTGTGGTACATGGAAAGCACCTTACATGCAGGAAAGATCAATTCCGGTCCAACTCTTTAGGTCACACATGACAGAGATGGCAGCCCAACAGTCCACCTCCAAACAAGCTCAGCCGGCAACCTCCCATGAACGCAAGTCTCACTACTTGGCAGAAGGGCTTATTTTCTTTGAAGCACTCAAACAGCATTTCTCTCTTTTACCAGCATTCCCTACGCCTTCTACAATAAACCTGCAGTTATTACCCTTTTGCTTTTGATAAACCGCTGCTACAGAGAAACGGTGGTTGCTCAGTAATGAAGGCTGCAACTTGATTTCAGACAAAATTTTGCCCATTGCTAGGTATCCACCAGACAGAAATCCCATATTCCAAAACTGTTAGGTGGAGGCCAGAGGTTGAGTTTTTCCTGGAGAACTTTTAACCAGTTATGACTAGAGATTTATGAATCATAACTCTTTCAAATCTTAAGTTTAAAGAGTTCAAGTTGCCCTAACTTTTTGTTGCTACCTTGAAAAAGTGAAGATAAAAAACACACCTAGCGGAAATTCTAGTGGCCTGCAGGACCGAAGTTGATTTGACTGAAGTCCCATTTCTGAAGTTCGATTTCTGAAGTTAGTAACTTTTGAACCTGGAATGTTGTCACAGATCGCCTGCCCTAACAAGGAAAGTGCAGCACATCCAATTACTACTGAGCTTTCATTTAAAGAAATAAGCCTACAGCCTTTTCCCCTCCAAAGGCAGGCTTCCCATGTAACTCAATCATCATGGTGGCTCATCAAAAGCATTTTTAACTCCTAGACTTCCCAAGGTACCAGAACAATGAACATCCTATGTATTTGCTGCAAAGCCCACAAATGGAACTGAAAAAAAAAATTAAAAAAAAAAAAAATCACAATATGCTCCCTTAATCTCTTTTCCTTCCTAAGTCTCCTCGCTACAGATCCAAATGGCATACAAATGACAAGATCACCTCCTTCAGAACTCAAGATCTTGAGAAGAAGGCATGGCAGATGGAGGGCAGACAGAATTTGGCAAAGAGATCAAGGCATTTTCCGTCCTTCTTGTGAATCTTCTTACGAGTCAGGGGTTTATTACAATTCCTGCAGGAGAGCAGGGTGAAGAGATCACTCAAACTCCAGGAGACATGACAGAGCTAAAGTACAATCCCTACAAGCGAGAGCAGACAAACAAGCAGCCTCGGGAAAGTCAAGTAAGAATTCCAAGGACCCTATGAAAACCAAAAGAGGGATGATGGCTGTCACGATTATGCCAGACCTTCCAGGGACAGGGCTGCCTATTTCTCTCCACAAATTTTGAAGATCACTCCTCATTTCCATTTCTGCACTGGCACAGGGAAGTCCCCAACAGAAGCCAGAGAGTGACAGCACTTTTTCAATTGCCATATTTCGTCTTTTTTCAAATACACGAATCACAGTAAAGTAAACCAAGCCTGTAGGTTCTGGGGGTGTAGCAACAGAATCTCTTCAGGGGAGTGACATCCCACAACACAGACCTGACTAGGCAACGGGAACAGGTCTGCCCTTGAGTCAGAGGGTACGGCCACGTAAATACCACTAAATTAAATAGCGCCCAGGAAGAGGCACCAGAGCATTTACGCACAATCGTCCGCAGCATTATTAAATCACTGTGTCTTTGGCGCAGTTTTGGTCAACCAGTGCACTCGTGACCAATTCACAGAATTTTTTCAAGATTTTGCACAGAGCAGACACCACAAACACTCTGTTTGGATGCAGCCACTCAGTCTCAAGGTTAAGAGTGTCTGGTAGTACAGATGTGGCCAAGTGGTCCCGAGGCTGAAGAACAGCACCGTGAACTGGCTCGCTTCGTACAGCTGTAGAAATAGTGTAGGCGTACAGACATGGTGCCACAAAGCCAGGATGCATGAATCCACAAAAAAGGCATTTGCAGCCTGGAAAATACAGAAGTGAGAAGAAGCTCCTACCTTGGGCCTCATCAAACAAATACTGAGCCCTTTTCATTGCTTCAACAGTGTACATGTGGGAGAAGGAAGCAGGAGGACAATGCAAGGGGATGATTCCCATCCAAGAAAATGACTGTGTGAGAAGACAGACGGACTACAGCCATCTAAGTGCTTCAGTCCAACGGGAATGTGCTGTCCTTGGGACAATTGATTACTGAAAACGTACAAGTCATTTTAAATTTTAAAAGACAAGCACCCAGATTATTCTACTAAAAGGTGGGCACAGCAGCCAACGCAGCAGTAGACTAGCAACTGACTGGAATTGTAACAACTAAAATTTGAAAGTCGCATCTCAGACGGAGACATTCGGAGCTTGACAAGGAGCATTCGGAAACAGATATCGTGTTCTAGGTTTGGCCTCTGCGTTGGGAGAGGCAGGGCTGCCCACTCCTTCTCTCCAAGCTTTGTGAGAAGAGAAATGTCACACTGACTTACTGACTCACATCACAAACTTCTGTACAGCCTGAAAGCCCCCCACGTCAGCTCCGAGTAGCACAGAAATTCACACAGAAAATCTCTTAAACATCTGGCCTTGAGATGGTTTTCACTAGATAAGCCAGCTCGCCCTTCCTTAGAGATAAACCCATTTTTGTCATTTCTTACCTGTATTTCTAATGTCACCATTTCCTTTTCTGTCAACACGAAGTTTCACGTGCTCAAGTACTTTGTCGAAATGGAGAATCTAATGAACCAGAACCTCCACCCAGAGTTACGTCTACTTGAAATTCCTACTTTATTGACTCTTTGACGTTTAGTACCAAAACATAGTTTAGATTATCTAGTTCAATCTCCAGTTTGTCACAGACCCAGAAACCCAAAACTTTTGTCCTTCTAGCCCCGTGAACCAAAAATCTCACATCTGACAAAAGCATGACTTTCCAGAGGGCTTCAAAAAACGTTAAGCAACACAGAACTTACCATTTCCTGCAGCAGTTTGTTGCCACGGTCAGTCATTCCCTTTAAAATTCGGGTGTGATCCCTAATTTGTCTAATACGTCAGGGCTCAGCTTCTAGATCTGGGTTCTCAAGCCAAATTAATATCTTTTAGTGAATTACACATAATCCTCTAGTGAATCCTAAGTATCCTTTAGTGAATTACTACTGAATTACACATAATGAACTGCAGTGTTCTTAGATGCAAGAGAAATGGTTGACCTTCTGTCCTACGCGGCTGCGTGCGGGAAAGCGATGCGGCCTCCAATCTGTCCCACTTTGATGCAGAGGGGATCTGCCGTGCACGTGTAGCAGTTTCAACTGCACAGGGATGCACGGGCTGCCGGACAAGGCCATCCTCTGCCCTAAGAATAAGATATTCAATGACTTTCAACTTGTGTTCTACAGAGTCCTGTTAACCCATGGACTGCTTCTAAAAGGCTTGCAGAAAGTAATCTAAGAGTAGCAAATCTGTCAAATTAAATGTACTATGTTTAACACAATCACCAGAAAAGTGTTGGCAATTTGAAAAAACAAAACAAAACAAAAATCAATGATCTGTCTGTCCATGCAAAAAATACTCTCCGACCCTTACAGACAACTTCTTGATAATTTTTCAACGCTTAACAAGATAAGAGCACCAAAATCAGATACAGTATCTCAGTGCTGGTCACACTAATGTCATATACAGATGTAAAAACTGCCTTGCTTATACTTACATACACAGCATATACTGCATCTGACATACTTGATTGGTCTTCTTGATTTTGAGCTCCTATTCACATTTTCATGTGCTTTTCTACACAACCATGAGATCTAGAAACAATGCTTCTGAGTGAGTGTTATGTGTTGAAAACAACAGCAGGAACCGGGAATTTTCCATTAAAAACCCAAAACAAATATTGCAAAACGTGGTTATTATTGAACATGTTCCAACACCGCCAACTATCTACTGCTTTTTAATGAATAACTACAGTAACGTTATTTAGAACTGTTATTTTAGCAGGGCTTCAGTTATTTTCCCTTTTTAAAATATTTTAATAAACTTACCCTGTTTAAAGCCCAATTTACAAAGCAGCTAAGTAAATCAGCCATTTCAGAATCATCATAATTTCATTCACCTCATTAATTAATGGATATTCTCCACTACTTCACACACACACACACACCCCGCCCCATATTGCTGTAAGAGCCTCTTATCCTCCTGAACTCCTCTGGCTAGCTATAATTCAATTTGCTTCCCCCCTCTTTTCCCTTGTGAAATACAATCAACTGCAAAAGTACCAAGAAGTAAAATAAGATAGGGACAAGGAGAATGATCAGGGGTGCGTGGGAGAAAGTAAAGATAGCAAATACTTTTCCTGAGAACAAAGACTGTGGACCGACTCCTTTGCTGTAGTCAAACTTTGGCAAACTTTGCTGCCAGTGTAGCAAAATATCCTCAACGCTAGCAGATCTCAGCTTATAATCACATGCCTTATCTTCTCATCAGTTAGCGAAACCCTCACCAGTTACAATGGGCTGTCAATTTTCCTTGGGGACATACTCGGAAAAAAGTGCCAACCAAGGGAATTGCCATGCATTTTTCTCCCCTGGATTTTGAAAGCAAGACCTCTGCAAAGTACTAATTAAGCTCAAACCTAAAATTGACCAATTTTCTGAAAAACTGAATCTTGCCCTTAAAATTAATCAAGGTTTTTTAGATCCTGACAGAAAAAAAAGATAGCTTAAAATATCAAACTTATTTACATTTCTTACATTAAGCTGGCAGTCGTACCCCAAGTAAGATGGCCCAATTCCACTCACTGCCTCTTGGAACCTATAAAGCATTAAAACTTCACGCTTATCTTTCGCGGCTCATCCAAAAGGAAGCTGAGGAACCTGAATATCAGATTGAAAGGAGAACTATAAGGAGCTAAATAAAAAAAGAACTATTTTCACTCCCAAATGCACAGATATAAAGTATCCAGCAGGTCTCAACCAGCCAGACGCAGAATCACTCTTTTTCACTTCTAACGCCACTTTATGGAGTGAAGGTTGTTTCGGGGCATTATTTTTCTCAATGCCATTGCTTTTCCATATCACATCACCAAGACTTATTTAGCTTCTTTTTTGTATGAATTTCACCCTTCAGACATGCGGCTCCCTCCCCACTTTGAAAGTACTGATCTCGAGCGGGGGTGTGTGGCCAAATACAGAGGCGTTCTCTTCCCTTATCTTCCTGCATCTCATAGAGAACAGTAAGGAAAAACGCAGCAAGGTTTTCTCACCTACTGTCGTAGCCCAAACTCACACAGATACAAGAATCATTTACCCAACACTAACTTGCTAGGTGATGGAACACAGCAGAATAATCCCATAAAAACAGCTATGAGCTAAGTCCATGTCCAATTGAACTTGCAGAAGTTCAAAGCAGTCCAATTACGCATTTGGGAATAAGGCCAGACACCAGCCTTAACACCTCTAATGCTTGAGAAAATGGCTCTGGACTCTTTAATGATCACAAGAAATCATTTTTTCCACTCTTCTACTCGCTGTACACAAGTAGGAAGTACTCTAGCATCACTGAAGAGATCCTCTTCTGCAGAGGTCCGCCAAATTTCCATTAAAATTCACTGCTTTATCTAATAAGCTCTGCAAGGCTCGAGACTTACAAAACCAGTTGCATTTTTTGATGTAAGACCTACATTTGATATAATCTGCATAATATGGACGTGGGCTAGAGCCAAAGCGTTCAGAACAGGATCCTAGGTCTGGTAATTGGTTTAAGAATGATTCCGATAAAGTCACATCAACTGTGGGTAAGAGGACGGGGAGAGACGCCGACTTCTACCCTTCTTTGGCACAGGGCACAGACTGCTGGTCCAGGGTAGGACCCTAACAGCACTACACTGTCCTGTCAGCGGTATCGTCAGTTTGTAATCATATCTTTTATAGCACCATCATTTTTTGCAACATAACATGCGCTTTCTTGGTGTCCTCGAACACAATCTTGCCCCTGAAACGGAAGAGCAAAATCATGAGGTTAAGTTGTGGCTTTTCAGCTGAAGTAGGTTATCCCAAAGTATATAGCAAAAAAATTGTTTTCTACAACTCGTTAACTAAACGAGTGCTTTAACTATCCCAGTCTTTCTCACAGCTTGAACTCCTTAGCATGCCAGTTTTTTTCCTGTGTGTAGGTGCACACAGCACTAGTGAGAGCTACCAGCTGAACAACTGCAGGGACGGATGTCCTCCACCTATTGAAAACATGTCGCAGGGAGAGCAGCTGTGCTGGCTCTGTGTGCCCAGTCCCCAGACCGAGCGCCGTGTCAGGATCCCTGCTTGGTATGACTGGGCTGCTACGTTTCCCTTCTACGTGAGGTCTCTGATCTAGACAGCAAGCAAAAATGGATATTAAGGATGGCATTGCTATTTCCAAAGGCAATACAATTTGCTTATCAACCGGCCTGATATTCAACAACCTAATTCACATGAACTACCGCTCCGGATGCTTTCTATCAGAACCAGCGACTACAAAGAAACTCCACTTCCAGCTGCCCAGTTTGTTAATTTTTAAACCATGCTTTATATTATGCAAGCTTGTTTCTCTCTCCATACATTTTTATGGGATCCAAGCACAGTTTCATTCACTCCTCCTTCCTTTTCTACATCTCACCCCACTGTTACCCACCCCAAAGGATACAGCTGTTTCTTACAAGATGCTCAAGAGAGGGACTTTCATTCTGAGCTATAGCTGTTCCACTAACAGAGCGGCTGACGTATATCATAAAGTAAACGGTGCACACCATGCACACACGTTCAGAGGCAAAGACTCTGACCCATCAAGTGAAGCCTTAAAGCGCTGTTGAAACAAAACTGGGACATTTAGGGTGTAACACTACCTAGTCTTCTGAAATTCAAGCTTTGGCCTTTTCTGTTCTTATTGAACAAGTGCATCTCCTTTATTCACAGCCAATTTAAATATCTCAGAAACACCCAAAGCTTTGCACCATATTAAGCAAAGCTGCCTTTAAAGCAGTAGTTGATGCTATGAATTCTGGGGCACAACAGAGGATTAAGGATCTGACTCATCTGAGCTGATGCTTACGCTCATCAGTTGCAACTCCAGTATTTTCAGTGGAGTTGTACCAGTTTTCGAGAGAGAAAAAAAATAAAAAAAATCAGGCCTCAAGTGCTCATCATGTCAACGAACACAGAGCCATCCTTACCCAAACGTTAGCATAATTATCTCCTGCAGTTGCATCTCTTAGTTCTGATTTTCAAAGAGGGCTCTACTCCCATTCATCCTGATTCACAAACAAAATGTAATGCTTGTAATGACTGCTCTCATCCCGGGGAAACGAACGCCTCGCATTGCAGCAAGGAGTGAAATCAGACTACAAGCTGATCTATCGAGGTTAAACGTCACCGGTTCTGTTTATGAATGCAAAACACTGTCTTATGAATGCAGAACACTGCCATACGCTTTCGATCAAAATGGTGACAGTTAATAAGAGCAGCCTGAAACTTCTGAAAATAAATCCAACGTAATCAAATACTCACCGCTACACAAATTATAGAAGGCAAGCTGAGAGCAGAATATCAACATATCATTTCTTCAGGAGGCTTCAAGTTTCTCAGCTAGTTAAAGAGCCCCAAACCCAGATTCCCTTTTTCTACATAGGCTGTTCTTCCACTCAGCCTTTTAAATTCTTCACTGCCAATGAAATATATTTTCTGGGTACTAGCACCCTGGCAGTAAGCAAACCCCAGCAGTTCTGCCACTGATTCCACTTGGGTGAGTAACTTACTCTGCTTTATAGTATCTGCTTTACATCTTTGGGACAGAGAGAGAGAGAACTTGAGATCGATCTTACAAGGCAAAAATATAATATAAATGCCAATTATTGTCATAATCCAAGTCATACAAAAGGGACTGACCTCTGACGGAGCACAGGGCTGGGAGCCAGATACTTCTGAATTCTACTCAAGGCACAGACAGATTCACGCTGACACCTTATCTGTCTAGCCCTAACCTTCCCTACTTCTGAAATCCAGGTTTCCTACTAGTGTTGCAATTCTACAGCAACGAGGCAGGAATTCAGGCGCTGAGGCTGGACTCAAGGGCAGAAGGAGGGATCAGAAGGACTAACAAACAGAGGGAAAAGCTGTAGCGGCAGCTGAGTGCTGAACCAGGGCCCAAAGCCCAAACTTGTGCCAAGAGTGAAGGAGGAGCTCTTGGATTCAAGAACCAAAGACTAAACTTTGGATATATAAGCTCTGTAACAGAATGAGGGCAGGACTTGCGTGCTTGAGTTACGCAGCTAAGCAAATCTCACCAGCACACCGAAATACTGTCTTTAACCCACATGAAGAGACAGAGTCACTGTAGCAATAAGACAGACGTGGGTCTAAGCTAGACACCAGACGAGCAAGTCACGTCTTTTCAGCTGTCACGATTACTGGGGTGGGTATACTGCTGCCTTCTGCCTCCTCCGGTTCACTTCAGAATTTGACCAATCCTTTATTAAAATGCAGACAGAATCTCTGAATTCTCCTCTATTAATTCTGCCAGCTGGAGTATCTAAATACTTGAAACACATCTTTCTATAGAATATCCCTGTGAGGCAGGGAAGTAAAATTACTCTAATTTTTGAGACCAAGAGCTCACACAGAAGGGGACAGTCAAAACGACTTGTTCGAAGTCACACAGGCACTCTGCAAGAAGGCAGACCAAGTGCCTGGCCAAACTTTGAGCGTTTTCTCACCACACATACAGCCATCCTACAGGGTCCATCTGTAGCATCAGATATGACAAGGTGTAGGACAAGTTTCAAGGAATGCCACCACCAGGATTTCCACCACCTCTCATCCACACATAAAGGAAAAAGAGACGTTTTGAAGTATTACAGGCACCTTCGTTCTCCCTTAGGATCTATCACCAGCAGTAACAATCCACACACTTTCTTAAAAGAGGAATTTGTTAGTTCAGAAAACTAAAATCCAAACCCAGCAAATAACTGAAACTTTCCTACCACTAATTTTGTACTTAACTATAAAGCAATTTATTTCTTTTCCCATGAGGAAACAGTTTGCAAGTGTAGTTTTACCAACACACAGTCTTAGTGAAGACAGATATTATACTTGGAGAACAACTCAGGAATAGATAACAGCAGCTCCTTGAAGAATATAAATGATAATAGCAAAACCATGGGCTTTTGGCCACAGTTGCTTCCATATTAGATTTTTATTTTATCTAAAAGCATTTCAAAGAGAAACACATGTCCTAATTAATGCTTTTAAAGCAACAAACACCTCTTTGTGTAGCCTAGACCTGAACTAGGGAAATTTCCTCTCGCATTACATAGAGAAGACCCAGTCTGTATTCTCAGGGCCTCCACACTTTCTGTGTCCTCCTCAGAGCAGGAGGAGAACACCTACAGATGAAAGTCCTGAGGCTGCAGATGCATGAGAGAGGGTGAACTGACCTACGACCTGCTCTCCTGCACAGTTCCAGGACTTGGTGGAAATCTCCACTGACCAGTTCAGTTCACTAACCCAGCAGAAAAATCAATCAACCAACCAACCCACCCACAGCTAGTTTCTGCCTGGGTTAGTGAGCTGAATTAGCTTTGAGAAGGCTCTGATGATTGCCATTACCAACCCATCAGATGGGGACAAGACAATTTGGCCAAAAGCAGAAGTAGGCATAAGAGGCACACATGCAACGAGATTTCTTTTAGGTCCCTTTCAGAGTGGCTTAGCTGCCTGTGAAATCACGAATTAACTCATCTGGTTTATCTTGAAGTAAAACTAAAGGCCCAGACAGGACGTTGCTTCAGCTAAGGAAGCTTAAAATGCCAAGTGAACATTCCTACAGCCAACAACTATTTACATGATACCTTGTCACTGAAGACAAAAAGAGCAAATTAGCTGAGTCCTCTTTCACCCAAGGTTAATTAACGTGTTTTGTGTCACATTTCAAGGAAGCTGGACAGTTAACACAGCTCAGCCGCGTGGTGACTTTCTAAGCCACTGTAACTCCACTGTCTGTTCTTCAATGGGTGCTGACTTTAGTATCGCTCACATACTCGTTTCTTTCTTTCCATTGTTTTTCCTAAACCACAACAAGGCTTCAACCTAGTCTTTTTTCATCTGCATTACTCACAGATTTTCTTTCCACTCAGCAGGCTTTAACTCACTCCCAAGACAGCTCTGACATTGCTGGCAGTTAACATTCATAAGCACCGGCCTGGTAATTTAGGTAAACTTTAAGTGACAATGTTGACACTGTCTAGTTCCATCAGAAATCGTATTTCGAGAGATAGTTTGAAACATACAACACAAATACTGGTGGTAATATCTCACTATTAACACATATTAATCAATACTGTCACGAGCCTGTGGAGTACAAGTAATTACTCCCATCATATTTATGGAGAACCCAATAGAGATATACTTACATTGGCTACTTACTTTCAGATAAATGACTAATTCTTGTAAGATCAAAATCAAGAGCCTTGTGTTCCCACCATGCCTCAAAATCCTCTCGAGTACTGACTCTCATCCAACTGTGGACAAAAATCAGGTAGGTGAAATGGTAACTGCAGCCAGCTGCCTGCTTGGCTCTTCTCACAGAGGATGCTGCCCTGTGGTGGGAGTAACCAAACTACTCTCTAACCATGGTTGTCTTACTCAGTATTTAACACCAAAAGAAAAAAAAAAAAAGAAAAAAAAAAAAAAGACTTTTCTTCTTTCCCTTTCTGAAACCACAATGCTCACTTATCCATTTTAAAAGATATCTATGGTTTAATCTGGAAACTTTATACCTAAATGGGTCATCTTGGACCATTTCCTCTAATTTAATACTCTCTAATCCCCCCCAAATAGGTTCACCCCAGCTTTCACTCAGTCAAAAATTATTCACCTGTACTTATACTGCATTCTCGATGACTGTATTAACTGCACATATACTGGAATGAATCGGAAAAGCTGCTACTACTCTGATGCAGGGTGGAAGCTGATTAACGGGGCAAATCAATGTGCCACCACGATTCCAGAAAGCATCAGAACAACGCGATATCCAACTAAAACTGCACAGGGGCGGAACATGACAGAAATCTAACTAAAGCACAGGAAATTAAAACTATCTAATTCACAGTTTGTAACTTTACGTTAAAAATCTGATTCAAAGTTAAAGCTGACAGACTGTCCTTGTGCTCACACAAAGCACAGAGGAGCTCTAAGATCACTCCGCAAACTTGGAATTACCAGTATAATAAAGATGCACAGGGCAGTGCGGCCTTACCTCCAGACTCCTTTCCTGCTGTGAACTAGATCTTTACAATTTCAAGTGGTGATTTTAATACTGAAATCCAACATATTTCCAGCTAAAAGAAAGAAGAGGAGGTGGCTTGGGGGACCGGCTACAAAGTAGGAAACCACTAGTTCTGAATAGAAGACTAAGCCACCAGCAACAGAACATAACTAATTAATGGTGGTACCAAGAAGTCTTTTTGAAATACACTGGTACTTTAGTTTAAAACACAAAATCCCTGATAGTCATTATTTTTTGCTGTGACTCCCTCTGTGACTGCACTGCCACTTGCACTATGAACGTCCATGCGCTAGATGAATAATCCTCATCCTGGAAATAATCCATCCGGGAAAATGTGACTGCGTTCACAGCAGCCCAGTCTTTTGCCACCTATTCTGTAGACAGGATTTCTCTTTCCAACTCAGCCTGACAGGAGGTACAATTATAAGTCAAGAGGTCAAAGTATCTCAAGAATCTGATTGCCAGTGGACAAGCATTTGGTCGTGCCTGTAAAAGAGGTATGGGGAACAACGATCTAGGACTGGCCAGTGAGAGAGACGGCTGACAGCACAGTACAGGTCAAGCCTCTCCTTTCAGCCTGACAAGCTTCAAACTTTGAATTCATTTGCTTATTTATTGAAGAAGTAGCACAGATACCAATTACATTGAGGATTCAGGACAGAAGTCATTTAAAAGAACAAACTCATAGGCTCAAAATTCAAGGATGAGATTTAGACAACTTCAATCCGTACTGGGATTCAGGATACAGCAGTGGTTGCTTGGACCAACACATCCAATTCCAGTGTCAGGTCAGGTGCCCTAGGTTTTCTGCCTTTGCTACATAATATTACGCTAATGGTGTACTCAACGGCTTTTCCCAAGTCTGTAGTGGCTCTGAACTCTTGCACAGCTCTGGTATCCCTCTCGTATGTTCAGAACATGTACGCAGATCTCTCTTTTAACAATACCCTTCCTCTGATCAAGGCTGAGTTTCTAAGAACTGCATGATTTTCCTTCTCTTTCAGTGATAGAAAAGTAGAAGTAGAAATAACTTACCAGCCAGACCAACCGAGGAACTAAATGCTACTGTTACTGGTGTAAAAGTCTAGCAAATGTCAAACCAGTGGAACTCTCCAATTTAGCCAACTGCTGATAGTCACAGTAACCGTTCCTCTGCTTTTTAGACAAATTAACAGAAAAAAAAACCCACCAAACATTACATATTTGTGGGGCTTTTTTAGCTTGTACTTACACTACTGGAAAAGTTCTGAGCATACTTTACATGGGGATGGGACGTTATAAAGCCTCTTGAGGGTCTTCAGTGTTATTCACCATTCTGTAAGACAATTAAAATATAGAAAAACGTTAGAGGTGTTTGTGAAAGGCAAACAGATTCTGACTTCTACAACCAGCTTACAGAGGGCAACCTTACAGCAGTTTCACCAGGCAGTAGCGCCAAATCACTTCTCGTTAAAAAAAACAACAACAAAGACAGGCCCCTTCAGGATCCTTCTCAATCACCCAATCCGTCCCTCTGCTAAAAGGCAGTAGAACGTATACCAATCACTAAATATAACCATGGTTAAGCAAAATGTTCCCTGGAACCAGTCAATTTTCTTATATCATCTTTCAATTTTTATTTTTTAAATGGATCGTTAAAGCCTCACCCTCTTCTTCCCCTTCAGTGGGAGCTTTGACATGGTTTGCAACGGACCCTCGGTCTTAAAGTCTGGTAAATAATCTTTTACATCCAAACAGCCCATGAATTATAAACGACTCAAGTTATAAACGGATACTCTACAGATCTAAAACAAGGCCAACCAGCTGAGTATTCTGAGCTTGTGCACGCCCATAGGTTAAAAACTGGGTATGTTCAATCACATTACCCTGGATAATCTGTAACTAATCCAGACCCATATATAATCACAGACATCTATTTCAATGCACGTGGTAGATTCCTAAGGAGAAAGTTGATGTCTGGTAGTGTAATCAGCCCAGAGACAAAAATTTAAATTACAATTGATTTCTTTTGGCCACAAGTAAATTAATCTATGCAATCATTTAGCCTTATGACAGTTACCTACCCTTTTAACTCACAAAAGCTATTAAAAGGATTATTTGGCTAACATCCGCAAAGAGCTTAGAAGACACGTACTATGTTCTGAAAAGGAATGACCTAACAGAATTTTCTTTAGCTATCACAGCTGATGTCTTTCTCCACAAACTAACATGGACTGAAAGTGCTTAAAAAGTCAAACTATTAGCCAACGGGGAAGAGAAAAGCAGGATATTTTATCCAGGCAGATGCAGAAAGAAGCAGAGGGAATATTTACACTTCAGGCTATGGGCGTATGTGAGCTGGAATAGCAAACAAGTGGGTAGAGCAGCACAGGGATTTGCATGGGATGATTTACTCTGCTCCATAAGGGGATGTCTGTAACATTAGCAACTTAGCAACCGAGCCTGGTGGACGGACACATCTTGGCTCTTCTCGGTGCTTAAGAGTGGTCCAGACGCTACAGCATGACTCTTCTTCTCTCACACCTGCTATAGGCTTTGGGGAAGAACTGCAGCTATTCCGGATGGAGTCCACCGGGCATACACAGACTATACCATCGTTTATGTGGCTTTTGTCATTTTTTTCTTTATGAAAAAACTTAGGAATTCTCAGGGCAAAAGGCTGGGCTGAACGAGCTTTTCCAGAAGTGGCAGCAGTCAGCTTCTGGCCACCAGCTTTCCCAGGGGCTTTAAGCTTGCCCCCACATGATTGCTCCCACCCAGATGGGGCAAAGGAAAGCGCCAGCTATTTTGGGGGAGGGAGCTGCTGAGAGCTGGCTGCTGCCATTTCCAAAACAATTCATTTGGCCCACATCTTGGTCTCGAGTTGCATTCTTCCTCCCCAGGAATGGAGGTGACCAAGAGCAAGGTCACAGACAAGGTGAGTGGTCCCAGCAGACCACAGGCCATGTACTGTGGCCTGGCAGAGAAATCGTGACACCAAAGTACTGATGGATGGCAAAGACAAAACACATAGGCCCCTCGCAATCAGCCACCCCAAACCTTTTAAAGATAGTTCTACACCAAAACACTTCTCTGTTAAATCTCTTAACTGCATTTAAACATTTTCCCTGAAGCAGTCACAAAAAATATGAGATCACACTGTTGACTTATTGCCAAATTTTGAGTTTAATACAGAGAGTTGTTTTGTTTTCCGAAGAGGAACAAATTAGACTTAAATATATACAAACTTTCTGAAGGTCAGAGAGGCTAACGACAGAGAACTGGATTCCTCAGAGAAAGATTTGCTTCCAGGGTGCAGAGTGTGGAAGAAGCAAAGAACAAAATCCCCACAGGAAAGAAAAGATCACCTTCCATCATCATGAAATGCAGAATTAAAACTGGAACACGAGGAGAGGAGATACAAAGAGCCAAAGAAAAGGCTGCAGTAACTCAGGTGTGAGATGACAAAGGCAGGACAACGATATTAGTAATACTAATGGAAGAGAAAAAAATGGTACAGACCTCAGATGTTATAAATGAAGAGCCATTAGGATCTAGCCCAATTCTGGGATGCGAACAGAGGAGGGAGAAGGAACTTCTCCAAGAGACTCCAGATCTGTGAGCACAGATAGAGGATGATAGCATTTCAACAGAAATAAACAGCAAAGAGCTCATGGGAAAGTAAGAGGAAATCTCAAATTGTTGCTGTGTTACAGGCTGTGGAAGCACTACTGCGGTGTGAACACAATCGCAGTGTCACAGACAGGGCCAAGCAGTACGGCAGGTCAGGGAATCCTCAGGTCTGCCTTGCTAGCGGGACTTGTGAACGTGAATGCAGTTGCACAGAAAGGAGAGGAAGCTCGTGCTTCCTACGTCCGAAGCCAGAACAGAACGGCTGCTGTTGAACAGGGTTACAAACAGTCTTTGACTCAACGTTGGTCTAAAGTTCAGTGGCACAGAAATACCTTCCCTGCCCCCACACACACGTAAAGGTTGCTTGAATGTTTTTGTAATTTCAGGGCACATCAGAGGGGAAACAAGCAATCCCTCGCCTATAATTTTAGCCAAAAAAGTTCAGCCCCAAAGAACGTAACTTCCGCCACCAACAAATCATGATTCTGAAATCATGGATCAATATCCCTCTTTCCCTCAGTCTCCTTTTAGCATAAACCGAAGCACCAAATCAGGTTTGATTGCAGCAGCAAAAGCAGGTGTCACCACAACCTATAGTCAATATGCAAGTACAAACTCACAAACCTTTGCCCTTTTCACATTATTCGTTAAATATATTATCTGCTGACACAGGGAAAACACCACCAGCTCCTGTTCCTACTTCTGGTACAGACAATAAAAAAATTCAATATTAATATGGAAATCATGGCCACAGTTGTAGAATCAGATGTAATGAACAATCTTGTCCCCAGCTTAAGTTGCTATAAAGGCAGCTTAAATTTACAATGGATGAGTCTTCATGGCAATCTGTTTTTTAGATATTAAAAATCTCATTTTCTCAGTGCCAAGGACAAGTGGAAGTGTGAAGCACTGGAGTATCAACTCTGCATTTGTCTCACTTGACATGAAATCATTTCCATTTTAGTTCAGATTTTTAATACATTCTTGGGATCCACTTCAGTTTTCTTCATTTCTCACTGTATGCAATTAGATGTTCTGAAGTATAGTTCACCCTGATCCACAACGCCCTGCAGAAGCAAGGAGGAAGTCACTTGGTAAAGATGAGGCTGATATCACTTACTTGGAAGAGAAATTAATTTTCCCTTTTAATTTCTGAGTGAGTCACATAGCAAAAAATAATGCCACCACTTTGTATTTCACTATTACCTTCCTTGGTCAGTTCTTAAAAAGGCCTTTACAAATAACAAATTAAAAGCTTTTGTCCTTGGGGAAGGGAAAGATCATCATTTTGTCAAAGTAAAACATGAATAGAGGGACTAAATTCTGGGCTTAAAGCCACACAGGATAATATCAGTGGCTGAACAGGGTATCTGCCTGAGGACACAGACCCCACTACTACAACAGGACTATTACCGAACCAGCTACTGAAACGCAGAAGAACCAGTTTCAGCTTGCTGATAAACCTGGTGCATTGGATGGTGAAGAAAACGAGAAAATTCAGCCCTGAGAATGAAGTTCTACCACCGCTGAATTTGCAATAAAGGCAGATTCCCAACCCCATGCATAATTACAAACCAATCCTCTCCTAAAAGTAAGAGAAAATTTCAAAATTATATCCTGTACTTAAACGATGTACAGCTTAAGGTCTGTAGGAATCATCAGGTCTTCTGGCTGGACTCTGTGTGTGTGTGTACGCACACGTGCGTATAAACGTGTCTGTGAATAAGGGCTTTCACATGTCCTCCGCTTCACCTTCTCTACACTGAGACCAGCATAAAGTAAAACAAACCTCTTACTGGCTTAACTTATGTCCAGAAGATATCTTGCCTCAAAACCACCAGGAGATCCATCCATTCTAGCTCCATTCCAGTGGTTCACCACCCTCTCCATTACATATTTGTACTTGATTTCTACTTTTAATGTGTCTGAATTCAGATTCCGGACAGCAGCTCCTGTTAAGCCTTTCTTTCCCAGCTTAGAGCCCTTTATTCTTGGGAGATGTTCAGACAGGCTGTTGTTTACCCCGTGCCTTTAAAACTCCAGGTACTGCATTTGTATCGAAACTTAAAGATAAATTCATCCGGGTGCATACACAAAAGTAGGACTAGTGTCCAAAATACTAAAGCTAATCTAGGACTCTGTAGCCCATTTTCCCAAAATAGGCCTATTAGGGAAAAAAAAAAAAAACAAACCCAACCACCGCTCTGCCATATGACTTGAGGATGTGTTACATTTGTGCCCTGGAAAGCAAGGTTAAGAACCTTCTCTAAGAACTGCCACCTCCTGAGCACACGCTGTGGCTTGGTGACGTGCAGCAACCAGTTTCATGCTGTCATCATACTGCAATGCAAAGAGAAGAGTTGTTTCTTAAGTCTCCAGGCTCCCAAGTTATTTAAATATCACTACTGTAAGTCAGTACGTTGATCTGTACCTTGAGCACGGTCATGTGCAGACCCTCCAGAAGGTGTGCAACATGCTCTGGTCAAGAGTCGTTGCTAAACAAGCAAAACAGCTTCTGGGTTACCTTGACCAGATGTTTCAAGGAGCGTGTTGGCTCAGTTGCAATGCATGAATTGTCATGGCAGAGACCTTACCTTAAGGGACCAGTTGTGACCTTCTAATCACAGGTTCAAAGAATGGTTGAAGTTGGAAGGGACCTCTGGAGGTCATTTTGTCCAACCTCCTGCCACCCACAGCCGGTTGCCCCAAACCATGTCTACACGGCTTTTGAGTATCTCCAAGGTTGGAGACTCCACCACCTCTCTGGGCAACCTGTGCCATCAAATCAAAGGAGACCGGAGGCAGCAAGGAAGCATACTTTTCACAAACAAAAATTCTTGAAGACACTGCTCAAAAGTTACCTCCAATCAAAGCTGTTTTCAGTCTGACTGCAACTGTGTTGGTTTACCAAACCCTTTACGCTACAGTCCAGGGGAAAGCCATGTTTTGGGGTTATGGTGAGGGAAAAAAGCAGCATCTTGCCAAGCTTACACCAAAAAATTTTTGATGGGATCCTCTTCTTCACCAGAACTCTTTTAACTGAAGGGAAAACACCAAAACAAGCCTTTTCCCCTTTAGAAAACACACGCCTCAACCTTATGATAAAGCCACAGTTGGTACACTTAAAGAAGAAAGCAAGTAAATCATTGTTTCCACAACATGCACTGCAGTAGATCTCCACCGAACAATTAGCGAAGGGTTGCAGTCAACATTGTTCCTCTCTCCTTTTCCCTCTCCAACCCCACACAAAAGAAACCTCCTTACCCAAATTCAGTGGCATTGCCTAGAGCGCAAGCAGGAGGCCAGGCTGCCTTTTGAGGCAGACTAGCAACTTATCTGCTCTACAAAAAGACTAAGGTCACCAATCACAAAGCTTCCCAAACTCACGCAAGGCTTCCAGAATGGAAGAAAAGTTCATCTGCATTTCACCGGAATGGACCCCAAGTTAGAAGTCCCAAAGATACATAAAAGGCAATGGAGTCCCAGTAAAAGGACATAATTCAGTATTGCTTTGTCCTTAACGGCAGCTGGAAAAATCAAATGCTGTCATCAAGATACATCTGTAGACATGTTCCAGCAGAGAACCCCGGGTTACATTTTCATTATTGCTTAAAAATGAGCTTCAGGCCTTAACGTACCAAGCACCTACGCTGTTGTATCTCCTGAATTTCAGTATGTTGTCCCCTCCAATCATGTCCAAAAACTTGCCTGGAACCAAAGGCGAGACATGAATTAGCTTTTCTGGCTAAAATTACAAGTGAATCTTGACAGCGGTAGACTGACAGCAAGGCACACGCACTCATGGTGATAGCCAACGGCTGCTATAAAGACCACTTCCTTAATGAGCACATAGGTTATCTTAATCCACAGAGATCAGTTTGAGCACTGAAACGGTTGAGGAAGAGCTAGATGGTCATTCACAGGCTAGAGATAATATAAAGACACAGTGACTCTCAGTTGAGTGGTTCAGCTCAAAATGTTTGAGGCTGCATTAGAACAGAGCAGAAGCTGTCACGAAATCAGTAACTGCATGTCAGAACACAACAAGCAGGAGCAGAGAGCTGAAGGAACAGTCCCATCCCAGCTAATTCCTACAGAGCTAAAATGGGCAAGACATACCCTAAAGTAGAATGAAGATTTAAAGCACTTACACGCCAACAGTAGGGATTATACCTTGAACTCTGTGGATGTATACACCATAAGGCACATACGTTAATCTGGACAAAAGTGCAGATGGGACATTGCCAAGTCCTCGAGTCTAAGCCTGGGCCAAACATACAATAAATGAGAGGCTCATTCAAAAACGATCCAAATTAACACTAATTACCTTGACAGTTTTCTGCTAGGAATACAGTGACATGGTAGCACTGGATAGGCCAACTGAAATGAGACTGTATTGCCAAGCATAACGTCTGCATACTGCGAGTATACCTCCATTACACAACATCGTTAGATGTGAGCATTTCTGCTCACTAAGTCATAGAATCACAGAATTGTTGAGGTTGGAGGAGACCTTTAAGATCATCAGGTCCAACCATTACCCTAACCTGACAAAACCACTTCTAAACCATATCCCCAAGTACCACCTCTGCCCTTTTTTTAAACACCTCCAGGGATGGCGAATCCACCACCTCCCTGGGCAGCCTATTCCAATGTTGGATAACCCTTTCAGTGAAAACATTTTTCCTAATATCCAACCTAAACCTCCCCTGGCTTAACTTGAACCCATTTCCTCTCGTCCTATCACTTGTCACTGGGGAGAAGAGGTCAGTCCCCATCTCTCTACCCCCTCCTTTCAGGTACTTGTAGAGAGTGATAAGGTCTCCCCTCAGCCTCCTCTTCTCCAGGCTGAACAGCCCCAGTTCCCTCAGCCGCTCCTCATCAGACGTGTGCTCCAGACCCCTCACCAGCTTCGTTGCCCTTCTCTGGACACGCTCCAGCACCTCAATGTCTTTCTTGTAGTGAGGGGCCCAGAACTGAACACAGCACTCGAGGTGGGGTCTCACCAGTGCCGAGTACAGGGGGGCTATCACTGCCCCAGTCCTGCCCACCATGCTATCCCTGACACAGGCCAGGATGCCGTTGGCCTTCTTGGCCACCCGGGCACTCTGCCGGCTCATGTTCAGCCGGCTGTCCACCAACACCCCCAGGGCCTTCTCTGCCGGGCAGCTTTCCAGCCACTCTGCCCCAAGCCTGTAGCGCTGCGTGGAGCTGTTGTGACTCAAGTCTATTCAGGCATGCTCACGTGCAGTCCATACCTGTGTGGTTATGACCATAATAATGCCATAGCTAAATTTCTCACCAACTGGAACTGCTCAAATGAATTACCAGAATTACTGGAAGAACTTGACCTCCTGAAGTGCCCCGAGTCTGCCATCTCTCTAGTCTAACTAGCACCGAGTATCAGTTTTGGCACAGAGGAATTACCTACCCTGCTGGACTGCAATACGGGCGCAACAGCACGCAAACCAAGCATGCTGTGCCCAACAGTGTGCACTAGGAAGAAGAAAGAAACTATTGGTATTATGGCTTCCAGACCTCAGTGGGGAGCTCGCTCATGTTGGAGAACAACCTGACAAAGCTGCCCTGTGCACCACACAGGGAAACAGGTACCCAACCGAAGGAAAACCAGCAGCAGAAGAACAGCATCCTGCAGGTCCGAGATGGTCAGCAGTGCCTTCAGAACATCCATCTCATGCATAAAGCTTTGACAATCTAATCTCAGCATGCTAGTAACAGGACATAAGAAGATAAGAAAACACACTAGTTTTCTCAATGTCTAGAGAACAACTAAGCAAGGCTACTCAAATCAGTGCTTATGGAGCTTGGCTTTTGATCTTCCAGTAGTGCAGGTTTAGATATTGTACTTAAAATAAGTACAGTCTTTTAAAGACAGGCCTTCCTTTTTGGCTGTCAATTCCACTCAGACCTGCAGCTTGCTCATCCCAAAGAGCACACAGATGTCTACCACGAAGACTAATGCTCAGCTGCTAAGCAGGTCACGGCCAGGGAAAAGCAAGTTCAATAGCACAAAAATGGGAGGTGCTGCAAAAATGTACAACAGCCCTAATAAAATGGACTGTTCATCTGACTGGACAGAGACCTTCCTTCATCCACGACTCTCCAGGGGACCCCTACTGCACATTAGCAGATGCCACCAAACCTTCTTTAGCAGAATTCCAGAAATCGTACTTGCCATCAGGCCACTTGACAGAGAGGTATCAGTTGCAAGACAGGGGTACTGCAAACCCTTGGCAGGCACTGAAAACTACTACATGATCCTATGCAAATACAAAGGTGCCCAGTGCGAGACGCCCAAATGCAAGACACATGCGTATCCAGCTGAACTGAGCTGAAGAACCTACACCCAGTTGCTGACCTAAGAAAAGAAACCAGTAGTGTATCTGTCGTCATTAGTACCAGGAACAAGCACAGAAGAGAAATAAGTAATGCCTTACAATCCTTTATTTTTGCATTGCTGTATGGAACATAAAAGTAATGAGAGGAATGTGGTATCACTTAGCGATAGTAAATGTACTGCATAAAATTTAAGAGAAGTGTTGCCTTTTTAAAAATAGGTTTCGGATTTAAGATCATCATCCCCTTTTCCCAAACAGTAATCTGATAACATGCTGTACAAACAATAAACTAGTTTGGAACTTTACAAAACATTAAATGGAGTTCTGAAAAGCTCTGCGAGCTCTCAGTTACTTGTAATAAAATAAGCATGCAACCCTTTTCCATCCCCAAACAAGTCTGCATAGAATTGTGCCATAAAAGGAGCTGATAAGCATGGCAGCCTCACTGATGTCTGCCTTCTGCCTTACAAGCGAAGGTAGGTTTGATGGACAGTCATAGGTCACCCATCTGTTGTCCACTTCAGACTACTATCAGCTATCAGAGAATCCACACGTCCACCAGTGATGCTGGAACTGGGTTGGGATCTGGCAGACGTGTCCTTGCCACAGCAGTAGATCAAACAAGTCTCCTTGCCCCTCTTCACCCCATGCCCTTGTCAACCGGTTGTGCTTAAAATATTGACCTGTGGCTCTAACCTCTTTTTCTGCTTTCCCCTCTTCTTCCTCTCCAATGACCCAGACTTTCATCAGGTCCACCTCTAAAGGCATTATCCACGTCAAGGAAACACTCCCATCCAAGTTCGCTTTTTCACATGCTTTGCCAGAAAGCCTGTGGGGCTCTCTCACCTCTGCAGAGGTACATGGTTCGGCAGATGCAGGTGAAGGAGGGGAATCCTTTTTGTCCAAGGTAAACCTGTACTTGCCAGATTTATTCTCGAGATGCTTCATTTTGTTTCTACCCACTGACTAGTTCAGAAGACACAGACGTGACTTTGGTCAGACGAGTAGCAGTGATGAAAGTGCTCTGGTTAGAGTGGTGTTATGAAAATAAAATTCAAAAATGGTGCATTTAGCAATACACTTTCACAATTTCAGAGTTTGGGAGGCTTCATTATTTGGAATAGCGTTGCTTGAAAAAGAACACTATCTGTCCATGAAAAGGACATTTGTTTGTTTGTCTGAGGTGTTTTTCATGTGGTTGCTTATTGCCTGAACAGCATACGAAGGAGAGTAAGAGATCAGTAAACTACAGGCCCTCGTGCTAGAAGTACACTCTGTACAGAAGCCCCATAGACTCTCACACATCTGTCCAAATAAACAAATAAATCCTAAGCACCTATTAGAAGTGGCAATAGCATTGAAGCAAAATTCAAGTGGATGCTCAAGCAGGACATCCCAACAGCAAGCACAGCTACGTCCCCTATCCGTCCCTTCAGCCCAGACAGCACGCCCCAGGTGGAGATCGCTCGCCGGCTAAGTATTATTCTTGCAAAGGACTCCTCCGGCTTCACGTATTAACAGGGATTTATAGGAGTGACTGTCTGGAACACTGCTTAACAATGCTAATAGCAGAGTTCCAAGAAGTCAGTAGTTTGGCAATTACAAATACAGCAATACATGCTGAAATATATGCTCACGCTTGCTAAACCTGTAATCCGAGTTTTCTTTTTCTTTTTTTCCTTTTCCCTCCCCATAATAAGTGGTTTAAATTTAGTAGGAATGATTCACTCGGTGCAGGTTTGCCTGCTTTATTTATTTATTTTTGGGGGCACTTTGAATCCATCTTGGATGACATCTAACAGGAAGACTGGAGGAGAGAGGCAGAATCTGGCTTTCTAAAGGAAAGCCAGCCCATTAAATGCAGTGTCTTCCGTAATTTTGTCATAACGTAAGTATCTCCATAACCTGGCAATTTCCTCCTGCAATAAACAGCAGGTACAGGGCAGACACATACCCAACCGGTATTCTAGTGCTACTTTGGCTCTAAGTTGGGTTCAGGCCAAAAAAGGATGCGTTCCCTGTGGTCTTAAGACATATCTGTCCCGAGATGGTCTGCTCCGGCACCGCGATCCAACTGTAGGAGCCTCCTGTGTTGCTCTCAACCTAACCAGGCTGAGCAGCACCTTTGCCTTGTATGAGCCAGGCTTGGGCGCAAAGACCGCGTACTCATTTGTACATTTGGCTTAAAAAAACCCCACCCAAATCCTCCCTACTTTGAGGCTTCGGTCATGGAAGTCTCCAATTTTGCCGGTCTCATTCATAACTTCGGGGGCTTCTCCTAGAAGCTGCAGACGCGGAGGAATTGACTCAAGTTTCGGCGAGCTGCATTGCCCAGCCAGCAGCACATCGGGAAGATGGGGCTGTTCAGCCTCCGTGCTCTCCCTACCGCCAAAAACGAGCCGTGTCAGTGGCAGAAAGCCCTGACCACAGATGCAGGACTCTGGCAGGCGGCTTTTGACGCATGGAAGGTAACCGCGAAGGAGGTAGGCAGAAGAGCAGATGACAGCTTTGGGACGGCACTGTAGGATTATTACGGCAAAACTTTGCTAAATATATCCGCAGTGCAAAGTAGGTGGGTCAGAACATACCTCCAAGAGAAATCCATATTTGGAAGCATAGCCCAAGTGGCAAGCTATATGTTCAAAGTAGGTATAAGCACAAGCATAAGGGCTTTAAGCAAGAACACTTGAAGGATTTGGAGTTTCGCTCCCTTCCCCCCCACACACACACACATTCAGATGAGCACAAAGCAAGCCTGCAATGTAAAACACTCTTTAGGAAGCAGGCCAGAAAAATCAACAGATGCACAGAGAGGTGAAGTGACCTCCAGTCTCAAACGGAATTATTTAGGAAGCTTGGAATCAAATCACGACTCTGAGCTACCGGCCAACATCCTCTCACCTGCGACTGGGCTGAGACTCAGCAACTCAGTCCACGCGTGACATGCAAACCTGCTGAACTGCAGGTGGTGAGATGGCTTTTTCCTGACAGCATGGTACTCTCAGAGCTGTATTGAACAGAATACTCATTCTGACATCAAGAATCCAATAAGATTCAGTGAGATCCAATACAAGAAGTAGAAACCAGGAAAGTTTTATTATGGAGAATTCTGAAAAACTGATGAATTTTGTTGGGCTGTGACAGAGTTCTGCTGAATTCTCTTAGAACAGGGAATCAGCTTCAGCTGGGGAAATGTATTGGAAGTGTTGATAAAAGCCAAAATTGCAGAACATTTGGAAATGCATAATTTAGTAGAGGACATCCAGTACAGATTCATAAAAGGAAGGTCATGCCTGACAAATCTGCTGAAATCCTTTTTATTATACGACCAAATCGTTAGGTTAGACAAGAGTGAAACAGTGGACATAAGTTATCAGGATCTCAGGAAAGCATTTGATTTTGTACCACTCAGACTGATTTACAAAGTCATAAAGCATCGTGCTGGGAAAAGGAATTGAAATGGATTAAAGAACATCTTAGGGATAGGAACAAAAGCAACGCACTGAGCGGAAGGAGTCTGAAAGAGAGAGGTGTAAAGGTCAGTCTGCGGCTAAACGCGTAAAAATGGCCTCCAAGAAGGGTGAAACTTCAGCTCAGCTATCATTTGAGAGGCAAGAATACCCGATTCTGGTGACAGAACTGCAGAAGAGTGTTACTAGTGGTTGGTAAATTAGCAGAAAATTGGGTGCAGAAAGACAAATGAGCTAGGCTTGGCATCTGACAAAAGGACATGAAAGGCACTGCACCAACCTGTGGGATTCACTTGTACTAGAGCTGATGTGTGAAAGGACCTTCTGGCTGGGAATCTGTGTTCATTTTAAAGAGGATTCGATAATTTTATGGTCATTAATAAAATCTGCAGCTATGCATGTTGTGGTAATGATATGGGTAATTAAATCTGAAGCTTCTGGGAATTAAGCTGATAGCTTGAAAGGGTCAAAAAGAAAACTCCCCTTGTACTCAATCAGAGGAATAGCTTTGCTAGCTGGATAGGTGCATTAATTGTCCGATACTGACCACTACCTGACACACAATGCTACATCAGTTGGACCTCTGCATTGATTCAGCTCAACTCTCCGCAAAAAATACTAAGATTTCATGTAGGACACACCAACAGAAACAGTCTTACTGGACCTGCATGAAACCAGTTTGGTTTGGTTAGCTCCTCTTCGAGAATACTTCACAGACAAAAGTACTTCCACTTATTCTGAGACTTTCAATGGGCTGTTGGGTAATATCTTCTCCCGAAAACTGCCAATTATTCTCACCGCTGGTAGACTGGAGATGAGGTCTGCTGCTTGATGACGATGCAGGAAGTTTCTGTCCTTGTCTTTTCTTTCTTAAGAGACTAGCAAATCTTTACAATGTCCTCATGAGCCGGGGTAAAATTCTCCGCAGAGAACTGAGCCTCAGCAACATGCTACTTGGCTCAAGGTCACCTGTTATAAAGATGAGAACAGAATGTGGATCTTCTGATTCTTACTCCTGTGCCCTGAATACCAGGCCATAGTGCTGCTGCCACCACCTGTGGGGACAGCCTTTCAATCTTTAAGGCTGTCAAAACCCAGCGGCTTTTATGAGCACTAAAATTCACTTTAAATAAACTTCAGTTTAAAAAAAAAAAAAAAAAAAGAGTTACAGGAGAACAGGTGGACTCCTGTGACACCAGAATTCTTCAATGCACAAAGAATCTTTCATCTCGCTGTTCTACACGGCACCTTTAAATATTCTTCTACATAAAGGCATGATATGCAAGAGCAAAAGAATAACCGAGAATCAGTAATCCCTAACAGATCAACTGTGCTTTATCTACACAGATTCTGCTTTCATAAAAGCACAGAGGGGGGGGGAAGAAAAAGTACATTCTTATTGTTTTCTGAAGCTTAAAATAACCACAAAGTGAGAAAAATCAAAGCTGTTCCATAGAACAACTAGGAAAAAAAGTCTCACTGAGCATTTGAGAAAGACAGTAAATGGCAGAAGACAGAATGAGAGATGTACCGAGCGCTATGGTCACCATGCTTAGATCCTAAATTTGGTGTATGCTGAAACCAGTGTGGTTCAAATGGGAAGCATCTGCTAGAATGTATGTGCCCCATATATAATTATAGCTGTCGCTGGCAGCAAAGGCTACAGCTACGGCCACCATTACCTACTCCATTTTCACTTCCTAACTTCTCTGAAAACTTTCTTTTTTCAAATATAATGCAATCGAATGCAGGCAATTTCTGCAGGAAAGTTGCTAACTGTGAGAGACACAGAAGGCAAAGGGATGGGAAGAATTAGAACAAATCACCTGTACTGAAGACAGGCAGGGTTGCCATCAATTTACTCTCGTAGCTGATTGATCATGGAGTTTTTCCACTTCCAGAAACAAGAACAAAATGCATTATCCACTAGAGCTGTTTTTGAACCAAACAACATTTGTGCTTAGCTCTAACGCAGGGTCCAGTCTGGTGCTAGGGGAAGCAGCAGGAAAGTGGCCCAAATGATAGCTAGTAAAACATTAATTTATTCCTCACATTCAGACATTTCCTATTTTCCAAAGAGTTGAGCTGTTCTGTAACGCCTATGGGCTGTTGAGCTGTTTCCCCTTGCTCCCAAAACTAACCACCGCCACATGAGAACCATTTTCTCCCCCCTCAACCTGTATTATCTGCTGGACTGACAAACCTACAGAAATCACTGAAAACCCCACAAACTTCCCGCTAACCAAAAAGCTTCCTAGCCAGTACACAGCTTGTTTTCCAAAACCCCTTTGCACAAGCATTTTCTTGTTTTCCTGAGCTGAGCTCTCTACCCTTTCATGCAGTCAAGCAGTCTTAACACATCTACTCGCTCCTGTCCAAATGGGTCAGGTACCTACAGGCTCAAACAGCAGTTCAAAAGAGATGGTCTCGGAGCAAGGTTGACTTGCCTTCAAAGCTGCAGACCACTCTGCTGTACAGCGATAACACGATGAACAGAAACCATCTGAAGAATTAATCCAGCCCTGACTTTCATCATTCCTTGACATGTCTTTCTGTTACTCTGTCTCCATGCTACACCCTGTATTTTCAAAGATCAAGGAAGACGCTTTATAATTCACCATTCAGACCTCCAGAGGGGGTTTTATATATATATTTTTATACACACACGCATACTTTATTTTAAACACAAATAAATGCTACAGTGTCCATTAATCTCAGCCCATTCAGCCCCACCACTCAAAAAAAAGAGAAGCAGCTGCTGGAGAGAAACCGCGGACCCTGGCAGTTTTACACACACTATTATTCAGACATGAATTAAAGTTACAACAGTTGCCAATTAAAAAAGTCAGAAGACTCTGCGGTGTGGATACATGCTTCTACCCCCTCTGTTGCCAGCTGCTGTGGTACCACAGATGAGCCGGCAGCATCCTCCCAAAACACGCTTCAAGAGGCACCGCTGTATCATCAAAGGTGGGAACTGAGCTTTCCCGGTATGTCCTGCTGCAACACAGGCTGCTAACGAGTTTCTAACAATTATCATTCAAAAAGATCTGTGCAATATCTCCTGTGTAGCAGTGACACTAGCAACTGGCAATATGAGCAATAAGCTGCTGTTTTAATTTAGAGCTATTGCCCACACTACAAGCTTCCATTTTTAAGGGCAATGAAAATAAAAAAACACCCAAACCTTTTTCATTCACACATTACTTGCATTTTGATTCTGAACTTTTAGGTAAGTTTCTTGGCTTTTCTGAAGTGCATATACGTTGCTCAGAGAGATATTCAACCCATTCAGAGGTATACACACCAAAATCCAGGTGGGAATGAGCATACAGCCTTTCCTATGCAGGCTTTTAGACCTATCACACTCATCATCTTACCATTTTCCTTTGAGCTGGATTGGTAGGATCTTGGAAAGTTTCTCTTCCCATCTGAGAACTGAAAAATTTTACTCCAGTTACTCAACAGAAGTATCCAAGTTTGGAAATTGGACGTCCACCAGAGGACTGGAGGATATATAAATCAACACATCAGTCCTCAAATGTAAAAGCTACCATTTAATGCAATATGCCAAAAATAAAATGTGAGCTCCTCCAGACAGTCTGCAACAGGCAATTATCTAAAAAACAATTTTTCACAAAGTTCTGCACATTCTTGCTGACTAACAATTCTGCTGCCAAGCACAGGAGACCGTAGGATGAATTTTTTTCTTTTTAGTTAGTTCTAAGAATATTATCCAAAACACTGACTTATATAAAGTGGTACTTTCAGCTTCATTTATTACTTAGATCTTTATGATTCTTTACATCCAGTTGATCATACATTGGCACACTTACCTGTTATATAAATCTCTGTCCCCATCCACACAAGGATACTATTTGTTAAGCCAGTTTAACCCCTGCTTAAATATGACTTATCATTGAAAAGACAGCTAAATTCCCATGACTGAGGTTAGTCATAATTTAAAGAACTCCTGGAAGACATTCAAAAGTTACAGCAATAAGACTGCTGCAAGATCCTCTAGAGAACAAAACAGGACAGCAGACTTTGAAGGCGTCTGGAGACCATGAACTATCTCTCTCTGGAGACCATGAACTATCTCTCTCCCTCAATTTCTACCTTTCTAAACAAGTATCTAAGCCTTTTTTTTTTAGGATGTAAGCGAGTGCAAGTTCACCGCATGCACTGGTTACAAGTTCTGTTTCATCTAGTGGCCAACACAGATGGATCTTCCTAGATTCACTTTGTATTAAAACATTTTTTTCTCTTTAGCTAGAGACACTAGAAGGGACACCCTGTCCCTATAAGAAGATACCAGTTATCAAAGGGCAAGGTATCTTAGACAGTTATTTTAAAAGTGAAATCTTGGAGGGGACACAAACAGTGTGCTTGGTGAGTATCCCAACAGACTGTGCGTGCTGTGACGGCAGCAGGGCTAAGATGCCACTCATTTGGAAAGCTCACAAAATCCTTTCAGGATCTTTGGAAGCAAACGGAGTGGGAGAAGTTATGACCCAACATTACCTAAACCTCAGACCTGGGCCTCTCCACTCTAGGAAATTACAGTATTGTATTACTTAAAGTGATATAATTTCATCCCTCATCTCTTTACAGTAACATAAATATACTTTTATTGCTACTCCTACAGGAATAGGGAAACAAGTATATTGAAGTTAGTAATCCCTCACCATGTCCACACTGTCCTCTGTGCAATATTACTGTTCCAGTAGAAATCATCCTTCCTCTCCATCAACAGCTGCGCAGCTAAACCTTGCAAACACAGGCCACCAACGCTATTCCAAAATCTGAAGAGGATGGTTTTACCTTGTTCCCTCTCGCTGACATTGGGGTGCCTGGACCACATGTAATGAGCTCTACAAGAGAAGTATGATGCATATAGTGAACTACCTGGATCATTGGAAGGGGTTAATGACTAAGGAGTTCTGGTTGATTCCCTGCAGTTCCCATTTAAGGATTTAAATAAAAAAAAAAAAAAAAAAAAAAAAAAAATAGTGGGATAACTTTAACAGTCTGGTCTTTTAGGACTTTCTTTAGACTCCAAATCAGAAAGTAAAATACCTTCGTCATTCTCCCACTGTCCTCACATCCACAGTTGTTCTTCTTTAAGCTCCAGTTCCTGGAGCCAAATGATAGAAAGAACGGTTGAAAAAGAAAAGCTGAGGAACGTAAAGTGAATAAATACATCTTATACCCTTAAGACAGAATCAACCCCTTCACTTTACCGAACTCTGATTTAGTAACAATTTTTTTGTATATCTGATGCTGTAGATAACAAACATCAGTTAATTTCAAAAAACTGCTCATGCTTATTACTTGGAAATATAAAGTTCTTGGCAAAAAAACCAAACTAGATTGGTCTAAAAAACTCTTTGACGCTGTAAAAGGGAATTTGGAGCTGCTCTTACCTGTGACTGAGACTGATCAGTCAAGAAGCAGCAAGCGGGCTTGTTGAGAAGAGCTGCACAGCAGATGAGCTGCAGAAACTGGGTCAAGTAAAGTGGGCTTATGGGGAAATGTGGTCAGAGAGAGAGAGATTTGGGCCGGGGCAGAGTAGGGACGTCTGACGGCCTGAACTTTGTCAGTCATAATACATGAAGCTGAAGCCCTGAGCGTGGTTTCTGCCACTTCTTCGACTGCAAGATAAAAGCTGAATTCCTGCAAGCAGTGTTTTTACTGTGATCAGAGACTGGCTACTGGGCTAGTCCGACCGTCGCTCTGACCCGTCAGGGATATTACGTTCTTAAATGGCCTGGGCACAATTTATGTACAGCCGCTCCACAAGCCAGAGCACGTGAGTATATTGTAAAACACAGTACATCAGAAAAAGACTCGCCCTACATCTACAAGGAGAAAACTGACACCGTAAGTCAACATCCAGTTGGCTGAGGGAGAAGGAGGGGTGACACACGCACGCATATAAATGGCTTAGATCACAGCCTCACAGTTGCTCTGAAGCAAGCGAGTAAGATTTACCTTTAATATTCTTAAAACGTTTTTATTTTTGAAATATAAGGCATGAAAGTGCCCCATTTTTCACCAGCGGAAGCCAAACCTGAAATAACAAAACAGCCTTAAGTAGTTAACAGCCTACAAAACTCACCATGATTTCCAGTCAGCATTACAGGGACTTGCCCAGTAACACTGTGTACCCATTAACTCCAAGTCCACAATTTGGCCAGAATTTGTTTTGCTGCATTACAGCCAAATCACTTTTTGTGTCTGTCTTCCTCCTACGTGGGATTGCCTTAGCAGAACAGGATGCCAATACTGAAAGCACTGACTGTCTCCGACTTTGCCATCTTTGATTAAGAAGGCCCTTTTATTGCAGGATCACTTAGACTTTACAGATAACTGTTGCTGCATTGAGATGAACTTACTGGCAGGAAAAGCCTACAGCAACTCAGGGAAGAGCAACCAGAATATTAAGCCTCCCCAAGTGAGTTATTCCAGAAGTCCAACACAGTTAGAAATTATTTTCTTAATGTCAGCTTTTTGCTGAAAATGAAGTCGACTATTTCTTGTACTCCCCACAGCACACACAGAAAACGGTGTACTCCTCATTTCCCTACAAGAAACTTTCACCTTGGGTTTGAACAACTCTTGGCAAGTAGGGGGCGGTTATTAAAGGTTTCACTTTAAACATCCTTGTCCTTTCCTTCCACTGTAAAAAATCCTCCCACGACTCCCCTCCCCATCCTTTTGCTGCCGCATTTTCAGCCTCTACTTGCAGCCTCACAACTCCTTGTTTCCAGCCCTGTTCCTGCCCCACGTCCCCGTCCCCGTTTTATTTGCCCCTCCAAGTGGGCAAGGGAAAGGACGTGCCACAGCAACCGCCACCACGCTGACTAATTAACAGTCATCAAAGACCGCAAATCGGTACGTCTGCTCCTACGACCACATTTCTGAGGCACCATATATATAACAGCATCAGGTGTTTCACAGAAATGGGCGAGAAATCCCTGTATTTGAATCAAGGCTGGCACGTATCCTGAAGGATATCCTTTCTGTTTCATTTCACATCTAACAGTCTCTGTGTTACAAGTACGGGTAAATAGCAGTTACCGTGTCATTTCTCTTTATCCTTTGGTATCTCTACTCTGTCTCACCCTTGTTTTTATTTTTAAATGGATGTTCCAATACATTACAAACTGGCTCAGTACGTTGCTTCAGCCACCAGCTTATGCTTTGTATTCAGATAGGTGCAAAGTTTTTTTCAGACAGAGAATTAAAAATCTAATTTATGATGTGGGACATAAGCACCCAGGGATGTAACAGCAGATATTTCTAGTTTATCGTAAGGTCATACGTACCATTACCTCCTCCCTCCAGTTTTACAGATCTTAACAGCAACAGGTATTTTGCATTCATATAAAGGCTGTTTTTCCCCATCAGAAAAATGCAAGTATTTTCTAACTTATTAAACAGAACTTAAAAACCTAAAAGAGCCTGCTAAAGGTATTGCTTTGTCATTTCCAGCAGCAGTCACTTGAATGATGGAAGGTAAAGCTATTTATCATAGCATCACCAAGGAACACAAACGGCATCAAATGAATGACCTGACAATACAGAATTCAAGTGAAACAGAGAGTGACAAAATGTTGGGACCTCATTTTTTGCCCTGATTTACAGTATAGCACATTCAGCAACAGAGTGCTGGTAAATCAACACAGCGAGGCATTTGTTTCAAGGCGGTACAAAAGTAGAAAAGTACATTCTGAAGAATTAATTACTTTTTTTTTTCCTGGGAAAGAGAGAGGCCCTGCAGCATCTTCTAACCAAATACAGAGATGGTTTTGAGCAGAGTACAAGCACTCGGCTGTAAGAAGTATCCCAGGTTCGGTACTGTTGAGGAAGATGGGAAATACCATCAGCTTCACCCAAAACTGTTGCCTTTCCTCCCAACTGTAAATATTTACGCAGTGCCTGAGAATGTAGAGCAATAAGCAAATAGTTAATTACCAAAGGAGTTAAGGTGCTCTTTACAGTTCAGACTAAACTGTCATCATCCCATCAATTTTAATAAAATAAATGTAACAGAAAATCTAAAGAGACCATTATCTCTTGTCTATTCTTATTCAATCTTCATTAAAACTGCTCTACAGCTTCAACAAGTCTTGTGGTCTAGGAACAAAAAAATAAAAGTGTGAAAGACTTTTGTTTTTAATCACAGGAAAACAGAACTGTGTCTGCCTGCCTCGTTAGCTTTGTGAATTTAAACAGTGACCAAACCACTTGAACTTGTCTGCAAGACAGACACACTCTATGCTAAAAATAATAATTAAAAAAATCTGCTGTTAAAGTCTTTCAGAGAGAGGAAAAACAAAACAAGAAATTCAATATGTATTCCATGCTGAAAATGAGCTTAGTACATTTCTTCCACCTTGATTACCAAACCTAGATTGCATTCACAATCAAAAAAAAGCTAGGAAATTATCTGCATTCATACTAGATTTCATAAGGAAAGATTAAAAAAAAAATGTTTTAAATTACATTTTTAAGTTACTTTTTTAAAAGTTCTATTAAAATTTTGAACTATTGCAAAGCATAAGCTTACTATGATGTTATTTAAAATTACATGTAAAATATTTAGCAGCGTTAGCTATTGCTGTCTTTTGGGGACGCTGGGAAAGAAGGGAAATAAATCCGGCTCCTGAACTGGTGAAAGGTACAGCATAAGCACCTGGAAGGAGACTCTCAAGAGCTAAACCACTTTTGCCCTCTTTTGCACATATAAGAAATATTTTTTTTCATTTTAGTTTATTCATCTAATTCAAATCAATATCTTGTTCATTCAAAAGCCGAATAACCAACTGGGAGTTTAAAAGTTTAAAAAAAATGAAAAAATTAAGCAGGAAAGCTTGTTTTCCTCTTCTAATCTGTGAATAATAAAAGAGGTAAGAGAATAAAATCTGCCAGCTCTCAAACCTTGAAGGACATGGTATGCAGAAACAGTTCAGTTCATTAACTGCAGATAATGCTTTCTTTGTTTAATGAATCAGTTTTAAAATGTAAAACATTTATGAGATGTTTTTGTCATTTTTTTTAAAGCTGTCTTTTTAAGATAGTTACATTTAAATACATATCTCAAAACAGTGAGGGTTTTTTTTTTACATTCAGTTCCAATCCTCACCTACAAAGAGCTCATTTGCCATTTCTAGAAATTGTAAAAGTTAAAAGAATTCAAATTACTATTTCTTAAATTATGTACCTGCTTAAGGACATACTCCTGCCCCAATTACCCTACCAGCTAAGCATTCCCCCTCCTGCCCCAAAGAAATTAAGAAATGAACTTAAGAGCTATACTTGTTTGCAAATAAACATGCTTCAAATAGTTACCAGCCAATGAAAATCAACCTGTCTTTAGGAAAATAATGGAAGTACAATCCCAAAACAAGATTAAAATCAATGATTTAAATCAAAGCTTCCCTCTTGCTGATGTAAATCAAAGTGATTTAAATCACCACTTTTGATCAATTCACTCATTTGCATAACCTTGATCGTTTATCCCTCAAAATGTCATCTAGGGGGCAAAGTTAGCTGGAGATTTCTCTAAATCTCAATTTACCCAGCTTCTGTGTTCTTATTTAAAAATTTATAAAATTCACTATCAACTAATACATTTCCATAACTGATGTCTAATGATATTCAGGATGCTGAAGTGGTTTAAAAGACAAACGAATGTGCATTCTGCAGTAATCCCAAGTAAAACTAGAAATATATTACAGCTGACAGTGGCTCTGTAGATGTCCTTACTAACAAACAAGCAAACATGCTGATGGGACAAACAAGTGTTTACAAGATCCCCTCAGCCCATCAATTACCTCTAATACAGTTGGGTAGCTAGGGGCTATTGATCTCCAGTGGGAAATTTTCACAGCATGCTGCTTTCCTGCATTGATCATTGGACCAAAGCAGGGATTAACACAGTGTAGGCTCTCCTTCATTAAAGAAAAACTGCCTTTTCTAAAGGCAACAAAAACGTTTGCTAGAACCTACCAATCTCTGTGCTCCTGAAAGCTGCATTCTCCTTCCAGTTCTCCCCGGCCTGCGTCGGTGTTTCCTGCATAAACTATTACCTTCCTCAACCCTTTAGACTCTTTACCTGAACTTTCAGGTGAATGATACTGTCCAAATCCTCTTGTAAACCGCCCTTCAATATATCAACTCTCCTCTCCATGGTTTTACCTTTCCCGCATCCTCTAATTCAAGGAGCAATGGGGAAAGGGAATGCTGGAGAAGCTGGAAGGGGGCAAGAACACAAAGGAAACTTTGGATGTCAGGATCATACAAATTAAATTTCAACAGTTATCAAGCACACTGGGACAGCACAGGAATCTGCTACTAGGAATTTAGAGGATGCTTTGCATGCACAACATTTTACACAAACTATAACTCTCAAAAATGAAGAGTAAATGTTGAGTGCTTTTACCTTTTTTTATTGGTATATACAAAAAGCAAGACTGTCTCGATTACCAAACAGGTTTTTTTAAATACAAACTTTTAAAGGCAACAGCACAAAGCTAGTAACTGCATCTCCGTCATTTGGATCCAACTACAATACATTTTAAAGTATTACGGTACTTTAAAGATTAAGTAGTGCTACAATTTCTCATATAAAGTTCCCATTCTGAAAAGTTGTTGGTTAGAGAACGCACGACCCTACTGTGTGAGCCTTTCCACTCGGGACATTCAAAGTGGATTTAGCAGGATTACTAGCATACTTCAGCATTTTCAGGATCAGAGCTTAAATGGTATCTCCAACACACACGTGAAAAAAAAAAAAAAGACAGAAAAAGGAATCTGTTCCTAAGAAAATAAGGAAGGTATCGATCCTAAGTAGCTTTATGCTTTGACTTCAAACTAAGAGGGAAGAAACAAAAATCAAATACTATGCATTTTAGCAAAAGAGAGTTTTAAATAATCCATTTATTTATAATCTCTGCATTTATGACTAATTAGTAAGCGAAATAAAACACGCAATAGGAAAAGACAATATTTTTAGATGAAAAAACTCAGATCATAAAGGCATTTATTTGTTCCAAGATTGAACAATAAAGACAAACTTTATAAATACTAAATTATTACGCTGAGTCCCAAAATGCCCTAGCTGGACAAACCAACAAAAAAACCCTACTGGAAATCCCTGTATGTAGCAAAACATCATTTTTCTCATTTTTAAAAGGTAGACAAAGTTTAGCTCATTTCAGGAGAGCAAACAGTCCAGACTGAAGGAATAGGAAAAGTCAGTATCCCAAAAGGAGCGAAAAATAAGCTATTACAGCTGCATATAGACATTTCCTGCCTCAAGATCTCAGAAATTAATTCCCCAACACACTCAGAAAACTAGAGTTAACATAAACCGATGCCCAGATTTGTTTCCCAACTTTTTTTTTTTTTAACTTCTGACAATTTATTTTTAACTACTGCACAGAAGTTGCATCTGTTGAGAATGCTCACTTTGCAAACCGAGCTCCTGCTCTAGCGATTGCGGGGCGACTTTCCTGTCTCGCCTTCAGTGGAGTTCAAACCATTTCTTACTCTTCTACACGCTAATGCCAAATTTAGCACTTAAAGACTGCGGCTCTGCCATCTGCTCAAGACCCACTGTTTTGTCAGTAAAAGGACACATTGCTGCCATCTTTAACCTCTCACGTGAGCCTGAAAGATGGATTTAGCCGAAGTAGATGGTCTATGTTTAACTTGCATTTAGTGCCTTTAAAAGTTAAAGGAGTACTATGAATGATGCCAGGGCAAGCATTATCTAAAAAGATAAACAACCTCAAAATAGCCAGAGAGAGCCCTGTTACACAGCGAGCATCCTGCTGTGAATGTATATCCTCCAACAGAAGCCATTTAAGCAGTTCCTTTCCAACAATCTTCCAGGGACTCATCCTAAAAACCTAGGGGCAGGGACAACAAAAACACCAAACCAAACCACAGAATGGTTAAGGTTGGAAGGGACCTTGAAGATCATCTAGTTCCAACCCCCAGCTCTGGGCAGGGACACCTCCCCCCAGCCCAGGTTGCTCCAGGCCCCGTCCAACCTGGCCTGGAACACCTCCAAGGACGACGCTTCCACAACTTCTCTGGGAAACCTATTCCAGTGTATTACTGCCCTTAAAAGTGAAAAATTTCTTCCTAATATTTAATCTAAATCTCCCCTCTTCCAGTTTGAAGCTAATCCCCTTCTTCCTATGACTCCATGCCCTTGTAAAATGTCCCTCTCCAGCTCTCCTGTAGGTCCCCTTTAGGCACTGGAAGGACACTATAAGGTCTCCCCGGAGCCTTCTCTTCTCCAGGCTGAACAACCCCAACTCTCTCAGCCTGTCCTCATGGGAGAGGTGCTCCAGCCCTCTGATCATCAATCCTATCATCATCAAATCCTATCATTTAAACAGCTGAAGGACTTCACGTAGACATTTTCTTAAGAGAAGAGCTCACTCTTAAGCACGTTACTTGTGGTCACTTCTTTCCCAAGTCCAGACTTGCAGGTCATGAACACGCACTCTCAGGTACAGGGTTCTTCCCCCCAAGGAAAAGTGCCCAGGCTGGACTCAAAGCCGGACAACGCTTTGAGCGTGAGTCTCTAACAGGGGACATGGCAGCTCCAGGACAGCATCATCACTTCTTTCCTTGTCCCCAGCCCCACGTACTGCTGAAAGGCTGACCGCAGATAAGTAGCCAAATTTGGGATAGGTGGCCCCAGAGCAAAACCAAGCCCGTAGTGCTGGGCTGTGGGTGCACAAGATCCCCAGCCTGCAGAAGACAGATGGGGGGAGCACTCCCTCTCGATCCCATATTCAGCTCCGGGATATTCGACAGGGCTAGGGCTGCCATTATACATGCCCTTCATTCCACAAACACAGCTGCGACACTCGCAAGCAAAGGTGCATCTGCATCACTGCAGAGTCATGCAGATTAAAAATAAAAAGCTTTAAAATTACTTTCCAATTTAAAATATTTTAAGTGAGCAAAATGAGTAACACGCGTATTTCGTAAAAATTTTCCAAGGGAAAAATCAAGGCAGTGAACGAGTGGAAGTCACTTGGTAAGCACTGGGAACTAGTGTCTGATTAAGTGCCAACCCATCTTTCAAGCAGTATCCTTGTCTGCAAGAACAAAAGAACAAACATTTTCTTTTTACTTTGCTTATTTAGCTCAGTTCAATGACTACTGCTTTCAAAGTTGAGAAATCAGTTGGGAATTCAGAAAGCAGGCAAAACAGTTTCTCACTTTTAAATGAGGAATAGAAATAAGGTGAGTTGATGAGGTCTGCCAGCTTTATGTTTTTGAAGGGCAAGGTAACCCGAAATTAAGTGAATTTTACCTTATCCAGACAAGACTCACTGTATTTAATAAGTGTATTTTAAAAGAAAAACTGTATTTTGACATGTGTAACACAGCCTTAACATAAATAAAGCTGCACTTTCAACTGAATTCCAGTTTCCATCCAAATGTAGCTTGACATGATTTGTAAATAAGAATAAGCTGGGAAACATGCAGAGAATTAACCATTTTCCAATTCGGCATGTAATAAATATATAGAAGTAAAGTAATTGCTTAGGTTACTTCTTGACACCTGCCAGAAAACTACGAAGTTACCAGCAGAACCTAAGAAATACACATGCAAAACAAAACTAAAGATCAGTTATTCAAACCAAAGTTTCCTGCCTGCTATTTAAACCACTTTGATTTTAATTGATCCACATGATCGACACATACAACTACCCACCCTCTGAAGCCATATTTAGGTTAATACAGCATCTATATGATGCATTTATAGGAGGCAAGATAACTTCTGAGATGTATCTAATGGATCTTTTACCTATCCAGGAGGCAGTCCCATTTCTGCCCTAAGCAGCAAGGGAAGGCGATCAAAGGAAATTCCGAGAGAAGTCAACGGGAAGACCAGAAGCATTTGGGCCGTTTAGCCAGCATCTGTTCTGGGCGGGTTAGTAAGAGCAGAGACAAGAGAACAGTTTCCTCAGGCTCCTCTTCCAGTTGATGGAGACAGAAGTCCTCTACAGGCAATTCAAAACTGAAGCCTAATTGCAGATCCTACGAGTTGCTCCCTGGAGAAACTTCTCTCTGTCTTCTAAAAGGGCAAAGCTAGTCTTTGTGGACATCCAATGATAAGCTAGCTAGAAAGCATTGCCACCACTGCACTTCTACAAGCAGGAGCCAAGGGACACCACTCAGCTACAAGGTCCTGGCTGTATTTGGCGGAAGGAGTGCTGCCTGTGGTTTGAGCTGGCTGGACTGAAAGGCTCTGGACCAGATTCGGCTGTTCACACCAACAGTTTGTGAATGTTAAAAATGTGAAATTGAAGCAAACACACACACCCATCCTTCAGGAAGAAACACGCAAATTAAAACCAAACCACCTCTTCTTCCACATTCTAAAAATGCCAACTTGAAGGGGCTGGGACTCTTTGGTTTTGTATCACACAGGAAATAAAGGAAATGCTCAAACAGGTGTAATAAGGTGTTTATGAACTACTAAACTTTGCTTTGAGCAGATAAAAGTTGGTCACTCCCATTGTAGGATGCAGCAAAACCAATGTCAAAACTTATAGGTAAAGATTTACTCGCTGACAAGAAGCAGGGATGGTTTTTGTCCAAGTAAGGAAGACGGTATTTCATGTCAGACCTATTCAAGACATCTAAATAAGCTGGCAACACTACCAACAAGCTAACAGACACCTTGAGCGCCAAATCTGTCCAGCAACCACACTGGCACACAGAAAGTGGATGAACAACTTGAAATTTTGGCCAAACAGCTGCATCAGAGAGTTTTACTTCAAAACAAAAGACCAGTAATGTGCAACCTTTCCATCCACACCTGACTAGATATGAAGCAGCAGATCCTACAATCTTACACAGGTAAACATTGCAGTGCTGTGTTGCCAGAGACGTGTTTGCTGGGACACGGCGCAGTCAATGGGGTTTGAACAAAGCCATCCCACTGGTCCCACCAGGACCGGAGTGGTCCAGGAGCAGGGTGTTTCCTATGCGAAGCCACACACACGCATGGTATTTTCAGGGATGTTCTCCAATGGCCTTTTCTACGCAGAAGGGAAGGATTAAACCACACCTCAGAGCAATTTAAATAAATCTGCACAACCTGAGGGTCACTGTGAGTGCCTTACGCCATTTCACCTTAAATTAGTTTCCCATCAGCCTTAACTTGTCTCTCCGCATGTGGGAACTCCCAAGCACAGCAAGGCAACACCCATGAAGTGACCTCTAACCACGACCATGCATGTAACTAAATGAGATTTATACTTGGTTGTAGTTTTACCCATTGTAAATTACACACATAAACAAACATAAATTGTATGTACATAGAAATGCATTTGCCTCTATAAATATGAAAACAAACCACCACTTGTACTCCAAATCTCAAAGCTTCTCCCAGCCATTCAATAAACCTTACAACCAGAGCCAGACACATTTTATGTTTTTATAAAGTCTGCAACTAAACCTTAAAATAAATAATAAAAAAGATCATAATACATCATCCTGACATCAAATCAGCAGATTGGGATTTCAGTATATCAAAGTGATGGATACAGACTTGTTTTAAGTACGGTTTAGTCTGCATTATACCAGAGCATTTATTGCTGTTGCCTTTAAGACTTTTGCCTTTCCAAGTTGTTCCAAGTAAGAGCAACACTCTTATTTTCCCTCAACTGCCTGGATCTGTGAGTCAGAGCATGTGATTCAGCAAAAAGAAAAAACTGTCCCCAAAAAATCATGACTGGGGAAGCAAAGGACAGTATGTGTTTTCTAGCACAATTTCTTGGTTTTCCTCATTTTCCTCTTGCTTGCCAGGTGATCTAAAACCCACCCTTTGATGGGTCAGGAGTCAAGCCCCTCTCAGGAGCAAAATCCTTCCTAATAAACCCCACACCACCACACCACCTCTCCATCCACTGCTTAATCACCTCTGTCGTTTCACTCTGCCACAGTTTCAGGCTGCTGGAGCACTATTCCCCCCTGGGCACTGCTGCCTGCGACTACAGAGGACCGTGTCCAGTCCCCCCAGTATACTCGCCTGCATTACTGTCCGGCTTCCATCCGCTCACATCAACGTCTACCTGCTCTCCTCGATCCACGCCTGCCTCTTGCCCATCTCTCTCTGCTTTTGATGGAGTGAGATAAAAAAAAGCTGCTAGTGTCCCCATAAATGAAAACTCTGCCCTTGCACCAAACGCTATTCAGTAAACGAATACACATTTTCAGTTATGTCACATATATACATTCTTCTCTTCCATCACCAGAGCACGCTGAAAACTACTAATTCTCATTGCAACCCCAGATGGTGGCAAAATGCATCAACTTTGCAGATAGTCCAATGCAGCAGGATGTATGCAAAGAGGTCTGTTAACCATCCAGGACGTGCTGTGCAACCTGTGCGCTACACACAACTGCTTCCCCTTCCCTCAGGCTAAGAAGACCACACTTCTTAACCTTAAAAAAGTCCAACTGTTTTGCAACAACTCCATGGGCCACCCTGTATCCCACTAACACTAAGATACGTGGAAGTGGTAGAGTCGTAAAACCACTAACCTTTTCAGTAAAACATTTTCCTCATTAAAAATATTGATAAGAACCCCGCATCCCTTCAGCTTATACTTCTCAGACAATGCCGGCAAGCACAGACAGCACTCGAGAACGTGCCCGTAAGTAGAGTTCAGAACATTTAATTTTGCTGCAATTATTTCAGGGCCCCCCTTCTACTATGTTATAGACAACCAAGAGTCAGCAAGTCACTAACACCGATACGGAAACTTGCTGTTTGATACAGATTTAAACAAGACGTCCTCGTTTTTTGATCTGTGCTCTATGTAAATGGTGCTTCGTAAGCAGAACTGGTAATCAATTTGGAAAAGAGGAGAAAACGTAAAAGAGTAAATTATCATTTCTACCAGTTCCCCTTGCTCCCCCTGCCCTCATCATAGTTTTACAGAACTTCTTTGAGCCTCCTTACGCAAGCAGTCAAACCAGCAGAGCAGAGGAGGTGAAAACCCCCGGCAGAGGAAAGAAGAGAGGACAAGTAGCTGATGGTAGAAAACAGGTCTACGAACAAAGACTGACCGTGTCAGGGGTTGATCTGTTTTGGAAAGTGCCTCCATCTTTCAGGTTGCTCATATCACTTTTTTCCTTGTAGCAAAACTGAAACCATTCTTTGTGTGTTATAAGGGTGCAGGAAGCTGTTTACAGGCATGGAGAATATACTCTTCAAATTTAAAAAAAAAAACCCAAACACCACTAACCAACTAAATAATTATAGCAACCCTGGGTCTGACTGTACCCCTCTTGTGCAAATGCTATTGCATATCCCGCGTAATATTTATAAATAGGACTGGTTTTATCATCTACACAGGCTAGTTAGTCCCTATCATTTACACTGGCTGCTCTTTCGCTTAGGCTGGGAGCTCACGCACACGAGTTCCCTGGTATGAGTTTGTAAATACAGATATGTATGAACAGAGTAATAGATAAGCAATCCAGCAATATGAGGCCGTAATTCCACCGAGCGAGAAAGCATGAGAGTAACCCCAGGTAATGTAACTGTTTCTACATATTCACACAAATAATCTTAGCCTGTGTCCTGACACTAATATAAGAACGCGGTCTTATGGAGCTTGAAATCTTCCCCTGGAGAAACAACTTTGCCAGAGCAGAATGGAAGAAAGCACGCTGTGTAGAAAAGAATGCGTGTAGCTTTGCTTGCTATTTAAACCAGGCTGATTAATCTTTAAGATCTAGCAGCTTTTTAGATTTTTGCCTTCTCTCCCTCCCCTGTTCCACCAGTATTTTGATCAGTGCTTTAAAGTAACAGCACACCAGGGGCTAAGCTCTACCCAGGACTGCATATGCAAATCCCATCAAGTGCAAAAGCAACAGCTCACATAAGAGCGCAGAAACCACCAACTAGCTGGAGATAACAGGACAGGTCAAAAGTGGAATACAAAGCAAGGAAGAACTGGGATGTACGAGTCTCAGAGATGCCCGAATACAAGCAACCGCAGCCCTCCCAAAACCATGCAAGTCTGGGTTTGTCAGTTGTTGGCTCAAACTGGATCATCAGGGTTCTCACCTGCAAGCTTTTCACTGCAAAAGCGAGATCTTCGGTCCTGGCAAAACTTGAGATTGTTGGATAACATGTAGATTCTCAAAGCTGACACATTAAAAAAAAAACCTAAAAATTTGATAAAAGATGCCAATATCGACAGCTTGCTTTCGTATGCAGGAAGGTGGGAATGGAGGACGAAAGGAAGTAAATCAGAAAAGAATATGAATGAGCAGAGGGCATTTATCAGGAGCCCGTTACCTAGACCGAGGGCAGCCTTGTTCTCAGCGACAAACAAGCACGGAAGACAGACCATCCCCTGCCTGGAAACCGCTTGCAGTCTAAAGCCCTAATTGTGAGACCACGATCTGTCACATAAGGTTAAGCATCTATATAAAAGTTTTCAGGTCTAGGCCTTGAGAAGTGAAAGGCAGTCCGAGGTAGTCCTTCAGCACACCAGTGGGAAATGTAGGTTATGCGGAACACAAAGAAAACGTCTGACAAAACCTCAGTATGAAGCACAGTACAGAAGACTGCAACTAGGAAACAGATACGTACGGCACCTCAGGAGAGATCTTCCCTTTCATAAGAAGTTACTTGGGAGATAAGGAAAGACAACAGAGAATCAGACCACCATAAATCCCTGGGATGCAACCCTGGTTTTCCACATCGCAGCTCTAACGGCACAATCTAAAGGCTGTCTGCCTTTGCTACAAGAATTCCTGCACAAAGTGTACGGATGTAGCGCGTACGTTCCACAAAACCCAAGTTTACATAATAAAGAGAATATATATATTTGCTTTGATCTCAAGTTGCCCCATAAATTTTTAATAAAAGCTGTAAAACAGAAATCTTTGGACAGAAATCGGCAGCAGCAATGAAATTTAAGCATGCTACTCATTTCAGGTTAAGAAAACCCATTTCCAATCCATTCCTATTAGAACTGTTACCAACTTCTTGCAAGGAGAAATGCAAATGTCATTCACAGCCATTTGTTTGCAGATTTTTCTCTTAAACCTACCTGCTTTCCCTTGCTCTCTCCAAAACAGAGGGACTAAGGGACCACTCAATCTGTTTTGTCATCGTTGTTCCTATTAGCAGAGACAACGCTAAGTTCAGATATTGCGGTCCTCTCATTTTGTATTTTACTGGAAGGATGTCTTGATCTGTTTTTTCTTTCTCTACAGAGAAACTGTTAAACCAAAAGCACTAAAAAAATACTTTTCTAGTATGCACCACAAATAGATTACAGTTTCTAGTTCAAGTGCAAAGGGACAAAGAAACCAAAATCTTTTTATATGCATACATTAAAATAAAAGCAGGAAACAGATTCACATCTGGAGAAAAATATTAACCCTTGTGCTTTCAATGATGCAACTCATGGTAACTTCATTTGCAGTGGTGTTCCCAGCTCCTTTCCCCCCTTGATTAAAGAATGAACACTATTGTACAGCATTGGAAACAGTATGTTCACACATATCCCATAGAAAAATAACGTTTTCAGTAAAGTAGGAGGCAGTCAGGAGGTTCCAAAAAGCTGAGGCTATCAAATACCTATCTAGAAAAAAAAAAATAAAATTTAAATGATAATTTCCTTGTTCAAGACTAGCAAATATCACTATAGCCAAGAAAATAGTCTCACACAGTGGCATTTCATAGGAAGGTTTTTAGAAAACACAGTATTAAAAGAGAGAGAGCCAACAGTATTAGGGGCAGAAAAGAGGACAGATGATTGCAGTGCAATATGAGCATGAGAAAGAGCGAGCTAATGGGATATAAAACTGCATACACTGGAGACAGCTTTACAAGTTAGAGAAATGACAGCCAAATAGCAATCATACCACACCAAAAGGTACTGACAAGTCAGAAAAGAAACTTCATTTTCTAACTGACAGCAGGCTTAGCCCTTATGTATGAAGAGTACGCAGAGTTGGAGTTAAACAGTAACTGATAGTCCTATAGATGTTTGCAGATGACCTAAAATGGAGAGAAATCAATCGTTCTGCAACTCTGGGCACAGAGAGGTGTATTTTTCTGGACGCAGGTATGTCAGTAGAAAGCTAACCCGCTCGTGCCCCATCTCCCTGCCAGGGGGGAGCACTTGCGGAGCCCGGCTGGCACAGTACGGTGTGTCAGCACTCCCCGCGTCACCTTCAGCAGAACTATTCGGGCTACATCACGCATGAACTTACAGATAGGTCCACGTCATCCCAACCGATTTCATCTGAACCAAACAGGAGTTATTAAACAAGCAGAACCGCCAACAGATCGGTGAGGATGGTAACTTCTGGGGAGGGATAACCGTTTACTACCCAGCACATGGACTTCAAAAGACATCATTTGCTCATGCCTTAAGAGGCATAGAACAGGACTGAACAGGGATGCCAGAAAAAAAAAAGGAATAAAACAAACAAAAAAGCTGGCAATTTATAAATTGGGATATTTGCTCACTAGGAACTGAACTTTAAAAAAAAAAAAAAAAGCACCCGGCTTCACAAAGGCTACCTAGCCTCCAGGTACGTGACACTAAGCAGGCGGAAAACACCGCAATGGGCACAGCTCAGGATGGCAGTTTGTCCAGACAAATGGGCCATTAAGGCTTTAATGTGCCTATACCTCTCTTGAAGTGGAAAAGATGGGATACAAAAGGTACAGGGATGCCTGAGCACACAGAAGGGATATTTGCAAGTATAGGCTTGGGAGGCATCAAAGGTTTGCCCCGTTCTTACAGGCTTCCCTGGGCATCCAGGACTGCTGGTTCTCTAGCCTTGTGCCAGAGGCAAGGCAAACTGCTCAGCTGGCCACTACAGCCCTTCATTTATTACACCTGATTTTAACTGAACTTTTTGTTCAGCAAGTTCAATAAGTTCAGTTAAAATAAGTCTCCATACTGTGTTTTGCAACGCTTAAGTACATCTTATTTTACAGCTGCCTATATTCAGAGGCACAAATTAGCGTAGCTCCGCCGTCACTGCAGATCAGAGCCTTGCTTCAAGCAATACTTTCATGCCATACACCCTTATTTTTAGAAGTACCGTGTGCGTGCACCACTGCTGCTCTGTAGAAAAAGACCAGCAAAGCCAGAACCTCACTGAATTCACAATTTAAAAGTCTACCATGTAAAACACCAGTTAAACAACTGACTTCTAACCCTCCCTTGTGTCAGCCACCGCGCTAAGTCCAGTGAGAGTAGTATGTCTATAAGAACTATTATAAAAGCTTTTTAAAAGTAAGGAGAAAGAACTGGGGACAGAATGGAAAGCACAAGGATGTATCTATGTGAAAACTTAGTTTAATTTCCCCATTTGCGCATACCACAGAATTGTGGAGGTTGGATAGCACCTCTCAGGCTTGTCAGGTCTAACTCTCCTGCATGTGCAATTTTCCTGTGCAACTCGCTCTAAAAATAAGTGAGCAGGTACATGATGATCCACCTGGATTTAGGTTGGTGCTGGGGTAACGACTGAACTACAAAGACGCCTCTTCCTATGAAGACAAACTGTCTCAGAGCTGCGAGGTAGGGATGCTCACACTTTTTGGCATGGTGGCTTCAGAAACCTGAGAGAACATGGCTAGATCACTCTTGCTAGGGGGCTGGCTAAGGCCAGAGCTGAAAAGTTAGGTTAAATGGCTTTTAAGCTAAGTTTGTAATTGGAAACTATGACTGCAAAAAGCAGAGGAACAGATAAGAAAATGACTGTCAACAGGAGCAGGGAGAACAGGCAAGGGAGACTCAGGATGCAGTAGCAAGCAGAAACGTTAATTGCCATTTCTGGGAACACCGGTTACGGTCCAGGACTCTCCTCAGCGGGTATAAGTGCACAGAGCTCACACCAGCACATCCGAACTAATGCAGGAGAGTTTGGGAGGTCTGCCCAACCAACATCACCACACAAGTATACCTCAGAAGTCATAATCCCTCCCTTTAATACTCAAGACAAAAGAAATCACATTTGCAGCCAAAATGTACTGCTAATACTGCAATGGCAGTATGGCCCCGAGCCTGCGGTCTCTTCTCAGGGGTAATTCACATTAGAAGAAAACCGAAGGATCATCCTCTTTATTTGCGGGACATTTACACATGCTGTTCACTGGAAGGCCAGCGCTACGGACTTGTACAAGGAGTGTGCAAGGAGAACAAAAGCGTTTCAATCCCAACACTGCGCAGGTGTAAGGCAGCATGACGCAGAGTCCGGAGGCAGCACCCAGGAGGACACCAGCAGCAGGTTCCTACCACGAAGGGTGGGGGGAAGGCTGCACATAGTAAATTGTTTCATCAAATAATTGGAGGAAGGGCCAAAGTCTCCTTTGGAAGGTTGACAGTAAAAGTCTGTCAGAAGCAAAAACAACGGAGAATTAATTATTCTTAAGTATGAAAGGACCTAGGATTCAGTGATGTCCTGTTAATTAGAAAAAGAAAATATCCTCAATATATTTCCAGTTCTTTATGAAAGCCAACAGAGAGCATTCCCACTGCCTCTAACATTAGTTACATCTTCTTTTAAGGACTCACCCCTTAAAGGCATTGAAATTCGATGGAAATTGCAGATACTCAGTACTATTTTATTCCATATTCAAATATCTGAGCTCGCATAAAATACGCAAGAGAGTCTTCATCAACTCACGCTGTTTCAACAGTTCTGGAAATCACAGAAAAGTAACTGGCAAAGTAACTAAACTTCTTTAGTGTAAAGGAGGCGTTTAAAAGAGGTTTTGGTTTTGTTTTAGACGGTCTCCCACCAGGTAATAAGCAGAATGCAGCTCTGACATGCAAGAAGTAGAACAGACAAGGTCTTTGGCAGTCACAATTTATCAGTTCTCCCTTTCCATGAAGATGACAACACTGGAAACTAAATGCGCTCTAGTCTTCTTTTCTGCATCTGTGTAGGTAGTGCATTTTGTGAGGGACAGAACTGGCAGAAGAGACAGGCTGGCTTCTCCAGCGTACCTTTCCCCCAGCATTTTGCAAAACAGGGAGTAGAAAGCTCTTCAAAATAAACCAGGATCTGCAGGCATCCTGCTGCAGCTGCAGGAGCCATAGCCTTTCACGAGAAGTTCTCTCCTCACAAAGCGCACGAGACATTTACCAAGGGATCCACAAAAACCAGCATGCTGGACAGGCAGCCATCTAAAGCAGATGCACAAAGGAGAATGACAGGTTTTTAATCCAGCCTTCTGTTGAAGTGAGGTGCCCTAGTGTGGGCTGAAGGGAAGCTGCTCCATCATACCGCAATTTTAAGACTCGTAATATCCCAAGTGGAAGAAGGTGCCTTTACTCCAAGCACTGGGCAGCAGCAAGTCCCTCATGGAAAAGGACAAGCAGAGCAGATGGCCTCGATGGCTTCATGGTCACCATCTTCCTTTTTACCTGCCAGCTCACTAGTCAAACACTGCGAAATTACAAGACATTTAAATAACTTGTGCCTTGAACCTGCCTCGTAGGCATCCAGCACCTCAGAGTGCCCGACACCACCCAGCCAGTCACTGCATACCCCACAGCTGGGGAAGCTCAGTTTGCCCCCTTGAAGCTTTTATTTCATTGAAATAAACTTATTTAATTATTTAATTGAAATAAGACTGGCAGGAGCATCACACTCTAGCAAAGGCCTTAACAGCACACCTGCGTTTCAGTTTCCACCCTGGGTTATTAGCCAAACTGTTTATAAAACAATTTTAAAATGCCAGCTTTTATGTATTACAGTTTTATTAATCTTGAATGATACATCATATGTGCTGGATGCATAAAAGGGTTATGGAAACACGGTTTGCATTTTAAAACACTGTAGTGAAAACAAATGAATTATCTTTATTAAGTGAATTGAACCTTGCTGTGTCCTCCACTGAAAGATTCCAGTATTAGTGAATCTCTTTCCTCATTGTTCTTTTTTTCCACCTTATGTTAAGCGAGGAAAACAAGCATTTCTGCATTTACAGCTCCCAAAAGGTTCCTCAGTTTTGAATTAAGTAGTCTGTGATCTGAACTATCCGAATATACTGAAATGAAGAAAATATGTTCTATGTACATGCAGAAGAGGCTACTTCTGTCGAAAGCTGGTTTACTACTTCAACGGATTCCGGTTCCACACGCTCAGCCAAGAGTGACTACCATCACTTCACTGGTTTGACCTTATTTGAGATACTGGCAGTAAAAATACATTGCCTAGGTTCTGTTTAAGTACCATACAAGAAATGTAGGCATTGCATCAGATGGCTTAGGCTTAAAAAGAAGGTATTTATATATTTTAACCTATTTAAATAGAAAACATTTTTAAACAAACAAACAAACAAAAAAACCCAAAATTTTGAATCCAGGTCATAAACTCAAGTTTATAAAAGACAGCATAGCTGCAAAGAGAGGGTGGAGATGCTTCACGGCTGGTTTTTTATTAGCCAACTTAGCCAACAATCAGCTTTTATTCTTATCAAAGATACAGATGCATCCATTTGCTATTAAACGTATCTGTTTTCCCGCAAACTAGACATACTTCCAGGCTCCAGATAAGTGGTGAGTCTGGCCCTTTAGCATCCTGAAGTACAGGAATTTTAACACCTTCTTGGAGCAGTATTTAAATTGATCATCAGTGTAAACAAATACACTCTGAATAGACCGTCCTGATGGGCAATAAGCTCTTTGGAAGTAAAGACTACCTCTTGTCTGCATACTTGTTCAGTACTTAACACATTGGAGCCCCAGCTCCAGCAATGCTCTCAAACTGCAACCACTGTCACTCCAACCTTCATCTTAAGTATTTTATCAGCAATTTATACGCACCTATACTTAACCCCCCTAAGCAATCAAACGCGAAGACCCAAAAAAGAACTCTTTCCAGCTCTCCAAGCCTCAGGCAGGCGGAGTGGGAGATATGCCTAAACGAGTTGCACGTTCCAAAAACAAGTTTTTATGGAGGAAGGGGAGGTTGGGAGGAGAGAAAGAGGGATGAGCTTTCCATAGCACTACAATGCCACAGGAAAGCACCACGTTTAATGTAATCAAGCTCTACATTGCAGCCATATGGAAACAATTTCAGTCAATAAACAACTCCTGCAAGAAGACAGCAGAGGAACAGAAAAATCAGATACCGATTTAGCTAGGAGGCAGGAAAGCCGCCGGCTGAGCTCAGAGGTTTGCATTATAAGAAGTATTTATGTCCAACAAACCACCGCACATTTTTGAGTCTCTATGACTTGCCTTAGACTTCCACAGGGCCACACCTCAGACTGCAAGCAGCAGAAATGGCATATCTTCTTTTACAGCACCTTTCCCAGCCTCCAAGATCCCATACCTCCATCCTCTTTCCTTTCTTCCCCCTTCCAAATCTTTCCTCAAAGCCTATCGCTACAACAGGTTTCCCACTAGATAGCCAGAAAGGAAGCAGACATCCCAAACTCCAGATACTCGCCCCAATCTCTTTGCACTTTATCTGCCTGGAATTTGCAGGTTTCAAAACAGGGACTTTCTCATGGAGCAAGTCCTTTCAAACACCTACCTTAAAAAAAAAACCACAAAACCAAAACAAAACAAAAATGCCCCTCTTACTGACGGTGGTATTTCAATGCGGCTTGGTTTCAAGATACAGTATTTATATTCAGCATAATATGTACTGTATACATACCATAGATGTATTCAGCATCCTAAAAGGCAATGGCAAAAATACTACAAAGACATTCGTGTGCGCTGCCGATTACAGCTGCAACATGGAGGGAGTAAAAGCTAAAGCAGTTTGGGACAGGAAAAGGGAAATTCAAGGGAACAGCCAGCAAGCAAAGGCAGCTGCATTTGTAACAAAAAGTAAGAAGGCATGTTGCTATGAATAAAACAGAATTTACTTGAGTGTGGCAGAGGAGTGACACCAGTATTTATCAGAATTATGCCCATGAAATGAACTGAAGGATAATTCACAAGTGTCTTCAGAAGTGGCCGCCTGCAAAGGCTAGAAAGGTCTTCGCTTCCACGATGCTACGCAATCTGCCAGCAGATGCACCACGGCCGCCCCAAAAGCAGTGCGGTTTTATACCTGCAGACATTCAGGAACAAAAGGTCCTGGGATGTTCCTCTTACTAATCAAAGTGCAAGATTCCACAGCCACAAAAAAAATTAATATGATAATAGTAAATTTTTTTAAACTAACTTTCTAGTGAAAATAATTTTTTTAAAACTAACTTTCTAGTGGAAGGGAGAATCAGGATTACTGTGAACAGTTCTCCATTAGACTGGGGCAACATGCCTTTGTCACACAAAGTACCTTCTAATTTATCAGTAATAAAAGATGATTTTCAGCAAATCCATTAAGAGTGAAACATTTTAAATTGGTCTACAAAACATGCACCGAAGCAGGCTTTTTGCAGTCTTGTAGGGTGGGGTATTTTTTTTCCTTTTTTTAATGAATGACTCTCTAGAAAATGAGGGCAAAACCCTAGACCAGGTGGGTGTTCATACTGTGCTAATGCTCAAAAAGAGGATGGTGCAAATCTGGAGAGCTGTAAGGTGGTCAGCTGGATATCAATCCAGGCAAACCAACAGGGAAAAAAAAAAAAAAATATATATATTTCCCCAGTAAGGAATTAGAAAACAGGGACACTGGTAGTGCCAGTCAGCATGTTTTAATGGCAAATGTCTGGATAAAGGACTAACTTTGAGATAACAAATGTAGTCGAACAGAGGGAAGTTAGTGCACAGAGCGTACTTTGGTTCTAGTGGAAATCCACATCGGCTGCTCCGTATCGACTGGTACTTTCTGAGAGCTGTCAGTTAGCCAGTTCTCAATCTACTTCCTGGGATTGCATCATACTAATTTTTTTGTCACTAAATTTAAGGTCTGATGCAGTTCAACATTTTTATCACTGCAGATAAAAATCTGAGACTGACACCCGGACTACAGGAACAGTACATTATTATGAGGAAAGGACAGCAAAAGAAAGTCTGAATACCTACCTTAACTTAGCTCGGGAAAGCAAAGCACAGCTGAATACAGAGGCAAATTTATAACCTAAGAAATGCAGACTGTAACTCCTAAATGGCAGACTTAAATAGAAAGAATCCCAGTGTCGGAGCAGCGAGGCTCACAAACAGGATTTCCCTATGCAAAAGGGCTACTGTGAACCTTTCAAAGGGCTGCATAAGGAAAAAGGCTGTCGCACCTCAGTATTCAGTAGGGATCAGACACAGGCTGGAACATTCACCATTTTTGGTTTCCACAATGTTAAAAATAAACGGAGACCATGAAGAATCACCGGATGATCTGAGTGCTGGAGAAAATGCCTCAGAGTGAGACTTAAAAGCTCAACTCTGTTTCCTTATCAATCCAGTAACTTGATTACAGAGTGTAAGTACCTCCATGGCAAGAAAGTACTGGATACTAAAGGGCTCTAATCTTGTCAGGAAAGTCGTAACAAGAACCAGCGGCAGAACTTAGACAAATTCAAATTAGAAATCAGCCACTTATTCTTAACAGTGAGATGGCACAAACTACCAAGAGAAGTGATGAGTCTGAAATTACCAGTGATGGCCACTCAAGGCTGGAAAGCTTTCAAATTGTTTTTAGCCAAACATCAGTTACTGGTCTCAGTTTCAGAGTAAATGATTAAAATTTAAGGGCTTGTGATACAAAGCATATAAAACATATCAGAGAAGGCAATTTAACTGCCTGTTCTCGCCTTAAATTTCATGAGTCTCCAATATGTTAACCTCATTCTACTTCTATGGACAAGGAAATTAAAGAGGGAGGAGTAAGTTTCAACTTCAGTAAGTTCCCTCTTTTTCAGACTGCTGTCCTTATCACTAAACAGCACAGCTCCATCAAACAGATGGAGCCCCCGTGAAATGCAAACAGTCAGAGGACGACCGACTACGATGTCTGGAAGCCACGCATAATACAACTGAGTTGAGAAAACTGTGATCAACTACTTACCTCTCCCATCTGCGGCATGAAAAATCAGTATTAGCTTAAATAGCTAGTTCTTATGCTGTGTAAATACACTTACGACATTCATGTTTATACTACCAAGAGCAGCAGCATGCACTACCATCCAGCCAAGAATCTTCAAATACTTTATGAACGTGAAAGCATCTCAACAGCCCTGGAAGGATTATTTTCATATTACAGCCTGGAACACAGGCAAGTCAAGAAGTTTGCCCTGGGTCATAAAGTAAGACCTATGGCAGAGCCTAGAAATGAGAGCCCAGCGTGACCTCATTGCCAGGAAGAACTTTTCCTTTTCAACATTTGAGCACTACTTACATGTCAGAGCTGCTGCATACCCAGTTGCTCGGACTCCAAAACCCTGCCAGTTAAATCACAAAGAGATTTCTAGTGAAAGCTGACATTGTAATCAGAGAATCTGATCATGGCAGAGAAACTGTCCAAAATAAAGGTCAGAATAAATATCCAAGTAGAAACAGCGCTTGTATTTTATGAACTAACTAAATGCTTTCTGCTTCCATTAGTATTACAGTACCACTGGAAGAACAAAAAGCAGATTCAGCGCTTGCTTCAGAGCTCATAAGAAATGGGCAGCTCAAAATGCAGGAAATGACTATATGCTACACTTCCCAATTGATAGGGCATAGGCTTATCAGAAGAACAAAACCGGCCGTTCACAAGGCTCGCTGAAAGAGCAGCCTACAGTATTGTTTCAGTAGCAGAAGTTGTTTTACTGCTGAACTTAACATTCAATTTATTATTTTTTTTCTTAAGAACATGAAAAGGAAATAAGGCTTCTGAAATATTACGTTCAAAAGTGGGGAGAAAAAAAGGAATTTGGGGCAAGTGAGATTCAGCGAGGGGTACGGCCAAACCAAATTAATGCATTTTGTATACCCAGCTTGTGAATTACTTCCTTAGCCCAATGTTAAGACCTCATCTACCACTTCAGCAGTGAACGGGGCTCACAACCCCCCTTGTCAGGGGAATTGGAACTAGATGATCTTTAAGACCCCTTCCAACCTAAACCATTCTATGATTCTAATATAGCCTAAATAGACGTCTTACATATATGGAGAACAAAAGAATGCCACCTCTATGCGTGAAGCAGGTAATAAAATTTGTTTCCTCTGGCTACAAGAAACCCTTCAGTAGACCTGGAAACAACCCTCCACCCACCAGGCAAACAGTGACTGGAAGAAGTGCTCACAAACATACCGCGGACACATACACAAAGTTAGGACTTGGTCAAGCAGAAGTCATTTTGGTATATACATACATGCAACCTGATGAAGGGCCATGCTTAGTAGTAAGTTTCAGGCTAGTAATTGCACTGAAACCAATGTGAAACAATGAAGTAAACATTCATAGAGGAAGTCTGTAAGAGAAAGAGTTAACTGACCTTCCATACCGTCTGGTTGGCTGCACAGGAAAGATAAAGCAGAATACACTTTGTCAGGAGCACTGCACTACAGCAGTTCCCAGTTTTAAGAGCAGTCTTTAACTTCAGACTCTGCATGCAGCTTTGATTAAGAACCGGGAAAAAGAAATCTGCACACAGATGGGTAGAATAACCAGTTATAGATTATTTTTTTAATTCTTAAAAAAGCGCATCAAAACAGTAATTGTTCAACCTTTTGGTGTCTACATTAACACAGTGCTGAATCAAAACAACGAACAAACACGCATGTGCATTCCTGAGATAGATTTGAAGTCCAACACTGAAAAACTGTTAAACGAAGCAGAAGAAAAGCTATGCAAGAAAAAGGGACATCCCTTACAGTCTTGTGAGAAAATTTACCCCAGTAGTGCTTTTGGCTAGGGGGGGCCGAATCAAATGGAGTAAAACCAGTAAAAATAATTGAATAAGTAAGGATGACATGTCAAACCACGTAAGTCAAAGGAACACGGGAAATCCTCCCATCACCGTAAAAAAAAATAACCCCGTTGACGTGGGTATTCTTATTGAGCATATTAGATGACCAGCCAATGAATTCCTTATATGGTTAATATATATTAATCTATCACAGATTTAAAAGCACAATAGATGGGGAATAGACACAGCCGTGTTCAGTTGCCACTGATTCAGTATGTGACCTTGAGTGAGTCACTTGGCCCTCATGCCTCAGTTTCTCTGTTTGTAAAATACTAATACCTCTGGAAAGCACTTAAAGATTTACAAACGAAGGTACAAAGTATTCTTTTATCATAGAGTACTAAAGGAGAAGGACAGCAGCTCAGCCATAATGAATGAAACGTGAAACATCAGAGCCGTACTCCACTAACACAAGTTACGGCCATAAATCGATCACTTCTGATTTGGTTAGGCTTTACAATGCAGTAATTGCGATAGCAGCAGTTTCATAACTGTGAAACGAGCACTTTGCTCAGCAGCGTATTATGCAGGGAAACTGCATGAACAATGAGCTTTCGGTAAACCCGACTGCAACAGCAAAGAGCAGAAGCACCCCAAACACAGTATACTTTTGAAGGTGATCTATCATAAAAGCTTCTCCACATGCTTCTATGGTCACAGGCTAACCCCGTGTAAGCGCCAGGCTGAAGGAGAGGGGAAGGAAATCAAACAATAGCAGGTTTAAATAAATACAAGTTTTCAAGCAAATATATCTCTTTTTAGGAGGCACAACACACAAATAAATGTGTTTCTCACAGTTACAAGATGAAATTTTCAGTTGGCCAACAACTACAAAGCCGATTCTCTACTTCTTGCTGTGGACCACATGACTGCTTCAATGCATAAGAATATTTCACATGCCAACTTGCAACGAAGACCACATAGTTAATAGTTTGCAACCTCCTTTCCCCCAGAAGATATTCAGAGTTGAGTAATGAAATTCCTCACATGATTCCAATGAGAGGGTTCACTTGTCAGAGGCTGTTTCAAGATAGTATCATATGTCAGGGAGGTGCTGTTCAGGCAAAGCTTTCCAACCCTGCTTCCAAGGCTCAACTGAAAATGAAAAAACTTAAGGCTATAAAGTTTGAAACTGGAAGAAAGAAAAATAATCTCTAAGCATTATTTTTAAAATGTGGAAGTTAGCCAGTTAATGAGGGGAGGAAGAAAAACTCTGATTAAAGCCCTAACAAACCCTTGAGATCACGGACTGATTACTGGTTCTGCCGCAGACTCCGTGTAGGAACCTGGGCAAGTTAATCCCTCTACACCTTGGTTTGCCACCTGCGAAATGAAAAATAATGCTTCCTTTTCATATCCTGTTATTCTTGCTTGTATTGTTGCCCAAATTAAAAGCATTTGTCAAAACACTTATCTTTAGCATTAACACTGGAAATTGCATTCATACCTAACATGACTGAGTGTTCAAATATGAACTCTTAGTATACTTTGCTACCCAGCCATACTAATTTTATACATGCCAGAAGGGAGCTTTAGTCAATACAGGTATATGAGAGTGCTAAAATACAGTTTGTTAGTAATCTTATGTATAAAACCGGCTTTAGGGATATAACTTAGACCCCCCAAAATTCAAATTCACCTCATTATCTCCTAAAAATCCCACTATAATCATGGCATTGGTCTCACTTCATTGATAACCCACAAGATAATATTATCAGCACAGGTATAATTAAAGCCCAGTCCCACGAGGACGTGTATGCAGATCCAATGCCTGCTCCATTAAAATCAGTATAAAGCAAAATCGACTTCAGTGACTTTAGATGAAGTGTCAAAGCTGCATGAAGTTATTGGTAGGAGAAAGGAAGGCATGGGTTTTTTTGCAGTAGGATTCTTAAGATGACAGCATCCCTTCGAGAGTTTGATTTCAAATCCTAAACTTTGCAGAAGAGGAAAATATTTGCCACAAATCCCAACTCCGTAACTTGTAATTCTGTAGTGTCCCTAAAAGCTCTGCACAGAAATCACTGTAAAGCACAAGTTGCTTTCTTTAGATTAAAATGTGCTGTCATTTCATACAACACAGTTTATTTTCTAACATACACAACCAAACATCTTCAGAGATCCCTTTATGAAAGGGACAGTACAGCATTCTTCCTTTCTCATGTTTCAGTTTCATTACTTCTTCCAATTCCCCTCCCAAACATCGTATCTTAAAGACCCAAATTTCACCACTGCCCTACTGGCATCCAACAAAAAAAGAACAGTCCCAAAAGTTAATGACAGAACAATTCTTGAAATTCATGCTTATTAAAAATTCATTAAAAATAAAATAAAAATCATTTCGAAAGTGAATGTCAGAACCCCACTGTTTTCGCAGCTCAAGATACCAATGAAAAAACATAGCAAACACCTTCATGAACTTACGGATTATCACTATAAAGTAAACATCTCATAATAATTTAATTTTCAAAACACTGGACAGCCATGAACTTTTAATATCCCTTTGAAAGAGGCCAGTAAGACCCACACAGAAACCGCCTTAGAAGTAAGCTTTCTCCAGCTGACACTAGTTACTAATTCTGCTCAATTATCAGAATCGCAACGCTAGAGATGCACGTTTTTCTAGAAAGGTCAACAAATAGAAAGGAATTGCTCAAGACCACTCAGTAAAGTAGTTAAAAGAGATAAGCAGGCCTCATCCACACAGCATTTTCTTCAAGATTTCCTTACCACCCATTAAAAATCCTGCAGTTTCACCTGTGGTAGCATTCCTATAGCACAGCTGGCAGTCTGCATACCACAATGTCGTCTAGACCTGCTCTGAACAGAGTTGGATGACACAGGAGTAAAAATGCTGATGCCTGTTCTGGTGCTTGCACTGGTGCTAAAGGAACGATAGGAGGAAAAACAGACATCGCTGAGTAAAACACAAGTTCCTTGTTCCCAGTCTCATGCCCAGGCTCGTCAGGCGATTCTGTCAACCACACCGAAAAAGTTGTGGCTGTCGTGGGGATAAAGAAGAACCTTCACATCAGGGAGAAGAGCCTTACCAAACCCCAGTTCTCAGATGCAGTATCAAACCCTGCTCTTTCACAGAGCCCGGTGCTCCCAGAACATGCAGATAACAAACGCATCCCTGCACAGATAACATATTCCATCCCTTTCTCACTTCTCCCCTACTTCCCTCCCCCATCCGCATCTCGGAGATGTTTCCTTAGCAATTTGGAAGAGAAATGGCAAAAAGGGAGATGCAAAACACAGAAATAAATTAAGTTTGCTCTCTGCTGTTGACGGATTTGGCCCTAGCACGATGGGAGGAAAAAAAATGTTAAGAGTGATAAATCCATATATACCTACTCCAAACTACACCCACGATCCCAAGGGACATGGTATAATGGTAAATAAATATAGATGCAGTTCCTACTAATGAGGCAGGGTAGAGCAAGGCCAAAGAAAATGCAATCATCTCGGGGAAAAAAACTGCACAGGACTCCTCCTCTCCCATCCATGGAGGAAATCAAATGCCAGCTGCACCATCCCAGGAAGGAAGCAGAGTCTGTACCTGATGAGCCCTGCAGAAATGAGCGAGTCATATCACGGGACGCAAGCAGGCACTTCAGGGGTTTTGCCAGCCCACAGATCGTCTGCAGAGCACAATCCCTCTCTCCGATACGATATATTTTACATGGTATCATTCATGCAAATTTATTATTTTTTTTCTTTTTCTTTTTCCCCCACCAGTTTCCTTTTCCTCCATCCCCATTAGTTTGAAGCAGGGGCACGTAGCTGGCGTCTATCAGATCTGCTCCGACCGTGCTCTCGAACGCCTGCCCTGGCCACCAGCTTAACGCTTTCCTCCCTACAAAGTTTAAATCTTTCCAGCTTTTGTTCATATACATTTTGTACTTAAAAGCCACTTATCTGTACTACCCATGTTACTTCAGCCGGAGAACAAATTGAGATATACCCGAGTCCACAGACAAACAGCAAACATGCTTACAGTCTTCATTTCCTCTTCCTTCTTCCCTCCCCACACCCAAAAAAAAAAAGGCATTTTTTTTTTGTCCCTAA
>VZSZ01011720.1:15339-26958 GCA_013398815.1 Ibidorhyncha struthersii
CCCTCAGGCACATTAACCACACCACTCAGCTTGCTGTCATCGGCAAACTTGCTGAGAATGCACTCATTCCCACTGTCTATGTCAGTGATGAAAGATGCTGAACAGTACTGGTCCCAATACAGACCCCTGAGGGATACCACTTGTTCACCAGTCTCCATCTGGACATTGAGCCATTGACCACTGCGCTCTGGATGCAACCATCCAACCAATTCCTCATGCACCAAACAGTCCACCCATCAAACCTGTATCTCTCCAATTTAGAGAGAAGGATGTTGTGGGGTTTATGAAAGACTTGACAACAGTAGACCTACTAATGAGAAAGAATGACAGGCTATACGTGTTGCCATGGCATCAACCCTATACGTGGAGGCCAAACCAGAGCTGACACCACCATGTCACTGGTCTCAGGGTCCAAGTAACCCAAGTTGTTCCTAGAGCATTAGGGATTTGGGGGTGGGGTTTTGGTTAGGATAAGGAGCAAATATATGATTTTTAATTGCACTGGGCTGCTGAAATTCACATTAAGTGGAGAGGTGGTTCAGCTGCGGAACTGTTACCAGCTTTCACATGATGAAAGTGCCTGATGGACAGAAGGGGTTCCCAAAAACTGGAAAAAGCAGAAATGCAGTAGTTTAGGAGGCAGGAAAAGAGAAAAAGAAGAAAAGACAACGCAGTCAGCTTCACTTCACTTACTAAAAAATACAAGGACAAATAAAAAACTGTCTCCAAAGTAAGTAGGCAATAAATTACAGGCAACATGGAATTGTTGAGAACAATTGAGAAACCACTCCAGTTTTCTTTATGACAACAACAGGCATTGTGGGCGGGGAGAAGCCACAAACATCACTTATATTGGTTTACCCAGAACAGTGTTAAAACTCTCACTAGACTTTCTCAGAAGTTAACCAAAGAAACATTTTCAAGATGAATCCGTGATGAAGCGGGTGCTAAACTGGTAGAAACCAGACCAGGTAGGTCTTGGTTTTTCTTTGCAAGGAAGACTCAGGGAGGACTCCCAGCCAATATGCCCTAAGTGGGGACAGATTTGACATTTTCATTAGTTATTTTGCCAGTGGGCTATAAAATATCGTTATTAAATTGCCACTGGCTTGGCGGAGGTGTGGGACAAGCTGGCTTAGAGCCCTAATGAATTCCCAGAGGTAAGAGCAACCAATCACACAAAGAAAGGAAAAAGAGGTTGCTTGTCCAGAGAAAAGGAAGAGCAGCTGAAATGTGGTAAATGCCTTCAAATATGTGAAACATAAATGCAAAATGGAAGGACAGAGCCTGTTCTCCAGGCCTGTCTGCCCTCTAGAACATGAATTTAGAGCACTAAATTTTAGCACAGGAGATGCTAGCTATGGCTTTAGGAGGACTAGGTTAGAGGAGCATCTGTGGGCAGTTGATATTACCCGGGGCTCGGGGCTCAGGGCTGGAACAACACTCAGCTCCCTCCTAGCTCTGTATTTCCTCTGATTTTAATTGACATGGAATGTTTCTGTAAGCTATAAAAAAAAAAAGAAGGTAAAACCTGAGGGAAATACGTAGAAGATCTACAGACATTTGGCTTGGACTATTGCTACCTGCAGGTTGACTAGCTAAATGAGCAGTAAATATTTTTTTAATTTCATTTCAAATTTTAATTTAAGATCACTTTTTCACAGTGAAACATGCAAACATTTGTGAATGACTATTCCAATACAAAATTACCTATTTTGCAAAAAACAGAAATTTCTGGATTTCAATGTGTCCCAGACTTTACATGAGAGTAGTTTTATGAAGTTTCACAAGGGCATTTTCACATTTTCACATCCCACCACTTTTCACTTTCAGTATCGAGAGAGGATATTTAATATTTAAAATGAAAATTAACTCAGCTAAAGTGAGTTGATGAAACAAAACTTTTATTCTTATTTGTTGTTTCATTTTCTTCAAAAGCTCATTACTCCAATCCTTTATACATGCTAAACACATGGAATTTTAGCCTTTTTGAAATTTTGTAAAAGCTGACTGAGTTTTTGCAAACATTTGTATTAGCTTTTCTTCATCAGTGCAGTCACAGATTTTAAGATCACATTTAACACTGGAAACCATTTGAGTGTTACAGAGTTTTTTTATACCCCAGGACTCAATGACTAAGCAAACAAAATCCTTTTAAAAAGAGAAATACAAGATACAACCATCGTAATCTCTGGGGCTGGGAGGGATGATCATGTTTGTTCGTGTTTTAAGGAATCAAACTGAAACAGGTCGAATCATACAAAGAATAATTTAGGAAAAAAGTTGAAGAAAATTTTCAGAATACCAGGCCTTGCAGAAAGTCCTGACATATTAAACAGGCAGAGGCTAATGTAAGTTGAACACCAAGTATTAAACCCATATTAGCAAAATTATTAATTTCCCCCACACAGACTGAATCTCTGAGGACCTGATGGAGACAAAAGCCTGTTATTTGTAAATGGGACATGCTCACGTTTGTGTCCAGATTCAGTTAGGAACCAGGGAATGGTAAGTACCCAGCGAGCACTCCTGGGAGCCTGTAGCTTTCTGTCTAGCAGACATGCAAGGTGAGAAATTGATTTTTGCTGGCAGGAAAGGGTCAAACAAATCTTTGTTTTCCTGAACACATAGCTGCCCTTCTACCAGCATGACCATGTCCAAAGGAGGAGAAAGAAGCATCCTACAGGCAAAGAGACCTCATAAGCAGGAGATTTAATAACAACCATGGAGAGAAGTATTTTCCTCTCTCTCTTTTTCTCAAAAAAGCTTCAAATGGTCTTGGTTTCATCCCACTGTAGAAAATGAATATGTTGAAATATTTAAAAATAAAAGGGATGTGGGACGGAAAAACAGTTTCTTGCCAAGCTTCAATTTTGAGTCCATTGAATCAAGCCATTCTGACCTCACTGTTTAAATTTCGGATTTACTTGGCCAGCCTCTGGGCTTTTGGACGGCAATTACTTACCCTGTGCAAGCAGCGCTCTGCAGAGCCTTCCCCCAGAAGTGGCAATGGCAGTATCATGCCGGGAACCTGACTTTGAACCAGGTCAGAACTCACTGTCAGTGGGAAGTTTGAGTGGGCATACAAGAGGTTCTTCAAAAATACTCTTTTCTTGCAGTCTAAGCCCATGGTGAATATTGTCCTCTCCTCTTTAGGCTCTGTAGTCACCCTGTTGGATCTTCTCTTACATGGCTTTATTTACAGTTCTTTTATATGCAAGGGAAGTTCCTGAAGAAATGTAATTATTGCTGTGAAAGTCTCAAGTTTTGTGCTGGGAATCCACACATGATTTCAGTATTTCAGCTGAATAACAATTTTCACTGTGCTTTTCTGATAATAAAGTAACTTTTACTACAGAATGGAAGTTGCCCTAGGGCAAAATAAAACAAGTTATACTTGTATCATGTAAAGTGTTTTGTGATGTGACAAAATATACATACACTTTTGTTAAAAAAGAGAGAAAAACTCTTTTAGTTCATGTTTGGAAGTTTGGTTTAAGTGCCAAGCTTTGATTGAAGGGAGAGCTTAATTTGAACACCTGAACCAACAACGGATATTTTAAAATCCATCCATACATATTGCATTGCTTTTATTTGAAAGTTCAGAAAATAATGGTGGTAAGAATCTAAGTAGCATGTTAAATCTTCAGCCAGTATTTCCACTCAATATATTTGTTAAAATAATGTGCTGAAGCAGCAGGAATTTATTATTGGGCTTTTTTCACACAAGACACACCTCAAATTTTTCCATTCTAAATGCTTTAACAGATGCATAAAGGGGTAAAGTGCTTCACAGCAAAAGCTTCATATATGGCATGAGTTCAAACAGTAACATAATAAAGATATGAAATATCAGCTATTGAACTATATCTCAATTAGTTTCAGATTAGTTTCAGGCTAAAATTTGTAGGTGTTTTTGACATCAACAATCCCACAAAGTAAAACCTGCAACAGACATTAGACTATGGAGAAGAGACAGTTATCATTAACATATATTTGGAGTAAGTTTCTGGTTTAAGCATCCCTTTTACAAATTCAAAACACTAGTACAATAAGGATTTGTCTTACATAATTTTGAGCTGTAGCTGACCTTGCATTTACTGACAAACTAACTGCAAGTGGTGTCTGAGACAGAGAAATCTCCATTATTGTGTCACAAGAAGCAACTAAAAATGCTGATTTTGTCTGGACAGACGAAGTCAGATGACAATATAGAAAGCCTGTAAACCCCATGCCTTAGCAGGATACACAGCACCTTTGGTTTTGGAAATGTGTGTACAAAATGCCAGAGCAAATGTACAGGAATCAGACTTTCACACTGCAGATACATACATGTTGCGGGTGCTGCACCAGGCAGCACTGGCAAAGCTTACAGGTTTGGATATCACCCCTGGTGTAGTATGGCTGACATGGGAGCTGCCAAAATGGATTTGATCAGGTTTCCCTTTCTCCCTGTTTGCTGCAGCACCATACGTTGACTTCTTGTTCATGGCCCCTCGCCCTTGCCTGCGCTCACACTAAGTCTGCCCTTCCACCTTCTGTACAGAGACAAACCTTTCCTGGTGACCATCCACATCAACTTTGGTTTAAAGAAGATAACATTATGTTACACTAAGAAACAGCTAAACTGTCATGAGATTACAATAAAATTAAAAAATATAAGTTTTTTTGATTTTTCAGCATAATAAATAGTTCCCTGCATACTTATTTATAATCCTGCCTTTCTTCCAGAAGCATCCTATCATCCATTCTTGGACAAAGCACATACAGTAATATGCCACTAACTCAGCACCTACACAGATCGGCTTCCAGGATCAAATCTGAAAAAGGCAGACCCCTGCGAAGCTTGTAAGATTCCAGTAATAAACCATGGCTTTTAAGATATGCCTGATGGCTTTTCTTTTCATCTTATAAGTAAGGGGTGTAAAAGAGTATGCAAGCTGTTCATAAGGATACTGAAACAGAGGTCATTGCACAGAGATCAAACAGCTGTTGAATCAGTAATGCTAAAATTAACTCACAATCTTACAACAAGGTTTGCAATTTTCAGAGCCTACTGCATTGCATCTAGTTAGCTGGGCTGCATAAGGTAAGTCACAGTATTTAATCAGATTTCCAGCACAGCCCCTTAGGCAGTAAAAGAACTGCTGGTTAAAAGCTGATATAAATAAATTAAACTTCTACAGTATTTTGCATCATACTGAAAGACTTATTTTTGTGGAAAGAATAGAAAGAATCTTTTGATAAGAAAACAAGCTACAGAGACAGCAAAAATATGTAAATGTCACTAATTATTTCACTATTACATTGTGCTTCTGAAAGAAAACCACATCTTTTTTTGGCCAGCAGGCTACATATTGCGAAGCAGAATACCCGTGGGCAAACTGGAAACATTCCTGCCAGTTCAAGGAACAGTTTGCCATTTGATTTAACTCACTATGTCGAAAACAAAAAACAAAGTGAAAGAAATGCAGAACAATGCCTGCACTCGAACAAAATTAACCTTGCTCATTTTTGTGTTTTAACCTTGACAAAGAATCTCTGCTTGAGCGGTTAAAGTTTTGGTAAGGATGCCCAGCTCTAAGAGGTGTTTAGTTGACTTGAACAATTCCTGAAATATTTTGTAGCAAGAATAATTAGGCAGTGAGCTCAGCGTGTGTGAAAACAAAACAAAATTGTTGCTGCGTTACTGGTCTTAAAAATCCCCAAGATGTAAAGCTTGTGGAAAGTTTCATTGAATTTAAGTAATCATTTTAAATAGGAGATCTGGAAACACTGAGAGAGCAGATGAAGCTTTTGTAGGCCGCTCAGTTAAGAAATGGACTCTCATCAGCCATGGGAAGAAAGGATACTCTAGAATGCAGGTACATCCAAAATGACTGGAAACCTGGAAATGTGATAAATGTTTGATCTGATTTAACATCTTAGCAAACCAATGGAACGACAAATAAAAGAGATGTTTGTTGAATCATTGGATAATACTGGAGGAGAAAATCTGTGGCAGGAAAATGGTTGTGTCTTGAACACAAACTGCTTGAATGAAAAATGGTGCCTTTTTATTGCAGTTAGATTTAAATACCAATATGTTTTTCCTGTGAAGAAGAAGTAGGTCTGCAAATATATGTTTTACTATCATTAAAATGTGTGCAGTGCCCCAAAGCATGGCAGATAGGTTGCAAGTCCAACAGATAGTCTGCAAACACTGAACAAAGCACCAGGACATCCAGAAGACCAGGCAGCTACTTGATTAAATGATCTGGGCAGATTAAATGCCTAAAATATGAGCATTTTCTGGCAGAGCAAGCACAGTAAAAGAGGTTGATTTTTATAGCCAGTTTGTGCTAACGCCTGTCACAGATCAGCTCTTAGCCACTGTGCAAGACTTGCCTGGGAATCAGTAGCGGCTGCACTTACATCGTCCCCAGCGAGCTGCTTCCCCTTTCTCAGAAGCTACACAAATTTCCCCTTTTCTTAAAATTATTCCCAAGCTAGAAGCCCACATCCTAGTTTCAAAATCATGACTTGCTTCTTAGGAATGTAAATCACTGTGCATCCTGATCTTTGAGAAACATAGGTCAGCCCAAGGAGTGGGAGAATGATCCTCCTTGTTCTGCACCACCGAGGGCCAGGGGGTGTGTGACCTCCACCCCCACGAGCAGAAAGCGCCCAGCCAAAGGAGCAGAGCGGCCAAGGAGGGCAGATCATTTTGGATTGAATGTGTTTCATTTACGTGTAGCAGTGAGGTCATGCCCTCCACCAGGCTGCTGGCGGGGGGAGGATGCTGAGACTACTGGTGGAGCAGTTCAGGGCCTTTCGAAAGAGGGCTTTTAAGGGGTTTTTTTGCTCCTTTATTTCAAACATAGGCACCACCCGTGCAAAGGCCTGGCTTGCTGGAAACTCCTGGGGGAGGCTGCATCGTTGCACAACAAGGGAAGCAAAGGCTCTCCTGAAATAGTTTTGAAAGGTTTTATCAAAGGTTTTAGCCCACTGACGGAAACAGCTTATTACAGCACTAAAACAAATAGCACATCACAGAAGCAGGGTAGCTAGCAGCGTGATACGCAACAGGAAAGGACAATGATGCTCAATGATACAGGCCCATATCAGACCCTGTGGATCTGTCTCAAACCGACTGCTGTGCAAGTGCTGCCCTGGGGAGGCTCAGGGAAGTCAGATACATTCTCATCATCTTGCAAGCAGCATTAGGGGAGGTCCTGAGAAGATTTAGTTCCCTGAGACGGACATTAGAAATGTGAAGATGAATAAGGAGCACCTGCTGACAAGCTGATTCACAAGCACTTGACTGCGTACTTTTCCCACTAGCGCAATCTTTCCTTTTCTTCTGTAGGCAGAAACCTGGCCTGCTTGCCTGCATCTAGGCGCAAAGCCTTTGTTGGGGGCAAGGGGGGCACACAGAGAGGCAAATCAGGCAGTATTTCCTAATCTTCTCACCCAGGCACACGCTTGTCCCATATTACTGTGAGCTCTTTAAAGTGAAACCTATACTGGGGCAGCATATCTAGTATTTCACAGAGTTGTTGAGCATCACATAATGTTCAAATTGCCAAACCAAAATTTAAAAGTTCATAACAAGTAAAAATTATATTAAATTAAATAATTCTCACTGGACAAGTTGAAGGAAAACATAAGCAAACAATGGAGTTACCAATAGCTACTCTAAAACAAAATTCATATTCCCACTTAGCTTTTTCATACATTTGGGGACTGCCAAGTGACTTATTTATTCTTACTAGACAGCACTTACTGATTCTAACAAAGGCAGTCAAACAGGGAATGAGTTATGCAGACTAACAAAGGGAACCAAGTGAACAATGAGTTGAAAAATATTTGGTTATGTAGGACTGTACTATTTATATTTTGGCAGTAAGTACGAGTCAGCAATATCAGTGTTTTCAACAATGATAGTAAATAGTAATCTGTTGCTTAGAGCCCAAAATTTAAGTCAGGTATTTATGAATCAACTGAAGTAGACTAATCATATAGTTAATTATCATTACTACTAACATGCTTAACTACAGAAGTAAATGTGATCATGAAATTTTGCCAAAGAAGTGTATGACATTTCGAGTGAAATTCAATTCCATTACAGAAAACTGAGGTGCAACTTCATATTCAGATCTCTCAGATTAAAGAAAAGACTCAAATGTATAATTAGATATGATGGTAATTGCTTAAAATCTCAACATTACACCACATTAAACGACTAACAATAGCTTTTAGAGATCCTTCAAGGAAATTGTGTTCTGGGGCTAACACTAGGATTAGAAAGATAATGTCATATAACAGTTACTGCTCAAGGCTATGGATTATGACTGTTTACTGGTGTATCTGAACAATTTTACATTGTGAAAATTGGATGAAAATAACTCCATCCAAAGAGATCAGTACAATAGCATTAGAAAATGAGACAAAGATAATGTTGCTCACACTGGATTTGCTGCACACACAAACTGGTTTTGTTGGGTAAAGTTTGGAATTTTTTTTTTTCTGAAAAGTTTCTTTTTTCCTCATTAAGAGCATATATGTATTTCTTTTGAAACTCAGGGAATTCATTATAGAATCTGAAGCAAGAAGTGTTGATTCCTCTGATTTCTCTGGCACTGAGCCAGCTGGGTGGACTTCATCCACACACCAGCTCTCTGAGTGGTCTAGGGGGGGGCTGGTCAGAAGAAGAGTAGAGAAGCTCTTGGAGAAGGAGAGGTTCCTTGTCGCTCTGATCTTCAGAAAAGCTGATTCTTTCCCAGAATTTTTGGCAGTTTAAAGGACTCTTTGGAGAAGCACAGTCTTTAGCTGGGGAATTTATTCCCTGCTCCACAGCCTGCCTGAGAATGAGCTACGGGTTTAGTGAATGTCTGACTGCTCAAGCCAAGCTCAAGTTTTTACCACGTCCCATTTCTCAGATTCCAGCTTTTTTTGAAATCTGAAAGGGAACAAAATGGATCACGAGAGAGAACCTGCCATTGTAGTTGCTGCCCAGAAGCAGAAGTCTTCTTAGATTCGAGTTCTGCCTTCCCTTCACACAGAGGAAGAATGTATTCCTCTTTTGTTAAACAAGTTTCATATTCATTTTTAAGTATCATACCTATTATTAGTATAGACTGAAAATCTTGCTTAAAATGTCTAGCAGCCTGGAAAATTCTGAACATATGATGCAAGTGAGTATGGTTTCTGACTAGCAGCATCTTCTGAGGTTACTTCTCTCAAGACAGAAAAGACATATTTTGTTTCAATTTTTTGCATTACTTGCTTAGTAAGAACTCCCAAGCAGCAAAAATATTGCATAGAGACTATAGTTGTAAAAGAAGTTAGTTCTGCGTTCATTTGGAGTTTCAAGCTTTGTTGCTAGAAATAACTGCAATTTTCATTGTTTTAGAGAAACTGTTCACTCTTAAGAAATTTCTGTTTCTGAACAAGAAGACTCTGTGTGTGCACGGCTGATTAAAAATCTGATTATGTTTTAAGGAAATCTCCTACATATATTTGCTTCTTTCACATCCTTAGGAAACATTGCAAACAATAAACATGGCACCAAACTTGCTGATTTCTAAGTAAGGAAAGATTCTCAAATACTTCAGTATTTCAGCAATAACAATAAATTCCGGATTGCAGCTTCCCTAAGAGAGTCATAAATATTTTTTGTCAGTGTGCAGTTCTACCATTTGCAACATGATGCAACACGCATTGTAGTATCAAAAGTTCAAATTGTAATACCTGCCAGGAAGCTTTAAAGCAGCTCTTGGACTGCACTAAGGTATCTGTTTGGTATCAAACATAAGATCAATAGTTTCCCTGCTGACTACTATTTACTAACTTGATTTTCCGGATAACACAACAGAAGATACAATTTACAGAACATAATTGTAGTCGTAGAAAAGAAAGTAGAAACAAATGGCAGTGATGCTTGTTTCTTTCTTCAAAATATTCTATAGTTAAAGCAAGGAAGGACATCCCTGCACGCACAAGGACCAGATTGGTGGGGAGAGGATGCAGCCACAACACTGAAGCCCAGCAAGGAGATCGTAACATTAATTCCCAGTGCTCTGTGTATGCCTGCACAGCTATGACTAGCTGTCAAAAAAGCAGCATGCAATCCTGGCAGAAACGCTTTGTAGGTTGAGTTGCTTATTTAAAACTGAAGAAAAATATGCTGAGAATATTTATGCGTGTGATGCTACAGTGATGCTGAGAATATTTATGCGTGTGATGGTTCATGAGTTGGCTTCTACATGCAATATCAGGTTCCTTCATAAACACAGAACCCACTTCTTCATATATAACTGAAATATTACAAGGCTGATATATTTACTAATTCCCCTCAGTTGTAAATCACCATGCAAAATATGCCATAAAACTTACTGAGTCATAGGTACCATTCCTCCTTTCAAGTCAAATACAAGTTAGGCCTGAAAATGGGTTTAAATCTTTGATTTAAGATTTCTTTTATTGTTTCCTAAACTAGCAATTTCAAAGAAATTGGTAAAGTACGTTGTAAAATAAGATCAGAAATATGCACTCAAGTGTGAGAACTGAGATGGAATAATTTTAATGAAAATCATGCTTTTATATCATTGTTTCTCAGAGGACAAACTGAAAGGACATAAAATTAATACTCTTTGCCAAAACTAAGCAATGAAACTTCCTATGGGAATCTTTGGTGGAAGAATATCCGAGCAGAAAAGCTGAGTGTATTTAGGGTTCTCTAACCATAGGGGAAGTTGTCACATAAAGTTTTATGAGTCTTTTTTGAGATGTTATAATAAGTCTTTGTTAAGTGCATCGGAGATAATCTGAACTCTTGAAAGTGATTTCTAAGTACTGTGAATATCAGGGCTCTCCATGCTAGTATGAGTTTTGTAGAAACACAGCAGATACTTTTTCCCTGTTTATACATAAAGAGAAGAGTTCTTTCTTCACATGTAAATGGGACTGTGACCCTCTTCGGCACTGTGTATAATTTTTTCAGCATTTAGTATGGGTAAATAGCCTCTTCGTGGAAAGGCTGGCTTCCATATTATGAAGGAAAGGTGCAGAAGCTCTTGCAGCTTATAAGGTTGGATACTTAGTGAAGTTTCTCTGCTCTTGGTGGAACAAATAGGAATTCCTGCAGCTCTTACAGCTGCCTCCTCCCAAGTTTGTTTGTTATCTCCTGCTAAATTCAGTCCTTGACAAGATGTGAAACAGATTTTAAAAAACGCTTTTAGTTTGTGGTGTCTTGGAAGGTTAGAAGTTCATGAGTTCATTTTTCCTCAATGTTAAAAATATTCCAGAAGAAAAAAAAAAAATTAAAGAGAATACAAAGCTTTCTGACACCTTTCAGGTCAAAAACAAACAAACAAAAATAAAAACAAAGAGAGCACAGACATGTTCATTATTGAGATTGAGGCCTCTCAGTCTGCCAAACCAGCGGCTATTTACAGGTCTTCTATACCTTGTTTCTGTGTTCTCCCCTGGTTGACCTTCCCCAGGCCATGGCTAGATAGGGAAAAAACAGTCAAGCGCAAGGAAAAGACCCGTTAATTAGCCATTGCCCTCTGTAAATGGGGTCACCAAACAGATGAGCTTACTCAGCATCCATCAGTAAAATCTTTTGGTAAGAAG